>VZRN01006088.1:0-90424 GCA_013397935.1 Dasyornis broadbenti
CACACCACACCACACCCCACCCCACACCCCACCACACCCCACCACACCGCTTGGTGTCACTGCCAAACTTGCCAAGGGTGCCTTCAATCCCCCTGCCCATGTCACCAACAAAGCTCTTAAACAGCAGCGGTTGAGTGCTGACCGTGGCAAAATGCCACTTGTCACTGCTCTGCACTTGGATATAGAGCCCTTGACAGGAACTTTTTGAGTTTGATCAACCAGCCAGTTCCTTATCCTCTGAGCGGTCCATCCATCAAATCCATGTCTCTCCAGGCTAGGGACAAAGGATGTCATGTGTGACAGTGTCAAATGCTTTGCACAACTCCTGGTAGATGACATCAGTTGCTCTTCCCTTATCTACCAACATTGTAACCTCATCATAGAAGGCCACCAAATTTTTCAGGAATGATTTGCGCTTACGGAAACTGTGTTGTCTGTCACCAATCACATTCTTATTTTCCATGTGACTTAGCACAGTTTCTAGGAGAATCTGCTCCATGATCTTGCCAAGCACAGAGATGAGACTGACAGGCCTGTAGTTCCTCAGGTCTCCTTTTTTTTCCTTTTTAAAACTAGGAGTAATGTTTCCTCCTTTCCTGTCAGTGGGAACTTCACCAGACTGCCATGACTTCTCAAGTATGATGGACAGTGGTTTAAACTCCTCTGAGAATTCCCTCAGGACCCATGAATGCATCTCATCAGGTCCCATGGACTTGTGCACCTTCATGTTCCTTAGATGGATCAGATGTTCCTGATCTTCTCCTCCAGCGTGTGGTTCTTCATTCTCTCAGTTCCTGCCTTTGCTTTCTGCGACTTGGACAGGGTCACTGGAGCATTTTTCAGTGAAGACTGAGGCAAAAAAGGCATTGGATACCTCAAACTTCTCCATATCCCAGGTAACAAGGTCTCCCATTGCCTTCTGGAGAGGGCCCACAATTTCCCTAGTCTGTCTTTTATTATTGATGTACTTATAGAAACTTTTCTTGTTGCCCATGATGTTCCTGACTAGATTTGATTCTATCAGGTTTTTGGTTTTCCCAACTTAATCCCTTATTGTCCAGAAAATTTCTCTGTATTCCTCCCAAGCTACCTGTCCTTGCTTCCCGACTCTTTTTTGAGTTTGAGTTTACCCAGGAGCTTCTTGTACATCTACATAGACCTCCTGAAATTTTTGCCTGATTTCCTCTTTGTTGGGATGCATCTCTCCTGGGTTTGGAGGTGATCTTTAAATATCAACCAGTGGGTCTCCTCTTCCCTATCAGTCTTTATTCCATGGCACTATACCAAGAAGAGTACCTCAAGAGAGACAAGGTCTGCTTTCCTGAAGCCCAGGGTAGTGACATTGCTGTGCACTCTCCCCGCTGCCCTATGGGTATTGAACTCCAATACCCATTTCACGGTCACTGGAGACAAGGCTACCCTTGAGCCTTGCATTCCCCACCAGCCTCTCTTGTGCGGTGAGAACGAGGTCCAGCATAGCACCTCTCCTTGCTGGTTCCTCTACACCTTGGAGAAGGAATTTACCATCAATATTTTCCAGGAACCTGCTAGATTGTTTAGGCCCTGCTAACTTGTCCGTCCAACAGATATCACAATGGTTGAGGCCCGCCATGAGGGCCAGGGCTTGTAAGAATATGAGGCTGCTCCTTTCTATCTACAGAAGGCTTCATCGACAGAGGGCACAGAGACCTTCCTGGTTGGGTGGCCTGTAGCAGACCCCATAATGTCACCTGTCCCTGCCCTCCCTTTAGTCCTGACCCATAGGCCATTGGCTGGCTCTTCATCCATCCCAGAGCTCCATGCATAGCTGGTCACTGACATAAAAGGTGATGTCTCCTCCCTCATCTTCCCTTCCTGTCCTTCCTACAGAGCATGTGTCCTTCCATTCCAGCTCTCCAGCCACAGGAGTCATCCCATTCCATCTCTGTGATATTAGGAAATCAGACATAGAATCTGGTGTTCAGAAAATGAACCTTGTCCATGCTAAGAAACAAACTAAAATAATGGGGCTTTGAGAATGGGGTTTCCATCCGATGGTACAGTTCACAGAAGAACATGCATTCAAACAAAGACGTCATACAGAGGAACAAAGGAGTTCACTGTGACAAGGCTGAAGTGTTGTTCTTTCACAGTGGTTATTTAACAAAGAATATCTCAGAGTTACATTAAAGATGGAAGATCAAACAGGGACAAAAGCTAAGACTGTGTGGTCATCCCTAGCCCCATATAGTGTTTGTTGCACAGTTTTGGACTGCTTGTTGAGAAAATTCTATTCCTTCTCAAAAAGCATTTAATGTATAATAAAGCAGGTTTCGACCTTGGTTGAAAGATGGATAAAATGGTGGAAAGCACACTGCATTGAGGCCTTAAAAAAAGGATTACAGAGATTAAGGCAAATAAAGTATGATAACGAGTCCTGTATAAAAAAAAAAAAGAGTTACCCCCTTTGAGTTTTGCTATAATGCAGATAGAGCAATAAATTATATACCAAACATTATCCAAAATAAATCATGGACCATATCTAATGGTAAATGAATTATACCTGCTCCTCAGAACTTCTCTTTTTCATAAAGAGCCATCCTTCTAGACAGTTTGAAGAGACTGAGTGAATATTTTTCCTGTAACTGTGAGAATGAGGAAGTAGAGCTAAAATTCCCAAACTTATCAATTGAATTGATAAATTCAATTTCAACAGCTAGAATTTTAATATGGCTACTTAGTTATAAAATATTTACTATAAAAATTATACTTATATTAACAATAAATTTTTGGATGTTTATAAGCTTAGCAATTGCTACAGAAAGGACAAATCAAAAATACTGGCTGTAGGAAAACCAGCTTCCAATGTTCTTCTAATAAATACAATTAGGAAGCTTAATGAAATCCACCATATCAGATTAATTTCACAACCCCTACACCTCTGACTTGTACTACCATGACATCTTACAACAAGTATGGGGCAAATGGGTTAGATCTACAGAATAATGTTATAAACTTTCCTTCAGACTGATTTCTCATCCTTTCCGACAACATTTAAGAAAATATTTTCCAATCAATTGAAAACTATTTAATGCTCTCACCAAATTACTCCTCAATGACTCTGGAGAAGACACACTTTCTTTTTCCCAAGTGCCTTTGATTTCTTCGCTGCACACACAGACATGCACTTAATTAAAACTTTCCATTGAAGTGGCATTAGTTAGACACACAAGGCACACCAAGTTGCTCTTAGGCTTCCTGCCAGAAAGCCAGCAGTGCTGATGCTTTCCTTTATTTACTTTAAAGTGGCAGCAAAACAGGCAATTTATGGCCACATAAATATGGAGCCAACAGCCCATGACCACTATCTGCAGCAATACAGCACAGATGCAGATGGTGAGTTGGTCCCATTCCCTCGGAGTGATTCATGTTGCTCAATACAGAATAGGAACACACTTTACCAAAGTGTCTTTTGTAGCACCACAATAAAATACATCACTAGTATGAGTGTTTAAAAAGGTGTCAGGGAGCAGCATAAACAAATCCCATTAGCAAAGCATGGAACTTGTGCAGATATCTATTATTCACCATGTTGAAAATTTAACCTGGGGATTTTATACATATACAAGCAGGATGCAGACATATCTCATTGTGAAATGAGGGTTGGTTTTTATCAGGATATCGTGATTTTTGTTAAGAAATAAAGAACAGGGAGAAAAGCCTTTTGCTCTTATATAGTGTTGTGCTGGTGGGCAGGGATTTAAAACAGCATCCAAAAAAAGGGAAACATCTGAGAATTCATGTAATTGCCAGAAGCATTTGAAAAAGTCTGTAAGACACAGCAACTGCTTTCATTATATGGTACCAGTTCTGCTTTAGAAGGCTTCAGAGATGTATCTGGCAAGCTAACCCTGAAAGAAAATGTATTTCTGACCATCAGCGTAACTACTCTTCCACATGAAAATGCAAGAGAAGTTGGATAAAGCCACTTAGTTCTGTTAGGTGCTGATTGTCACATGTATGCTTTTCACACTGAAGTTGCAATTCAAATAGAGTGGTTTCAAATTGAGAGTAAATTTCACATGTAGCAGTAATAAAGTTCTCTAATTTACAGACTTAATTTCCTAAAAGTGAGAGAAATGTTATTAAGCTGTTTTTGCAGCCAGAATCTAACAGGAGCAGCTCTGCTAAGACTAAAAACACACCACTAACATGAGATATCTGCAGGGCACTGAGGCCCAAGCTCAGCATGAAATCTGAGCATGAGGGAAAGTTCATCCTTGCCTGGGAAATTTCTTCATGCTTTCCTGTGCCTGAAGGAATGACTGAATTGGGGCATGAGTACCTTCAACAGACTTCAGCATTGCGTAAGACTGACCTTCAGTTCATACCTTGGCATATTTTTCTTCCAAATGCACTTTTTAAACAGAAAATTAAAACACTTTCCTCATCCTGCATACTCTTGGTAAAGAGCATTATTAGAAAATTAATGTGAAATCCTGACTGTTAGAATAAAAGAATTCCACTGATTATGGAAATGCAGCTGTTTGCCCTTCAGCAGGAACTTGAACAGGGTGTAACAGGAAACACATCCCTGTAAAGTGAAAAGCCACATACACAGTATATCTTAAGGTCTTCCTCAGAAATTCTGTGGCTCCTGAATCTTCTAAAGCATAGGGGATCTGGAACCGTCACAAGAAAGGTGTCTGCAGTTTTGCTCACACATTTATTGTTGAGATCAACTGAGAAACAAATAAATACTTTGCATTCCACTACAAAGAAAACAAACAAACAATAAAGAATCCTGTTACTAAGATGTTAGGTCCTCTTTGTAATTTCAAGTGCCAGCCTTTGAATGCTTCTTCCTTTTGAAGAAGGAGTTTGTGGTGTTAAAGGTTATAGCTGAAGTGCAAATGTAATCCTATAATTAAATAATCTGCAGGTGATAATCAGACACTTCCACAGAAACTCCAAGATATAGCAAATAAACACATCAGGATAATAAAATAATTCTGAGCATTAGACCAACAGCATGAAGTTGGTGTAGAAATGGAGATTACTTTCTCTAACAAAATATACACACCAAGTTAGCTGGTTAGTTCATGTAACTGCATTTGAAAGGCTCTACACGAGGCAGAGTAGAGCCTTATTGTGAAATAGACTTCTGTAAAAATAAAATTGAGACTGTATTAACAGTTTAGAAAATTTTAAAGAGACTTAAATTTCTTCAATATTTTCATTTCTAAAAACATACCATATATTCAGGTATTAATTCACATGTTCTAATTAAGGATGCAGTTGCTTAAGGCAAATTTTTAAAAGCTGTTCACCATTGCTCAAAAATTTTGTGACTTTATTTGTATGTATAGGAAGCCAATTTTTATTAGATGGATTGTTAAACGAAAAATATGATTTTCTATCTTTTGTTATATGTACAGTCATTTTATTGGCGCTTAAGTTTCAGCAAGTGAACACTGACTGGGCTTTTTAGATTGCACTGGGTTGGACTGGGATGCAGGTAATTTTCTTCACAGCAGACTGTATGGTGGTGTGTTTTGAATTTGTGATTAAATACTGTTGATAACACATCAGTGTTTTGGCTACTGCTTACACAGTGTCAAGTCCTTCTGTGTCCCCCACTCTGTGCCCCTGAATGTGTCAGTTACACACTGTGTTGCCCCTGTCTGTATTCCAGACTGTCTGCTCTAGGTGAATAAAATCCAAGTCTCACAGCTGCCTTATCATTTTACATTAGTGAGCTTCCAGACCCCTAAGCAATAAAACAGTGCAAGAAATTAGAAGTTCATATTCTGGAGTCAGTAGTAAAGTTAAAAACCTGTCCATGTCAATAGATATTATTTTGCAGTTCACTACCATAACAAAGTTCAGCAATAAGAAAACTAATTCTATAACAGAGAAGAACACACAAAGCATGTTATAGCTTCATTCAAGTAGTGTCACTTGCAATTAAAAAGCAAAAGAAAGGGGATGGTGAGCACCATGTGAATTTAGGTCAAACCAGATAATTATTTTTGTACACTTACAAATCCCAGAGGAAAAAAAAGAAATGGCATATGCTCTTAGTGTTCAGTAATGGACAGAGCTTTGTGGGCATCCACTGGCCATGCGTTGGAACTTGGCAGGGCTATCAGAACAAACACAGCCATAGTCTAGGACTAATGCCAATTAAAAACATGAAATTTAGAAACCATGTAAGCACAGTCTGTCTGAAACTAAGAGAAAAGAAGTAAGCTTAAATTATCTTGAAAATAACCTTGAAAACACTAGTTTGTTCCTATCAGGAGTTTATAAACAAACATTATTTCCTTAACTTTCTAATCAAAACCAGATATGAGGAAGTCAGTAACTGTCAGTGACTAAAAAGCTGATGTGTCTTTCCAAATCTCATCATCCTCCTATACCAATCATACTGTTTGTCCAGCTTAACTGTTATCTAAGTTTATAAACATACCAATATGATTAGAAACTGGAAGAAAGACTTGTTTTCTATTTATCACAGGACTCAGATTACTGCTGACAGACCTGGCCTAAGAAAATTGACTACAGCTTTCCACGATGGCTGATTGGAAAATGATTTGGAAAGAAAACTATTTGCCTCCAGAAACAACTGCTGTGTTATGAAACTCTTGGACCACTGGCCAAGACTGACCTGGCCATCCATCACGAAGCACCAAACCAGCCAGCATCATCTACCAGAAGCTACCAGCTGCATTGACTGCAGTGCCTCAGGCTGGACTCACACCCTGTAAGTAAAATGCTCTCCACAAAGAAGAGTACAGTAAAATAAAGGCTGAATTCGTATCAGGGTGATCAGAGTCCCTAGAGATCAGAGTCTTTTCCTCTTTTTGTTCACTTTTTCTTTCTTTCCTCCAAAATACTTTGAATTAAACCTGATAACATGAGCCCTCAACAGCCTAAGTGCTGGTAGCAGATCCCACAAGAGCTTCTGTCTTTGCTTTATGGCCCCTTCTGAGGTTCAAACCAAAGAAGGAGTCACCATACTTATTGAAGGAGACAGACAGAGCTGGATGTGGCAGCTAACTTCTAATTACCCAGAAGTGCTAGTGGTAGTCTGTGCACTTCACAGGATCAACGTGGTACTCTCTGCAAGACCAATTGAAACACAAACCACGTGCAAGGCTCATTGGCAGAGGGACAAACAATGCAGCTCCAGGAATGGAGCAATATCACACATACACTTAAACAAATGTACTATAGTGCTCACATCCTGCTTCTCACAATTGCTTCCTTCAGTCTGCTAAACTCATTTAGGGACCAAATGGCTTGGCTCTGAGGGCTGGATTTCTCACTTAGGCTACCTTTTGAAGCACTCCAATCTAGGTTAGAAAAGGAAAAGAAAACTGAGTATGCCACGCAGGAGAAATACGCTCCAGCTGCATGGACACAGTTTAAATGAGCTATGCAATATGAGGTTTCCAAACTGCAGAACATAAATAACCACAGGTAAGAATACCCCTGAACATCGTAATAGTGATGGGAGGTAGACAGTCAGACAGACCTTGTAGATCCTGAGGATGCACTGATTTGGGGCCTGTCTTTGCAGATGCACACATACTTGGTTCCCACAAAGTAAAAATCCCTTCTCTAAAGTCATTTAAATACATTTGCTTTCCACATGAGAAGAATGGCATCAGCAACTGCTCTTGTAAGATGTAAAGAAGCATACAACATGAATAATACAACACATCAGGAACTCATTTGTATATGTACTGACCTCTGCTATTTCAGTGCTGGTGTCTATTGTAGATTAAATTAATTGGAGAAAAATTAGCATGACAGAGAAACAGATGTGAGTAAAATACAAGAACAACACAGAGAAACCACAACAGTTCAGTATTTAAAATCATGGGATCAGTTCTCAAATTAAACTGAAATTAAGAGGAATTCACCTCTTCATTAGCTATGTCAGTTCACATTAACAACACAGTTTCTTATAAAGCAGCTGAGAAATATCTGCCTCATATACAAAGTTTGTCAAAGATGTTGTGGTTGGAGCATGCCTTTTACCAGCCCATCCAATAGGAATTATCCACTAAAAATTAACTTTTTATGCAAAATTAACAGAAAGGTATCAAAAAAGCAGCCGAGATACTATACACACATGATAACTTACAAAGATCTGTTGACAGGAGATGACTCAGCTTTGAGTCAGAGTTATGCAATTTCATGAAAAGTTTTGTGGAGATTATGATTAGTAATATATTATAAGAATATATTATAAAAACTAATTAAAAACAAATTTTTCAAGAAAATAAACCCTAAGTCATCCTTTCCTACAGAAAAATACATTTGTTCTTAATTATATTTCCAAATTAATACAGTATTTATTTTTCAGAAAAGAACTAATGTATTAAACCAAGATTTCAAAAACTCTCAGCAGAGTCAGTTTATTTATAGGAGTTCATAGCCTTTAAAAATTATCAATAGAAACTGAAGATTTTCTTGTTCACAATAAATAGTTCTCTATGAAAATTAAATTCAAAATACACTGCAATAGTTAGAACTGAACATCTGACAAGCACTCAATCACTGCCTAACTAAAACATGGTACCAATCTCAAGAATACTTGATGTTATTTCCCAGTCGACACGCAGAAGGCTACTATTACAGACGTCCACTGCAACACTTTCCCTCCAGAAAGCAGAACATCCTTTATTTATTACAAGTGATTCAGAACAATCTGCATAAAGTGAGACATAGCAGAACACAGTACAGTGGAGAAATAAAAAGACCTTATGTTCCCCAAATGCACCCTTTTAGATAATAAAACCTTGTTTTCAGATATGGAAGAGAATTTCACAGTCTTTAATAATCCTTATAAGGAATTTTTATTTGCATAATAATCCAGATTAAATCTGTGAGGGAAAAGATAAAGAATGAAATTTTAAGCCTACCAATCAGACACAATTCTGTATTTTGCCATTGCTTTATAACGCTAAGAAAAGATAAAGAGGTAATCCTAGGAATAAAAAATTGTTTAGAGCAGGCCATAGGGAGTTCATATGGGCTTATACTTCACAGTGGCAAAAATAAATAACCCACCTGAATACAGTGTAATATAACAATTTATTTCACTTAGTAGAATGTCTTTGATTTACTTGAGTGTTAACATTTTGCAGAGACAACTAATTAAAAGCAGAAATCCTCAAATGGGAAATTTGCAATTCTGTTACTGTACCCTCTGCAGCAGTTATCTCAAACTCATCAGACTGACAAAACAACAGATTCTGTTCTTATCTAAAAATACAACCAAAGTCTCCTTTTATTAGAAAGATACCCTAAAAATGTATTGCTTATGCATCTTGTGTACAAGGTAACAGAGTCTGGAGTCGGCTGCCAATACCATTTCAGCCAGACACAAAATACCCTGCTGAATTCTTGGGCACGTGAGGCAGCAGTACCACAGCTGCAGGAGCATAGGGGAACAGGGAGCCCCTGTAGCACCCTGACTCTGACAGGGCTGCAGCTCACACTGCAGCCTTGAGCAACTCGTGCAGGAGCTTCAGGAAACCAAGCTTTTTTCTTATCATTTGCCACTTCTGACTTCCACAGACATACAAGACGTTGCTTCATATGTGCTTCTTAAGGGCAAGGTAGCCTCCCCTCTTCACAACAGTTAGAAGAGTTGAGGTATTTCTCCAGGTACCAGATTAAAAGTGCTCTGCAGCTGCATAGTGCAAATGTTTCACTAGGCTGCCATGTGACTGGGACACAAGTGCTTAAGTCCTTGACTAGCTTCTGCTAAAACCCTAAAAGCCTACCAACAAGCACAAAAGTCAGAGAGTTCACAATGAGAGGAATGGTCTATAGTATCTTTGTTATGCAGAGAAATCACACTGCCCTGCAGAAGACCCACAGGTGCAGTAGCTGATAACCTCTCAAGGTGTCTCAGGGTGTCATGAGGGCTCGGGTGGCTGCAGGAACTGTGGGGGAAGCAGGGCCGTGCTGTCTGAGGACAGATAGATTACCTGATGCTCATGAAAGATGCAAGAAGTAGACATCATGGGCTCGAAACTGTTGATTTTTATGAGATCTTTGGGGTATGACGTTGAATCACAGAGACATGGACATTACCTTTTATCAGTACAGACTCCCTAAAATGACAGAATAGAACCTATCTTACACTTGCGCATTGTTGTCCTAGCATGTGCCGCACTAGACAGCCGGAGGGACGTCCTCCAGCACTAATACAGTGTCTTATTTGGCATTCTTGCCTTGGGGATGCTATTTGCCATTTATGCCGTCTGGCCTGTATGCTGCATACCTGTCAAAGTAGCCTAGAGCGTTACAGCAAAGAAAACGTAGTCATCATCATAGGAAAAGTAACATATCTAGCTGATGCGTTTTGTATAACAATACTTTTAGAAAATGCAAAATTTTCAGATTAGAGTCACACTATTTTTGTGTGACATAAACAGCCATAGTATTTTTTTTTTTTAGATGAAAAGTATAATAGAAATGGTGGAAACTGACCTCTTAGTGCCAAACATGATGATGCAGGCTTGTTTCACATTTATGAACGCAGTGCTCTGCACAGGCTGCTTAGATTGACCTGGATGAGAAGAAAAAGAGGCATTTTTAAATCAAGAAACTCAGGACCTTGATTTTAATATCCTGAACAGTAAGTACATTAGTAAACATCTTCCAGTGAAACTTCAGAGAAGACTTGACAATTTCACAGAAATTAAAAGGTTAGCAACTATGCAAAATCTAACAAACAAAAGATAAAAGTTAAAAAACGTAAGACCAAATCCTACTAGTAAGGCTTAAACCTGACATTGTTAGAGCAGTTACTCAACAAGAGTTTGGCATAATTCTATGTGATAGTGCAACATCTAAAATTTCTTGCCTCTTACAGTGCTTTAAAGTGCATTTGCTTTAAAGCAACTAAACAGGTTTTAGGTTTCTAAATTGCCAGTCTGAACAAAGCTATATAAATTTATATCTTAACCATGTTTCAGTGCTCAATTTGTTGAATGACCACCTCAACAAAAATTAGTCATTTTTCCAGAAAGAAAACATTATTATAAATAAGAAATTTCCTGGTGTGGGCCTACTAAATATGGACATCAGGAAATATTATTCAAAGAGAAATTCCAGCTTTTATGTAAGAATATGAGATTATAGAATATTAGAATAATTAGGTCAGGAGAAAATGCGTAGTCCAGCCTTCAGCTCAAAGCAGGTATATAATTAGATCAGGTTGCTCAGGAATATGTCCACTTGAGTCTTGAACATGTCCACAATCTCTTTTGGAAATCAGTTCCAGTACTTCATCACCATCATGGCAAAAACCTTTTTCCTAACACCCAATCAGAATTTTCCATATTACACCTTGTGTCCACTGCCTCTTATCATATCTGTATACCTCCAAGAAAAATCTAGCCTCATCTCCTCTATACCTTCCACTCAGGTACTCGTTGACAGCACTAAGGTGGTCTCAGCCATCCCTTCTGATCCTGAGTTGATTCAGTTCTCTCAGCCTTGTGTTGAATGCCGTTTGCTACAGCCCCTTGGCCACCTCATTTGATCTCCATAAGCTGACATCCTTTTTGTTCTGGGGAGTGCAAAACTGGACACAGTGCTCCACAGTCAGTGTCGCAAATGCCAGGTAGAGGGCAAGGATCTTTCCCTGACCTGCTGGCTGCACTTTTGCCCACGTAGCCGAGGGAAAGAGGTGACTTTCTTTGTTGTAAGGGCACACTTCTGGTTCACATGCAAATTGCTGTCCATTAGGCCACTCAGATCCCTTTCTGTACCACTTCCTCACAGTCATTTGTTCCCCAGCCCATCATTTTATGCAAGATTATTCCACCCCATTGGCAAGACCTTGCATATGCCTTTGTTGAACTAGTAAGATTCCTGTCAGCTCCTTTCTTCAGCCTGCCCAGGTCCCCCTGAATAGCAGCATTGCCTCCAGCAGCTCCTTCCCCAGGCAGTCAGTGCTGCCCTCAGTGTGCAGGTCCCCAGGAGAGGCCCCTGGGGCTCTGCAGCCCCACACAGGCCAACAGTAGCCTCCCTTGATTGTCATCTGAGACAAGGCCTCCAACATGCAAAGGACATTAGCACCAGCCTGTCGCTGACCGCTTGACTGCCCGGAGGCCAAGCAGGCGACTTGATTCAGTGCCCTGGCCACGAGACAGCCTGCAGCTGGGCAGCCTGAGGCAAGTTCCCGATGTTACTGTCTGCTTCTGGGCTCTCTGAGGAGTTGGCAGCAGTCAGGTGATACAGTAGCGAGTGGCAGAGGTGAAGGAGGAGAGAGGGACTCTCTGTTGCAGCAAACCCGAGTCTTTATTACCCACCCCGAGGGCCGGGAAACAGAAGCCAAGGATGCAGGGCAACAAAAGAGAACAAAATGGCGCTTACATGAGCTTTTATACAGGAGGGGAAAAGGGGAGGAACAAGGGGCTAAACCAATAGGGAAATGACATACAATGACAGCTGACCAATCACAGAGGGTTTAAGGAGGGGCTTATTTAAACGAACCAATGGGGTTAACGGGTAAACAGAACTTTCTGGATGTGAGGGATAGCAGATCTAGTCCTGGGGGAGGACACTTGTTAGGATTGACATCCCTGGGGTGTGGCTGGCTCCTCAGCACCACCCTTGGCTTCACTGCCAGGCTCATTTTCATCGTCACTGTCCTGGGCAGGAAAGTCCACCCACTGGATCTCCTGGTTAATTCGGAAACCAAAGGTGGACTGGGCCACCGCCACACCAGCCTAGCAAGGAGCATGCCCTGTGGGGAACATCCCTGCACACCCTGCACACCACCACAGGCAAGTCTGAGCAGAGATGCTGAGTGTCCCTGCTGTGCTAATGGCTGTGGCAAGGTTGACACTGCTGCTTCTCAGGAGCTTAGCCCTCCCAGAGCAGCATTCAGCCCTTCCCAGCAGCAGCCAGAAGCAGCTCCTAGCAGAACTGAAAGCAGAGACTCAAAATGCTGCGCAAACTGGGAAGAGCAACTGTGACAAGAAGCCCAGGCAGTGCTCTGGGTGCCCTGCATCCTCTCAGCTCCACAAATCAAGTCCTTTTTGCAACACCTGTTCACAGCACTCTGGTCCATCATTGCCTAAGGAGCAGCTAAGCAGCAACTGGAAAGTGTAGGCATGTGCCAGCCCTTCCAGCTTGAAGCTTCTACCACCAGGTCCTTCCTACAGGAATGCAGTGGCTCCTAACCTTGGTTCATTTATCTTGAGAATGTCATTGCACAAACCCACTGCCCTCACAATGCATAATACTGATACTAACAAAACCTTCCTGCTCTACACTTAAATGTTCAGTTTAAATAAAAAAGTAGTTTACAATTCACACATTCTATCCCAGTTTAGTTGATTTAGTTGTTAAATATAAATGTGCTATCTAAATACAAACATTTTGTCCATCAGGAAGAAGCTGTCATTACATGATCTTGACTGACAGGAGAATTTTTGTCTACAAACTCCCTGCTAAATTTGTAAGATGCTCAGGGGCACTTCACATCTCCATGTCAGATCAGATAAAATGACACCAGGTAAAACATCTTGTTACTTCCAGATGAGGAAGCAGCATTTTCACAACACTGTATTTCATTATGGGTTAGGGCAGCAACATTTTTGTCTCAGTTTACCAACTGCTCTTAAAGTATTTTCTTTTTTGGTTTGTGTAGGGATTTTTTTTGTTTCAGTGTATCTTCTTAACTTGTACAGCTGCAATGAGTTGAAGGGAACCGCCCTCTTCCTTTCCATGCTCTCTTGTTCCAAAATCACAGCCTTGCAGCTGGGCAAGCAGCACAAGTATCATCAGCCTGAAGTACATTTTCCTTCCCATGCAATTATTCTCCCTGCCACTTAGTAACACCAGTCCCTCTACACTGAGAGCATAACAAATGCATGCTTCCAGTTAGTTGTCTTGATTGGGAATTTCTATAGGCTTTAAGTAGGCCAAGTGTCCACTCCAATTGAAAATCAATGGATTTGGGGCATACACATTCCGTGTGTGTCTTGAGAAGTCACAGTCCAGTTCCCTATTTGTGATTGTCAGGCTAACCAGAAGCTATGCCTACACTGTTAGATATGCAGCTCAGAGTTGAAACATGGATGAGATTAAGGATTGCAACTCAGCCTCTGCCCCAGCACACGTATTAAGTGTCTTGAGCCATTCAAACAGCAGATTACACAATGAGGAGCCTAAATGTGTAAATGTGCTACAGAGATCTGAGTCAGGCATTCCTTTTGTCTTAGAAATAATGATGTTCAAGCTACAGCATTCAATTTTCAGAAGAATTTAGGTTGTGGCCTAGATGTCCAGCTCCCAAATTTGAAAATGGCACAGTCACTTATGATTCCGGGAGCTTCAGGGGAACTCTGACACAAAATTTTAAGCCCAGTTTATTCAATCAATAGATGATCGCTTCTATTTCCACCAAAGAACATAATTCATAAGCATCTTACATTAGCAGGTAGGACTGCCTATATGATTGCAAGAACTTTAACAGAAGGGCACTGATGCTTTCTGTCTCTTTTTGGATATAAATAAAAATCTTAGCGATTGACATAAGATATGCAGTTCTCAGGAAACAGGACAAGCTATTTCAGGGAAACCAACAGGTATAAAACTGATGAGTAGCTGAAGCAGGTTCCCTTGAAGGTGACTGGTCCAGAAGTAGGAAGAGTAAGGTGTTAGATACAGAATCACAGAATTGTTTAGGTTGGAAAAAACCTTTAAAATCAAGTTCAGCCATTAACCCAGCACTGCCACCTATTTCAGCAGAAACTTTGCTAGTGTCATCACCTTCTTTTTCCTCCAGGCATGACTATATCCCCTTTTTTTTAAAAAAAAAAAAAAAAAAAAGGACTGATACAGTAACCAAATATATTAAATGAAACATTAATTCAGACTTTGGATTTTTTTCCTTTGCACTGAAAGCTTTCGGTTTTGCACAGAAGTGTTTCCCATAGCATTTCACTGGCTTAGTGAGGGTAAGTGTCAGCTGCTGCCTTTCAGCTGAAGCTACTCCCTCTCCGGTGGAAGGTGCTATTCTCAGGGCAAAGTGGCATAACAGCCTTGGAGAAACAACCTCATTTTTTGTAAACAGTCCCTTTGCACTGAAGCAGATGTAAAATATCATTTATCTGCTTGGAGACAAATTCTGAAAACTACGACTTCGAAAATGAAAAACTTCTTATGAGCAATACTGATTTCTAAAATGTCTTAAAGATACCACTAAAACTGGCACAAAATCTCAATCAACCTTTTCATTTCTACCAGATATATTTAAGTGTAATTTACTGAGATTCACACTGACTGCTTAAAGCCATGCAAATCTGAGCACAAGGATCAAGAATAAAAGTATTTTCTGTTAAGAAACAATTGTATTGTAGCAAAAATTATGTCAAAGGTTGTTCATACAGAATTACACAAGAAGATCTTTATCGAGGACCTAGAGGAGACAGTGGAATGCACAACCATCCAGTTTGCAGATGGCACCAAATTAGGGGAGACCAGTTGATATGCTTAGGGGCAGGGCTGCCACCCAGGGAGAGTTGGACAGGTTGGAAGCATGAGCTGACAGGGATCTCATGCAATTCAGCAAGGACAGATACAAAGTCCTGTATTTAGGAAGGGAAAAACTCTTGCAATGGCATAAGCTGGGCACAGCCTGGCTGGAAGGGCAGCAAATTGAGCATGAGTCAGCAACATGTCCCGGCAGAGACATGGTAAACAGCATTCCAGAGTTTTTTAGCAGGAATATAGCCAGCACGGAGGGGAGGGACCATACTGCTTTATTAAAAAATCATCAGACCCTTCCTGAAATACTGCATCCAGTTCTGCAGCCTGCCCTTGATGCAAGAAGGACACATAAACTAGAGCAAGTTCAGGTGAGCACTGAACCACATGGCCCAGAGAGGTTGTGCAGACTCGCTTGCTTGAGTGTCTCAAAACCCATCTGAATAAGGCTCTGAACAACTTGGACTGATCTCACAGCTGACTTTGCTTTGAGCAGGAGGAGGACTAGACCCCTTCTGAGGTCCCTTCCAACTTGAGTTATCCTGTGATCCTCTAAGTCTCTGTATAAAGAAGGAAAAATGTGGAGGGGGATGTGAAATGATGATTGAAGCTGGGATAATTAAAATACAGTGCTGGTACAAATACAATGACAGGATAACAGATTGTTTTCTGCTTGAAGGAAACAGCAAGAAGAAAACACTGTAAAATTTCTATTCTGAACAGTTAGAAAAACAAGTTGCATTAAATTCCTCTGAGGGCTAAAAGCAGGAAAGAGGAACAAAATATATCCAGATATAAACCTCATTTAGTTGAATTGAAAATTATTGAAAGCCAGGAGGGGCAATAAGCAGATGAGAAAACATTCTGAAAAATGAAACATTACTATGAACAGAAAGTCATGAACATTAAGAGCAGGATACAATATTGTCTATGGGCAATGAGAAATACTGAATCGAAAACAGTGATGGAAGCCAAAGATTTTGAGAACTGTTACCTTTGAAATCATAAAAAACCCCCCTATACATAGAATTTTACCAGTTCAAAAGTAATAACCCAAAGAATGGAAAGAACATGACTTCAGTACTCATATCACTGAGGACACCTGGAATATGTAAGAAGTTTATTAGCAGCATTACTATTCTACAGTTTCTTTGCAGAAGCAAACAAGTGAAGAAATAAAATGTAAAAAATAGAAAAGAAAGAGAGAATTCTAGTTCAGTACTTAGGCAATAAAAATTAACATTATCATGTTTACTTAAGTTACAGTATGATGAAGTGACAATGAGAGCTAATGGGAATGAAACAATTTTTGCACTTCAGGAAAGCTTTAATATACTGCCACATTAGAGATAATATGTGCTAACTTTTGATATTAGTGTCATACTGGCAGTAAAATGGAAAGAAGAAATCTGAGAAAGTTTTGGCAGTTAGTTAATTCAGGCAATCTCCGGAAAAAAAGACTGCTGAGAAACAAATCAACACAAGTAAAGCATGAAGTTAACTAGAAATATTCCTAAATCTTGCAGAAAAGTCATCACTCAGTGGAAAAAAAATTCTCCACTTACCAAAACCTGTACTTCACTAATCATAATAAATTTAAAAACAAACAAAAAATCCCAACAAAACCAACTCAACATTACTAATAATGTACAAGAATCTAAGATTCTTAAACATTATTCAAATTTCACAAGTGTGAAGAGCCCATATGATATTTAACAAATATATTGCTCTAAATTCTTTACACTCATACCCCAAAGCCTTCCATGTAGACAGGCCCCTCCAAAAGATTGCAATACTACTTAAATACTTGCCTGTTTTTAGCTAGCTCACCCACTAAACCCAATTACATTTATGTAGCTAACCTGTACTTTCATACATTAGAGACCTTTTGAGTAATTCCACCCAATGCCATCAGAGATAAAAACGTAATCTTGCTATTCAGTGTGTCTCAACAACATAGCACATCTTATCAAAATACCATCTCTTATGAGAAGTTACTGACTTGCTGATGCTTAGGAACAAACATTCTGATAAACTTGCCAACACCCTTTGAGATACCAAGAGATGGAAAAAATAGCCTCAGCAAAAAAGGATAAGATCACCTACAGCAGAACATGTTTGGTGGGTAGGACAGTGCTTTTCTCCTGGACTCTGTCTTGAAAATGTTGACTTTCTCCTGCAGATATCTGTCCTCTTCCATACTAGGGAACTGCAGAGACTATTTTAATCTAACATTCTGAACTGCTCCGGGGAAAAGGAGCTGAGTGATATGCAGATACAGAGAAACAGACAAAGCAAGAAAGAGTCACGTGAATTTTGAAGTTCTTTACACTGCAGTGCAAAAAAACTTAAGGCACAGAACAATGTGAGAAATGGTTTTACAGCAAGAAGTCCTTTGCAGTATAATAGGATACTTAGGTAGGATCACAATATCTTCCTGAAAGCTGTGCTTCAAAAAACACAAGCTATGTCTAGTCAAAGGGATCATACAGGATTAACCAGAAGAAACGTAATGGTCTCTGGATACAAACAGTGAGATTGATTACTTCTGGCCATAAGTTCTTATTTCAGCTTTTTTAGTGTACTGTACAACTCTTGCAAAATTAGAAGAAATAATTCATCCAAACCTCTACAAAACACACAACACATTTATTCTCCATGAAGTCAAGCTTGATTTTCTTGTTTTGTTTAATTACTGTAACTCTTGAAGGAAATGTAGTTACTAATGTAAAGACTGATTTACCTGAAATGTAAATGAAATTTACAGCAATTCTTATGCAGTGAAATAAACCTGCCATCTGTTGTTGATAAAAGGTCAGTTCAGAATAATTTAATAAATTATTTTACTACTGCAAATCATGAGGGTAGCCAAGACTGTGTCCATTCAGAAGTATTAATTCTGTATTTTGTCATTAATATTTTTTTCTGATAGGAAAAATATTTTAGAAATATAGAAATTAACTTCACATATTTGATTATGATGATTATTTCATCTGTCAGCAGCCTTTTACAGCAACCACATAGATGCTAAAGATCTAATACTATTGTCTGTTACGATTACATTTGTAATCCTGTTAATTTAATCTTCTTACACTTCCAGTTTTCCTTTAAAAATTAATTACATTATTACTGCTATATGCTTTTCATTTGAATTATATAGTGTCCATGACAGATGTTTTCTTCTTCCAAAATGAGGTTAAATATTTCTGATTTCAAAACAACTGCAAAAAAGAATTACATCTGATCATCCCAGTGACAGCTCTCATGACCTCATCAGATAAAACTTCTTTCATCCCTTGTTTTTAAACCCTTACCTTTCTTTCTTTAAAATACTATCATAATGCCTCAGAATATACTTAATTTTCAATTCCTTTCTTTTGCTTCTTTTCTTTTCCTACATTTTAAAATGCTATATATGTATCTTTCTGGTGTCATAGCTAAGTGTAGCTTCTGCCACTAAATGTACACGGTATATTCAGTGTGGTGATGTAGCTGTGCACTATCACTCATCCCCTGTTAGATCATCCACCTCTGCCTGTAGGCAATTCAAGATAAATGCTAACTACTTTAATAGGAGAGAAAATTTTTTTTGCATGCTTTCTGTGAGCATGCTAAAGAAATGTATTGATTTTTAAATCAGAGAAAAAGACAAAAAAATAAACAACCATTTGTCCCAGGTATTTTACCCTCCTTCACCTTCATGGTAGCACATAGAGCTTCCTTTCCTATGATTTCAGGATAAAGGGACATTCCTCTATATCCTTTAGATCATCTTAAAATCTAAGTTCCTTGGAAATCTAAGATGGGGGGAGGGATGAAGACTGCTGAAGATTGCTTGTCCTTCTCTAGGCACAATTGCTGGACTATCAATTATTTATTATTAATTAAGCAGTGGATGTGCAGAAAACAGCATGAATACAGAAAAGACTCAAAGGCAGTAGTCAGGACTGATCAGGTTTTCATTAGTTTTCTTTATTTACAAAGATTTATAAAGCCTGATAAAATTTCTCCAACTCCTCCCTTCTTTCCAGGCTCAACTTCACTCCTGGCTTCTACCTCCCCTCTCAGGCAGCACAGGGGGATGAGGAATAAGGGTTGTGGTCACCCCAAAACACTTCATCTCAGCTGCTCTTGCTCCAGTGGGAGGTCCCTCCCACAGGAACCAGTCCTTCATGAACTGCTCCAAAGTAGGTCCTGTCCATGGGCTGCAGTTCTTCAAGAACTGCTCCACTGTGTGTCCTTTCCATGGGATGGAGTCCTTCAGGAATGGACCGCTCTAGTATAGGTGCCCTGCAGGGTCACAGGTCCTTCCAGAAAACCTGTGCCAGCTTGGGCTCCTCTCCATGGGCTGTCTGTGGGCTCAGTCTCCTTCAGAGCTCATGCAGCTGCTGTAGCATGGGCTCTCCACTGGCTGCAGAGTGGATATCTGCCCCACCATGGTTCCCCATGCACTGAGGGAGGGCAACTCAACTTTCCTCTGGTCTTCTCCACAAGATGCAAGAATCCACAAGAATTTCTGCTCTGACACCCGAACCACCTCCTCCCCCTCCTTCTTCATCTTGGTGTCTGCAGAGTTGTTCCTCTCGTTTTCCCCTCACTCCTCTCTCACAGCTGCCCCATAGCTTTTTTCACCCTTTCTTATAATTGTTATTACAGAAGGACCACCAGCATCACTGATGGGCTCAGCTTTGGGCAGCAGCAGGTTCACCTTGGAGAATCTGGAACTAGCTCTGTGAGACCTTGGGATGGCTCCTGTTGGCATCTCAGAGAAGCCACCCCTGCAACCTCCCCACTACCAAATCCTTGCCAAGTAAACCCAGTTTTGCTTCTGTCTGATTACAAGTCATTTGAGAAACTGTATCAGATTTCCATGTATCATTTGCTTATGCTGCAGACAAAATATAACACAGTTATATAATTTACAGCAGCAGAGGGAGGACTGCAGGGATCATAAGTCATTCCACATAAATAAAGATGTAGAGATAAGACAATTCCTGGGACCAAAGCTGATGAAGTGCTCGCTTTTCTGTACTCTTTTGCCCTATTACAAAATGTAGTGGCACTGTAAGCTGCATTCAGTATTTCACAAGTGTTGTATTTTTTAACAGCTAAACACCCTCTCCCCTCAGAATAAAATAATGTCAGCTAAATGTGATCAACAGCAGGGAACAGAACTATCTGTCTGAGACTCTAGTCAGACAAAATAAGTTAGAAACTTTTGGAGGATGAAGAAATGGAGATGAGCTTTGGCTGTAATTATCTCAACTAACTCAAGAGAGTCGGGAGAGTACGACTCAGATAGATAAAAAGGAATATGTCAAGCATATGAGTTTATCAGTTATTATCATAAAAAGAGGCATAACAGGGTTTTTTTGTACCTGATTACAGATGCTAGAGACAACAACAGTAGTAGATTCATCTTAGGAATACATAGATACTGTTCTTCAAATTTTGACTTTTGAACTAATGCTATGATAATAACTTTCATTTTAACTGATGATAATTTTTTATATCTAAATTAAAGATGTTACTTAACTGTACAGAAATAGTGTTTTCAATACATCAATTTCTTATTAAATAGACTCTCAAACACTTTCATTTCATTCAGTTTGTTATTCAAAAAGAAGAAAACAAAAAACGAATGACATTTATGCAATACAAAGTGAAGAGTATTTGTGCTTAGTCATTAGCTGGTTGAAGACTATATCCCAAGATACGATAATACAGGTTTTCCTAACTGTATTAAATAAAGCTCTTCTCAGTTCACCTACTAAGTCTCTCCTCATCAGCTGCCAAGTCTATCTATTTATTCCTATGTTGTCAACACCCAAATATCCCTTTCATTCATAGTCACTGTGGTTGTCTTACTGCCATTCATTTAATGACATTAATGGTGTTCATTCTATCTTTTGAAAGTCACAAATACAGAAATGACAATACAAAATATTTACAGTACCTTATTTTCCTTCCACAAATTATACAGATCTGGTTTTGCTGCTTTCTACTTCTGCTCCTTTTGAAAATGAAAGCTATACAGTGAAGTTCTCATCTAGAATCAAATACAAGAGTGCTGCTGCCTGTAGACTGTGCCACTCTCAGACCAAGATTTTGGCCCAGATCAGTAAGAACTAGTAAACAGGTCTCTTAGATCAAAGTTTACCCTTTCAGTTTGCTAAATAACGGAAGTATTCCACACCTTGGCTCTGTGCAGCTTTCACCCCACCAAGCTCAGCTGTAGCTAAGGTGGATTTATCATGACACAAAAGGCTCATACATGACTGTGGCCCCTAAAGGTGAATCCTCATTAATTTCTCTCCACCAGTACTATCCTGAAGAACACTGGCTGCAGCCACAGTTCTAACTTTCAATTCCTAAACATCAACAGACCACATTCTACTGCTTTTCTTTCCAAGCAGAAGTAACAGAATTACCTCTCACAGAAGATATTTTTTTTAGAATACACAATTAATTTATTTTACAAAGTCAGCAAAAACCAGAGGGGGAAAAAAAAAAGATTACCCCAAAACTCAAACCAGCCAAGGACATGCTCAACTATGTTAAGGCTCTATTTGGCAGACAGATGGAACAAAGCATCAGTGGATCACCGGGGCATCAGAAATTTAGTGAGCACAGAAGAGGGCTAAAAAGCTAAAAGTTATCAGGAGACTACTTATTTTGTAATCTTTGCCCAAAGCAAAATATGATGTATTTAAGCAATTTCCAATATATATTGGCCTAACTATAACCTGTTCTTAATGACCTCAAAGGATGGAGATTGTACAACCTGAAATTCTTTGTGATTCAAAACATTAGATTTTTGTGTCAGAAAACAGCATTCTTTGCCACAACTCAAGCTTGTTATTGTTACTTTCTCAGCAGACACAGAGAACAATTCTGTACTCTCTTTCTCACAAAAACACTTTATATATTTGAGTACTTTTCCCATGCCTCCCCAGTGTGTCTTTTTTTAGGCAAAACAGCCACTAAAAATTCAATTTTTATTAGACATTATGTTTTTTACATTTCTGATCACCCTTATTCATCTTTTAAACTGTGGATGCCCAAAACTGGAGAAGGTATTCAATATAAACGCAGTAAAATAGGAATTATTTACTATCTTGCATATGTCAATGCTGGTTCTACATTGCATTTTGGTTTTTTTCTTCTTCTTCATCAGTTCCTATCAGTAGCTAATATCCACATTGCTGTTCTTCTCTCAGGATTTTTTTCTAGTGTTCCTACACAGCTAATCATTCCCTGTCTCATATTTTGTAAATTCTTGGAAGTCAGCAATATATCACAGTTCTCAAGAAGAATTTATTAATCTGATTGCTTCAGCCAGCTTCCTATATATCTTAGTGTGGAAATCACTAAGCTCATATGAGTTAAAGTTTGACTAATAAATAAAACCAATAAAATACCGAGTCCATCAATCTTTTGTGGGGCCAAAATATCTTTGACATTAAAGCTACAACAGGTAGTCTGAATGCAGCATGTTTTACCACTATCGCCCCGCTCACTGTCATGTAGAAGTACAGGAAATACTGCACTGCTGTTAATCTCTGCTGTCCTCAGGCCAAGAGCTGGTAAGAACAAACCAACTTAAAGAATGAGAGATTGAAATGATTTACCCATCCCTTACAGCTTCAGGTAAGCTCTGAAAATCACCTAGAATGCAAGATATTTCTGTGTTTTCTTGACATGTCTCCTTTTGTCTCTTAACTCTTGCAGCCTTCAGCTTACTTGTTTACTGCCCTCTCCCTCCCAGAAAAAAAAAGAAAAAGGTCAGATCTGGACTGCCAGAATCTCTTACTCTGCAACAGTAATGTAGCCTTTGACCAGAAAGACAACTAAAGAAAGGTCTTACACAGTCCTGAGCTGCTACAAGTTTGCCAAATCTCTGAATAGGCACGTATGACATACTTACCTTTCTCTAGCAGCTTTATGAGCATGGGTAGGAAGAACAGATCACAGAATCATAGAGTATGTTGAGTAGGAAGGGACCCACAAAAATCATCGAGTCCCTGCACGGGACACCCTAGAAGTCACACCACGTGCCTGAAAGCATTGTCCAAATGCCTCTTGAACTCTATTAGGCTTGGTGCTGTGACTACTTCCCTGGGGAACCTCTTTCAGTGCCAAACCACCTGGGCACTGGGTGAAGAACCTTTTCTTAATATTTAACCTAAACCTTCCAAATATTTAACCTGATACAGCTTCAGGCCATTACCTCAGGTCCTGTCACTGGGCACCACGGAGAAGAGATCAGTGCCTGCCCCTCCGCTTGCCCTCATGAGGAGGTTGTAAACAGAAGTGAGGTCTCCCCTAGCCTCCTCCAGGCTCAACAGACCAAGTGACCTCAGTCACTCATTGTATGGCTTCCCCTCTTGACCCTTCACCATCTTCAAAGTCCTGTTATCCTTCTTACCTCATGGCACCCAAAACTGCACATAGTACTCAAGGTGAGGCTGCACGAGTGCAAAGGGAAGCAGGACCATCACCTCCCCCAGTTATCCAGCCAGGCAGTGCACTGTTCCCTTCCCTATTTTTGTGCATTCATCTCTTTTTATTTTTCTTCACAGTCAGGGTCTGACTCAAAGCGTAGCAAAACCAGTAACCACTTCAATGTGTTGAAACAAATTTTGTTAGTTCTCTGACATTTAACAAAGAAAGTTACAAAAAGACCAGTCTGTAGTTTAAAAAGGTAGGAGAACAGAATTGCTAATGTTGAGTTCATTTGTGCTGGTTGAGGCTGGGATAATGTCAATTTTCTTCATAGTAGCTACTATGGGCTGTGTTTTGGATTTGTGCTGGAAGCAGTGTTAATAATTCAGGCATGTTTTCATTATGGCTGAGCAGTGCTTGCACAGAGCCAAGACCTGTTTCTCTCCCCACACCGCCATCGAGTGGGCTGGGGATGCACAAGGATTTGGGAGGGGACACAGCTGCAACAGCTGACCCCAGCTGACCAACAAAATATCCCAGACCATGTGGCATCATGCTCAGCATATAAAGCTGGGGAAGAAGAAAGGGAAGATATTGAAAGTAATTATTTTTGTCTTCGCAAGTCACTGTTACATGTGAGGGAGTCCTGCTCTCCTGGAGATGGTTGAACACTTGCCTGCCCATGGGAAGTGGTGAATTAATTCCTTGCTTTGCTTTACTTGCACAAGTGGCTTCATGAGTTTTCTTGCTTTTACTCATCCAGGTCTCCCCCATCTCACCAGGGGAGGAGTGAAGGAGGGGCTGTGTGGGGCTTGGTTGCCAACTGGGGTTAAGCCATGACAATGTGAATAATAACCCAGAAAATGCTTCAGAATAGAATAGTTCAGCTGGCAGGGACCTGCAGCAATCATCTAGTCCAAATGCCTAACCAATTCAGGGCTGACCGAAAGTTAAAGCATATTGTTAAGGGCATTGTCTAAATGCCTCTAAAACACTGACAGGTTTGGGGCATCAACTGACTCTCTAGGAAGCGTCTTGCAGTGTTTTACCACCCTCTTAGTAAAGAAATGCTTCCTAACGTCCAGTCTGAACCTCCCCTGGTGCAGCTTTGAACCATACTCACACATCCCGCCATTGGATAACAGGGAGAAGAGCTCAGAACCTCCCTCTTCTCTTTCCCTTCTCAGAAAGCTGTAGAGAAAAATGAGAGGCCACATTTCAGCCTTCTCTTCACTAAACCAGATGAGCTCCTAAGTCCTCAGCCACTCCTGACAGGGTGGTGACTTCCAGGCCTTTCACCAGCTGTGCTGTCCTCCTCTGGCCACATTCAAGCATCTGCTTGAATGGTGGGGCACAGAACTGTGCTCAGTGCTCAAGATGAGGCCCCATCAACACCAAATACAGTGGGATAATCCCTCTTTTGCCCGGCTGCTCCTGCTGTGTTTGATGCACCCCAGGATGCAGTTTGCCCTCTGGGCTGCCAGGGCTCCCACTGATATGCTGCCCCAGATCCAGCACCCGCAGATGCCTCTGTGCAGGGCAGCTCTCCAGCCACTCCTCTCACAATTTATACTCGTGCCCAGTGTAACTTTGTCCTAGGTTCAAAATCTGGCATTTGGACATGTTAAATTTATGATTAGGAAGGTAGCAGATTAGACATGAAGAGCTAAAGCTGAGTATTAACATGATCCCTTCAAGAATAGAAAAACCTCTCTCAGACCACACAGGCTGTTGGAATGAACAGCCCATAAGGCTATGCATATCAAATAGTTTATTAATAAAAAATAAGATATTTAATTTGGCCTTTGAAACTATGTTCCAAGAAAATTTTGCATGCTAACTCCTCCCAGCAGAAGGCTAAACATGGGAATTACAGATCTTTAATATAAACACTTGTGCCTGTTTTACAGTTTAAATGAGGGTTCCTCCATTCATCAATGATCGTATTCGTGTTGCTGCAAGAGGTTTATAACACCACATGATTATAAAAAGTCTAATCAATTCAAGGATGTTGAAGGAAGTTTTATTTTCATTTTAATAGTTCATCATTTGCTGATATGAAAAAAGAGTAGGGAAGGAGCTTTGTACATGCCTAATTTTACTAGCCAAAATTTGACAAGGAAATTGATGCTCTTCCAAGACTAAATATAAGAGCTGGAGAAATGTCTTTTGGCATATATTGGTACAATACTTCACCCAATCTCTTCAGGGAAAAAGGTCTTTTTGCCAAGAGTACAAGATACATGGCTGGAATGAAAGTGAGCAAACCCATAAACAAACAAAACACACCATGAAAGAATCCCAGCTCATTTTAACTGGATGATTTTGGTAGAATCTCTTGGATAGCCTTGATGCAGGAAAAAGGAAGGATCAGTCATGAGGACTGTAGGTCACTATTGCAGGCATGCAGAGTCCCCTCTGCAGTTCACATCATTATCTTGGTGTCCAGTAAAAACCACTAAGGGTTCTCTACAACCAAAGATTTCCTTTGGGATGCAAAGGACCATATCTGAAGTTCAAAGCTGAATGCTAACATGTTGCATGTAGGACAGGTAGTGAAAAACAAAATATGTACTGGTACTGGAAGTGCAGTGATCTGCTGGAGAGTCAGAAACTTTATTTTTTAAGAGTAAAACCTCCAAGAAAGTACTTAGACAAATGTCTTGTTAAATCGAACACATGGCTTAGCACAACACTTAACAGCCTATAACTCATAGTCACAAGCTCCAACACCACCTGTGAGTACTGCACTTGTCCTGAGTCACAAGAATGAACTGCCTTTTTTTTCCCCCTCTTTTTACTATTGTTATGCTATTGGAGTTGGGTTTTCCAGAAGCCAATAGTAGACTTCTATATAAGATGAAAACAAAATAGGAAAACTAGATTACTACATGCTGATATCTTCAGTGTAACTCTCCAAACCTTCACTGTGACAGAAGAGTACATTATCAACATTGAAATTTAAATTTTCAGAAGAAACTATAAGCCTTAGATTTCACCAAATTTATTTCATGTTTTTCTTTGGAAAGCTCTTTCCTCAAATCCATGTAAAAGCGATAATTTCTCTCAAAATATTTGGAATGGATACACTGTGAGGCACTTTAATCCAGTCTATCAAGTTATAACTTTTGCAGGAGACTTCAGTCTCAGGGTTACATTTTCTCAAGTGCTCATGAATTCCCCATCTGCACACCAGCTCAGACAACAGCCCCTCTGGCTTCCAGATATGCCAAACACAGATGGCTGTTCTGCAGGGTTGGGGAGAGGGCTGCCCAGATATCAGTGTAACTATAATGAAGACCAGGTCCCTGGCTGACAAACTACCTTCAAACATAGGATCTGCAACCTTTTTCCTAGGATATTTTTTAGGGAGATAGTATCACAAGAGGCAAGACTATCATATCTGTTGGCTCTGGCACATTCCTAGGATTCTAAAAGGCAGCTACTAGAATACCTGGAAATAATTCTTGTCAAGGATAATGTAGATATTACAGGATTTTACAACTAGAATAAGCATTTTGGGTAATATGGAAAACTAATTACAGTTGGTTAAGAATACAGGTCAAGCTAATTATTTTGGGGTAAAATCTCCTGAAGTGGGTCACAGTCAGCTGTTGGAATAGCTTCAAAGGACTTCATTGAGAGTATCTCCTTAAAAAGTGCAAAAGAGCCACACTGGGAGCTGAGCCCAGGAAATCCCATTTGTCGAGATGCCATAGCCTTCAGCAAGCCAGAACACCAGGCAGCCTGCAGGCACACTGCAAATCCTGGCACACCTAATTAAAAAACTGAGACTATCACTCAGTGTGTGCAAGTGAAACTGTTCTTGCATCTCTCTCCTGGCATTTTATTCTAAATCAAAATTGATCACAACTGTTTAAGAGCCTTTGGAAAGTGTTGCTTTTTTCCAGGTTCTAGATATTGGAATGTTTTGTTTGGACAATAGCATGCATGTCCATGTCACTCCCCTGTAGGAGCCTACACAGCTTAAAGTCAGACCTAACTATAGGTTTTGAGAGTAAGACACAAGAAATAAATGGATAATTCTGCTTGCCTTTGCACCCTGAGGAATCAAATATGTTTGTTGCAGATTAGATTCTGAAAGAATTAGCAGCAACCTGTTAGATGGAAACAGGCAAAAGCATAGTGTAGCTTTGCTGTAACAAAAACATTGCACATCATCACTGAAGATCAGGAAAATGTTGTAGAATAATTGCATTGACCCTAAGACTTTTTCTACCCTCAACAGCCATCTGCCTTCTGTTGAGAGAGAGACAGTGTCCTAGCAGTGTTCTTTTTCTAAGACAAAAAAAATAAAAACAGCATTTGAAAACTAAAGACTATAATAAAAGCTAAAAATATTTTTCCAAATCTTTATAATCAGAATGCTAGTTTGTGTCACAAACTTCAGGACACCAATCAAGCTAAAAGCCAAATGTAAAATAAGTAAAAATCAAGCATCAGACAATTAAAACAGAATGAAATTGACCTTTACAAATACCTTGAAATTCCAAATTCATCAAGAACTGATAAAACTACTGCTGCAATTATCTAAATAAATGAAAATAATATTTCTACAAGCAGATAAATGCAGCATTCTTGGGTTTATTTTGCCTGAGAGAAGAAATCAAAATCTGATCAATAAGAAGTCTTGATCAGCTTTATTTATGAGCAGCTCAGAGCAACCATACACAAGTCAGATGTTGAAATACATTTTTGAAGCCTTGAGAAAAAAAAATTAAAAATAAAGTCACCAAGCTGTATAGAGGAGAGTAAACAAGCATTTTTCCTCCATTTGTGCTGTCTTGCAGTTCCTTCTGCCTGTTAACAAAATGAATTTTGTTAGTTGGTTACTTTGTACACAACAATAAAGTGTAAGACTTCTCCTTTTTTTAGGATTTTTTTTTTTTTAATTTCACCAGCTAAGAATAAGCAACAAAATTGAGGACCAATTTATTCTTAAGATCTTTCAAATAAGTCTGCTGGGAGGCACTGTCAGCAACTCAGAAGTGAAGTCAGGAAGGATGTCATTGCCCTTGGGTAGCCAGCATTCATCACAGCAGGCAGCCTTTATTGTCCAGCGTGCTGTAATAGTTTCTCAGTAGGGAAGGCACCATGTAGTAGCATGATGATGTGCAAGACAATGCCTAAAAACACAAAACTGTTTGAGAGGATCTGTTAGGAGTGAATGTTTACAGTGGCAGCGGAAGGGAAGAAAGGCAGAAAAGGCAGAATGACCTGGTTCTCTTTTTAGTCATGAACACTGGTAAACATTTTTCATTCTGTACCATGTTCAGGGAACCAAAATAAGTTTCCTTCCATTATGCAGTTTTTATTTGGTCATTGCTTGCTTACCTCTCCTCTGCAGTTCTCTGCTTAACTCTGTCATTTATGACATCTTTTTTTCCCAAAACAGAAACTGAATATAAGCAGGAAATACTTAAGCCTTTAACATACTACAAACTGCTTCCTAATTCCTTATGCTATATGCAGATCAATCATCACCATCACTGAATATATTTTACTTACTTAAAATGGCTGGAGAAGCTGAATTGAAGTCACAGAATCATAGAATGGTTTGTGTTGAAAAGGACTTTAACAGACCACCTAGTTCCAAGCCCCCTGCTACGGGCAGGGACACCTCCCACTAGACCAGACTGCTCAATATCCCATCCAACCTGGCTTTGAACACTTCTAGCAATGGGGCATCCACAGCTTCTCTGGGAAAACTGTTCTAATGCCTCACCACCCTCACAGTAAAGAATTTCTTCTTAATATCTATTCTCAATCTACTCTCAGTTTAAACCATTGAAGTCAGTCACGGTCATTAGAATTAGCTGAGGAAAAAGAAAACAAAAAGGTTTGCAGCCAATAATTTTATACAGAAAAATGGGTGATTCAGATCCAAAATCTTTCTATGAATATTGGGCCACAGTACAGCATGTTAAGCCAACTTGCAACTGATTGCAGATTTTCCATCAGAGACACTAACAAGGTGCTGTGCACATGGGTATGTATGCACATGCATGTATGTGGCTGAAAAAGGTAGTGCTTTGCAAGGTGGACGTTCCCCTGTTTCTAAGTAAGTCTCTTTCAGGTTACCTTGGATTAGATTTTGAAACTCTGTTTACAAATTTGCTCCTAATTAAGTAGTTCCACTTACTTCAATGAACTCGGTTGTTATTTAGCGTGAATTAAAATGGCAGCAGTTGGCATTCTACCACACTGAGTAACAACAGACTCAGTGAAGGACTAAAACACCTGAAGGCAAGATCCAAAATACCTTCCAGAAGTCTGTCACCTTTTCTAGTGATGCAAGGCTACACTGCTATCAGGGATGCAAGGGCACGAAGCCAAGACAGCGAGTAGGTGTGACAGATGCTTCAGTCTGCTATAGAGCCACTCAATTATGCTCTACAGAGTAGCTGTCCACTAATTGCAAGACACAGTGTGCCAGGACATGATGTGCTGCATGCCACCTTCACAGTGGTGCAATGGTTTTCAATATCTGAGCCTACTCTTTTACTTTGGGAAGATGCAGGAGTCCATTAAGCATCAAGAAATACAGCAGCTCCTGTAAGACTTTGGGAGAATTCACAAATCAATGAATATAAAATAAATTAAAAGTTCTTACAACAAAGATATTACTTAGCCATGTGCTGTTTGGTCAGCTTCAGGTATACTTTTGGTTTAAAAACAGAAGCAAGAGTAAATGGTTTACTTCTGTGTTAGTGGTGGGAATTGGCTGCAGCCAGCATTTCTGAATAATTCACACCGTCTAGCTGCTTATTTCTGGATTTGACATTTTTAAATCATGAGGTAAAAAGGTCACGTAAAAGGAAAATGGGCTGCTATAGAGTAGTTAGATCCACACTCACCACTACACTCTCATTCTGCAGCTGTGATACATGGATCAAGTTCTGACACTCTGAATGGGCATGCAATATGAAAAGCCCTCCAGAGACCCAACTTTCCATACAAAATGCAACAGGAATAGCATTACCCCACTGCTAAACTAAAGCACCACTGACACAAGAATAGATATGATTGACAGAGCACAAACTGGGATGAGGAAAATGAAAAAATGCATAGTCTTTGTGAAATCTGGTCCTATTTTCATGATAAAATTGCAACAGTATTACCCAGCCTGACACCTTTTTGGTCAGCTTAATGTTAGAAAGGAAAAGGTATGCAAGCAAACTTCCAAGGATGAGATGCCTCTGAGATTCCCACTAAGCAACTTCTGCTTTCTGTGTGAGAAATGGAAGATACAAGTCACTGGATTAATATTTTAAATGCTACAGCAGTAATTTTTTAAAACAGTTTTAATTCCTTTCAAGTACCTTATTAGAAAACAAACCTACTTGATGTTCCTTCAGTCTTGCAGATGTTTTGCTTTCATGTAATTATACTGTAGTCATATTGCCTCTCAAGACAGTTTCTACTGAGAAACCCAATTAGCACTCAGCACTGTAAAGAGGTAGAATTTAAGAGTTTGGTGTTCATCTTTTCTTAGCCAGTTAAATGATGAACACGATTCATTTTGCATAATAAAAACATGAATAAAAGAAGCAATAGAAAGAGACAACAGGTCTAGCAGGGGAACACTTAAATATAGCTTGTTATTAATCAATTTTGCACAGTGGTTTCTAAGCAGCACAAGAATATGTGTACTGTTTGCCCATAAAAATAATGGGAGTGAAAAACTGGACACTAATTCTTAAAGGATACCGATCACTGAGGATTAAAAGCATTGCATAAGAACATGAAAACAGCACTAGGCCCTCAGCTATGGGATAATGCAATTATTTGAGAAATCTATGGCAGAAAGCTCTGTCTTCCATTTTTATTTGTGTAATTTAGGTAATGGGGAAAATGCATTATGCTTTTCTGAAGCTATAGTGATGAAGCACATCCAGAACGAGCAAGGTCAACAACCGTATCTGTTTACAAACAGTCAGATTACAAATCTGCTAACTTGCATCCTGAAAGCTCCTTACTAAGTCAGATTAACATGGAGTTTCTGTTTATCATCCTGACATAGCTAAAGAACACAGCCTAAAGAATACAAATGGCTTCCTGTTTTTGACACTGTAAACTTCACTAAGAGCTGCCTGCCTATTTCCTGAATTTACAGTACAATGTGTACAACATTTCCAAAAAGCCATACAGGAATCCCAACTCATCTATCTGGGTACATCAGCTGTAATCTCATCTGGTGGCGAAATGGATTTCCGAAGCTTGAAAAAATAGTTACTATATCAATAACTTAGGCCTTCAGCACATGCATGTATGCAAACTAGAATAAAAACTCTTTGGCCAGCAATGAATGAACAGAACTGCCATGTTTAAATGCTTACATTTAGTGGGTCACCTGCCCCACTTATGTAGATTTTCATTTTAAGTCGTTCAGGACTAAGTATATGTAGCAAATTACAGTGAGACAAGCAGATTTCCTGGATTGCCCTGTCTGTCACCCTACCAGAAGGTATTACAATGGGCCTGCATGCAGAACTACTGTTTGGAAGCATATTTGCTTCCATCAGAAATCCCATTTTTCAGTGAATGCTGTTTTCCACATCTCTAAATATAGTATTAAGAACTGACATCCTTCCTTTCCCTAAGATTAATTAAGGGTGCAGAAGATGATAGAAATTAAAGAGTCAATATTACACATAAAGAGAACTTGAGAAAAATGTTGGTTTACATATTCTGCCTTTTAATAAAATAAATATTAATTACTCTAAGCCCTCAGTCTACTCCTGTGTTAGAGAATGAAAACCAGCATTGTTCAAGACATGCTGGTTTATGAATACACAAACACACGCAGGAGAGAAGACAAGAAATTAACAAATATCAGTACATATGTTTAAGAAGATGAACCACAGGTGAATAAAGTGGCCCAGATGGCAAGCAATGGTGGCAGAAGCATGCTCTGGGTTCACACCTTCTCCCAGAGGGGCCTCCCAGCAGGCATCCCTGCCAGAAATTACAGTTTCCCAAAGTGGAGTGGGCAAACTCTGGAAAATAGGAAGACTGTTCAGCAGGAGCACACTCCCATGAGACTGTGAGGAAAGAGGACAAGTCACTCACAGAGTCTACTGAGTATTAGATTTTGTCTGTGATTAGGCTTATCTTTAAAACTATTACATTTTTATTTGCTGCTATATGTCTATGACCTAACTATTGTACTTTGCAGCAGCCAAATGCAGGCAAAGGTTAGAAGAGATCATTCTTTCTGCAAACAGTCTTATCTTATCTTTTCTTTTTTTTTTTCTTAAGCAGTTTACAAAGGAAAATCAAATCTAAAATGAAAACTGCAGCTCAGGAAACTGTCTCCAAGATGCTGCTGAGGAACTCCTCTTTTTGCCTTATCTCAATGTTACAGTTTTCCCTTGTTTTCTACCCAATATGAAAGGATGCTGCTGGGCTTCTTTTTGCTAATTGAAACAAGATCTCAAAACCAATCCAACAACAGCAGAAGAAACTATTGCGTCCAAGAATACTTCACACAGATCCTCTGTTATATGACAGGAATTTTAAATATTGTAAAAAATTGCTCTCAAAAGACTGATTCTAAATTACCAACTTTCAATTGCATATGGAAGATTGACACAATGCTTCATCTGACAGCTAAACTGCAATTCTTTTTAAAAAAGTTAAACCTTTGCATTAAAATTAAACCATAATTTCCAAGTAGTATGTGCAATAGAACTTAGAGAATTTGCGAGAAATCTAGGTCAAAGCAATTTTATTTTAGACTTTGTGAAAGGAAAAAAAGTTAAGAAAACAGATAAATCCGCATGAAAATAGACATGTTTGAGAGAACCAAAGTCACAGATATGCTCAAGACAACATATACCAAATAGGACATGAAACACTCTGAAACCATATGTACACATCTAAATATACCAAAAAAGATTTCCAAAGGAGTCACCCTTTATGTAACAGACCACTGGTCAAAGCAGTCCCAGTCCAAAACAAATACTTTCAAAATAAGCTGCACCAGAATAACAGTTTGGATTAATATCTTCTCCAGATGGAGTTTTCAACTTAATGAATAACAAGTAGCATGAAATCTTGCTGCCAAATTTATACCCACTTCATTCTGAACAGAGGAAGAAGTACAGAGATGAATAGAACACTCTAGGTTGCACTAACTACACTAAATACGTGCTCCTTCTAAAACCGTCTTTATCCTAAGCACTTGAAAGGACATGTATGATGAATGACTGAAGATATTAACATCAGACCATTCAGTAAAACACAGACTACAGAAATTCTAAGGAAATGTGGTATGACAAGGCCAGAGCTGGATCAAAAAACCCTATTAAACTTCCTAACAAAAGCCTGTAAAATCAGTTCAGTGCTTATCCTGTACATAGAAATTTTCTTCACTCAAATAGAAAAAGCAGACCAATTTCACAGCAGGGAGCTTCTTGACTAATAAAACTGAGGTCATAAAGTCATTCTCAAGAAGAAATTAAAATATAAAGCCAATTAAAATTCACCACTCCACTAATGAAACAGCACACAGGTTTACTTCGTCAAATGAGAGATATTGTAGAAAATATATGAATCAAACTGACAAGGAAGTAATTGAGTAAGAACTACAGCACTTTCAAAAGTAGAAGGCGTAACATTCACATTGAGATGCTAAGGAAGTTTAACACTACAACTAGAGAAATTTAAAAGCAGGTTATATCAATCCCTTGGATCACTGTAAAATATCTCATTGGAAAAATGCTCAGTTTGTGAGCATGCTTCTAACATCTAATTTTGTGGCCAAACACCTACGAATGACTCTTTCAGTTTTCCTATAACATGCACACAAACAAGAGAGAAGTTAAAGAGTTGAAATGAGTTAATAGTACTGCCATTTACAAAACATGAAAACAAAAGATGCTATTTTCAAACTTAACCTAAAAAATAAAGACACAGTATTTGTGAGGGCTGAATCCGAAAAAATAAGGTAGCATGTCAAGTAGTTAGTGTCAGCCATGGATAGAAAGATAGACACCCTTATTGGGAAATTCAAGAGCAGAGTTCAAATTTAGCTATGCAGAATTAAATGATGGAGCCTAGAGAGATTAGGCCTTGAATACGGTGTGCTCTGGCATGCGACTTTCTGTCTGATTGCAACAGTCATCACCACACACAGCTCTTACTGGCTTCAGCAAATGTCCAACGTTTGAATTTCCAAAAATTTGTAAGAACTTATCATTGCAGAAAATCATGCCTAGCAATGACTGAATTTAATTCCATTTAGGAACAGCTAGGACCCAAGACCTAGATCTGTAAAAAATATCAGCACAGATATGACACTACTTTGACTTTAGCATTGAAACAGAGTAGCCAAAAATATGAACCTTTCATTGTGATATTACTTTTGTTTTCTGGCCAATTACATGTAGAGGCATAAGACAGGAGCCACAAGCACCACATAGATTCTTAAGTCATTATGTTTTACCTTTATCACTAGGAATGCTATGAATGGTACCAATACTAGAGTTTTCTAATTTAGAAGATAATTTATGCCATGACAATTAATTTCTGTTGAAGCCCTCGTTTCTATTTTGTGAAGTTGTAATTCCACAAAAAAAATTCAAAAGAGAAACAACCTGATTATTTTGATTTTTCATGAAACCTTGAAATTATTAACTGATACTATTGCTTTCTGAACCTTTACCAATCAAGTTTTTTGAGAATATTCCTTAAAAACTACTTGGGGCTGAAAACAGCATGGAAACAGAGAAGGGACTGAAATTAACTTTGATGGATTCAGAGGTATTTGCATTATAAAATTAAAGTGCAAGAAGGGCTGAATGACAGCAAATGGTAATTGAAAAGACAGATCTCAGATAGAGAAGCCTCATGAGAAAATATGAAAATGGCAAGTACTTCAATTTTAAGATGGATTTGCAATTGTCTATTTGTGAGTGTTGATAATACCTTAAAATCAATAAGGCAGAAGTGAAACATATGGTGCCTGTATCCAAGTCTCCATTTGCAGAGTTTTAAGATTTATAAATGCTCACATGGGACATTCCAACTACAGTACAGAAGAAAATTGGACCTATTTATGCCTTTGTAATAAAGTTAATTATACAGTTAATCTTTCTCTAATTAAAACTTAGAATTGGTTTTAAAATTTTTCCCGTTCTTCTCCCTAAGAAACATATATTTAGTTGCTTAATGTTTTAACTTTTTTTGTAAGTCATTATTGATATGAAAACCATCAAAAATATTAAGTAATGCCTTATTTTTTATTATTAGATTCAACTCTATATGCAATGATTTCAATAATAACAGTGCTGCTTGCTCAAGTGCTACTAAAATGACAATGGGCATTCATTCCACTGTTTAGAAGTCTGATTTTTAGGATTACAAGAGTAGAATTGAAATCAGGGTTGAGCAAAGACATCACAGATTACCTAGCGAACTTTTTGACAGATCACTGAATAGAGGTCAGAAACCTGCCTGCTTCAGGAGGCTGTTCTCAGCAGGTTAAAACAGGAGGTGACCAATATGGGAACTCCCTAGATCTCATTAGCTGAGGCCAAAAGGAGTTTTTATGTACTCTTGCCGTTCCAGGTGGAAGCCCAAAGGAAAGCCTACATGTGCGTCATCCTCAAGCTTAGCACTGTTCTTTTTTTAGCCCAAAGGGGTTTATCTTATTACCCTTCTTAGCTGTGATGTCCACATATAACCTGAGAACTGCATCATCCCAAAAAGTACAGGCAGCACGCAGGAAACGGACAATCCACACTCTTGTGCCTTGGAAATGCCTAACTGGACACTGTTAGCTCTGCTTTGGACATCTCAATAGTGTACAACCATACTGCTTCCTTTCTCTTAATTCAGGTAAAGTTGATACACTGTAATAATTAAGCCCATGCCTATCTGTTTTAAAAACATATGGCTTTGTTGAATTACAGGGGAAGTCACTACTTTTTCTGCATGGCTGGATGAACACACTAGTTTTTCACTACCTGCTGATAATTCAAAATTCCTGTATTTGTGCATAAATAGTTTCCTCTATTCTGTTTCAGGTGTTATACTGTGGCTATTACCAGCAGTTTTTACATAATTTCAGACTGTCTGCATTAGGCATTTTTTCCAGCAATATTCAACCATGACACTTGCAAAATGATTCAAGGCATAAGAGGAGCGAGACTGACAGAGTACATTCTTACCAAAAGTACTTCCCCCACAATCCCAACAGAATATACATGGGCACAAATTACCTTCTGCTCACTGCCAGTGCAGGCACATAATGGGGATGCTGGAGAACAACAGAGCCTTCTGACAGAAACCAAACACTATCACATAATTGAAATACAAGTTCAACACTTGTCAGAGGTTATTTATTTAATGTTGGTGCAGGCTCACAAATTCTCCATTCATGTAGAAAACTCACTGCCACTACCATAGCCTCATAAGTAAGAGACGCAGCTGCCTGCACCAATATAATTACAACAGCTTCTGAGTCACAGACAAAAATCTGGCCCATGCTGATACATTATGCAGAGCATCTATAAAAATGACTGTGCTGATAGCATTAAATAAGAGCTATGACCATGGAATGGGAAATGTCATTATTGATTCCACAGTACTAAATTTATCCTTCATGCAACAAATATAGGGATGAGAAAAAATGAACACCTTAAAAAGATAACGAGAAATTCAACAACAAAAGATTCTATTGTCTACTCATTACTTTTATTCAGGTCACTCAGTATGTAAGCCAATATTAACCAAGAGATTTGAACTGTGAACTACAGTGTTTCAAGGTCATTCCTTTCCAAACATAAACAGGATTTTAGCAGGAATCAAATTAATTGGAAGAGAATGAAGGGGGGTTTTGCTCTGTTCCTCTAATCTGTTTGTTTTATTGGTAAGGACACTATAGCTACTTGTAATTTTCAAAACAAAAAGAGTTACACAAAATACTATTGTATAAAAAACTTGTCCAAGTTATTTTTCTTCCCACAACTGGATGACACTCTGCAAAGAACAAAACTGAGGCATTTGTTCCTATCTATCCTACAATTAAAATACTCAAGGATTTATATCACAGAATTCCTTCTCTCTTCTAGTGTCCTCTGACCATGCCACTAACAGCAATATATTTTGCAGCCATTCTGTCCATCGGGGTGAACAGCATTTAGGTACCACTCACATGTAAAAAATATCGTAAAATCAGTGGTGCTGCACCAGAAAAAGCCTTTTGTGCTTTTAAAACTGATTAAGAAAAAAATACAAATTCATACTCTCAGAAGCATGCATATCAAGATCATGGCAGCTCAGTTCCACACTACCAATTAGACAGAAGGTAGAGGACAAAAAAATACACATGGACTTAATTATACTAAATATATGAATATAAACATGTAATGGTTGCTTCTCTATTGACGAACAGAAGGTAGGAATATTCTCCACACATGGCTCGAAGCTATTAGCAATGCCCTATCTGACCCTTCACTAACACATGGGAAGAACCTATCTTTCACTGCTTGTTGATTTGTTGAGCTGTTTAAGGGAAAATTATCCAGCATCTACCATATGTTAAAATAAAATTAGTCTGTCAAAGTCTGTCCCTGTCCTAGGCTCTAGAGTCTGATGAAGTAGCTCTTTAAGGAAAGAGCTAAACTTCTTTGTTTCCCTGAAGAACTACTGTTGCACTGTACAGTTTTATTTGGTTTAGGTCATAAATTCACAGTGAAAACTAACATTAACATCTGTTAGTAGGAAAGATCAGAACTAGAATTTCAAAATATAGATAAAGATAGATTTGCCTGTGTTCCTCCTAACTGCTCTTGCACAAGGCAATGGATGTGTGTTTGGAGAAAGCATCTTAGAAGGTTAGAGTTTGAAGTCCTTCAGAAATAATTTATATTTCTCATCCACAATCAAGAAATGGATGCTAAGCTTGTTTTCTTTGGAGAAAATACTATCATTTTATCTTTCTTTTCCTGTGAGGAGGTATGGTTAACAATTCACCAAAAACAGACTGGAAGATGTAATAAGATTGTCTTTCAAGTTTCAAGTTAGTTGGTTACATGTATCTTAAGCATAAAAACATTTACAGGATTGAGACGTCCTATAGCTCAGAGTTGGTCATAATCATTAATTTATTGCAATTCAATTTCCATTAAACGGGAATCTTCCTAAACAAAGATACATGACAAAACACTAGTGGTTTAAAATTGCAACAGTCCAGAACTCCAAACAAACTTGAGTAATTTAATCCTGGCATGGAAACTGAATGCTTGATGCACTGAAATTTGCATGGTGCCACTGTGTAAGCACTGCAGTATAAAATGTCAGGTACAAGCATCTAGAACACTACAAGCTCTTACACAAGCTTCACTGCCTCACAGCACATCAGTCCGTATTTCTGTAGATTGGCACAATTTATGTTCGTTTATCCCCACTTTTTTTCAGACTACTCTTTAAAATCCTTCTAGTAATCATCATGGAATGGTTCAGGTTGAAAGGGACATTTAAGATAATCTCATTCCAACCCCCGTGCCATGGGCAGGGACACCTTCCACTAGACCAGGTTGCTCAAAGCCCCATCCAGCCTTGTCTTGGATGCTTCCAGGGATGGGGCATCCGCAGCTTCTCTGGGCAATGCGTGTCAGTGTTTCAACACCCACTTAACATGAAGTGACTTAACTCATCGCTATTAAAACACATTGGTGCTTTTGCTCTCACACAGGTATAAAACTGTACCATTTTGGCAAATGTGAATACATCTTGAAAAATATTTGGAAAATAAAGTTATTGTACTTTTCATGGAAAGTTATTTCAAACTAAATCCTCCTATTATCTAAAGATCTACTGGCTTGCACAGAGGTATGCATTTGGAAAACTAAAACCAAAAAACTGACCTACAACATGATTAAGTATTACAAAAAAGTGGAATAAATAAAGGAATTCTTTTAAACATTTTTATTTTTATTCTTATTCTTCCTCCTTTTGGATTCACTCAGACAGAAACAGAGACAGGTATTTTTGCCATAGTGAGTTGTAATTAAAATAACTGCAAAGGGGAAGAAGAAAACAGGATGCAATTAGCAGTTACAGGAATTTAGGGATCACGGAAATGGAACAATTTCCTCCCTATCAATGACAGCTTTCATATTTCCTCAAGGTTTCCTTTATTTCAGCTGCAGTAGGCCCCATGGGTTCCAACCACTGGTCTCTTACGTTCCCCAAAGTAGACGACAGAAGATGACATGCCAATTCACTTGGGGAATTCATTTTAACTGCCCACAACTGTTGCCACAGCTTACAAAACCTCCGCCTTTGCGTGTGTACCTGAGAAACAGAAGTGGTTAGAAGTGACTGAGGGCATATTGGGAAGACCAGTATCAAGTGGCAAAACTGTAGCACAGGCAGAATGCAAACATCTCTCTCACAGGACCCTGAAATCTGGGGAAAACATAAGGTAAAGGAATTTGGGGGAAACACATATGGGAAGGTGAGGGTATCTTTTCTGGGTGTTTCTCAATATGACTATATTTGCAATACCTTCCCTTTAAAGCTTCAGTGAGGTCAAGCCTTATTTCTAGGTACCCCCACCCCTGCTCAAAACTTACTGCAGCAGTTACTGCAACAGTTGTGACAGAAGTGCATTGACACAATTTGGTGTTCACTGTGCCACAGTAAATAATCAGATACAGACTGCCCAGAGAAGTTGTGGATCCACTGGCAGGGTTGAAGGCTTGGTTGGAGTGGGAGATGTGCCCATGGCAGAAGGGTTGGAAAAAGATGATCTTTAAGGTCCCTACCTATAGTGTCTCATTACATTTCATCACCACATCACTCTCCTTCCAAACATTGCAAACTCCACCCAGCCATGCTGCTCCTCCACCTGGGCATCAACAGCTGCTACCTCCAGCACTGGGTTTAAATACTTTGCAGACCCTGCTAGTGCTGTTAGATATGATGTACATATGTATTAGACTTCCAGCAGACACAGAACATCATTTTGATGCCTATTTCCTTTATGGATCATCAGATAAAGTACCACACTCACCAAAATCAAGACCATTTGCATCTCAATTCTGTCTCACCTGTTCCTGTCTGTATTTACATGCTCTCACTTACAATTATGCAGAATGTTACACAGACTGCTGCTCTCATGGTCACATTATCAGTACAAGGAGCTTTTCTCCCCCAGTTCAGAAGTCTGGTTGCAGCTTGATGAGGACTTCATTAGGTACCAACACCTCATATACTGTTGCTGCTATTTTCAACACAGTTATGAACCACAGGTCACCAAGCATCTAAACAATTATCTTCAAAAGCATAGATGAACAGCTTTACACAATTTTCAGCTGTGTGTTCACAGAGCACTTCACTTCTTTCCATTAAGACTGTTTCAACACTCAGAGAACACCATTTACTGAGTAAGCAGGTAAGGTATCTGGTGTCTTGTCTGATCAGAGTTGTTCAGTCTACAGCCTTAGGGTACTCTAGTTAAGCTCTGCTAGGATGCCAGAAGTATCAATTTCCTCATGAGCCTCTCCAAAGTGATCACCACTACAGTATCAGAGTATTTCACCAACATTAATAAACATATATCATGCAGCTAGTAATATCTTCATTTTACAGGTGTTGCTGCCACTTTCGTTAGTGCCACTTCAAAACTTCCCTTACAATTTCTTACACATAGTTATTCAACTGTTCACATTTTAAGGGTGTCTAAGTCTCTCTTCAGGTAAAACTTCTCAGTGGAGCACAAACTCAGGTATGTAAGATTTCAGGTGAGGCAGAACTCAGTGGAAAAAAAAAAAAAAAGACAAGAAAAAGGAGGTATGACAGGTGGCATATGGAAAAGAGTTTCACAGTCAAGTGTTCCACATGGACCAGCTAATTCCTGCTACTATCATCCTTTCTGGCATATGGAAACTGCATGCAAGGAAAGACAATTTATTTTTACTATGGTGATACAGTAATGGCAACAGAAGGTATGAGTGGGAATTCTATCAGTAGTTTAAGTCCACACATAAAATTAGTGTGGTTCTTTGAAAACTATTCAAGCAGAAAGTATAACAAGGGGATTGAGGTTTCATCTGGAAGTGAGATTGACTGCTAATGAATTAGCATTACTCCTACAGCCATAACATTTCACTGCAGCTAGTGTTTATAGTTACTCCAGGAAAAATGGAAAAAAGGGAGGAAAAAAAAAAGTAATAATCCCAGAGAAAATTTCTGAAAACCCACAGACACTAACAATAAGATCCCAATGGAGAATTAAAGCAGAAGAAAAAAACTCTTTGTTTCTCATTGCATCCTTATTTCTTGCTATTGCTTCTTGTAGTCCTGGATAAGAATTGTTTCCTTCTCTAAAGGGGATTTAAAAGTTGTTACAGTTTCTCTTTTCAGAAGCTATAAAAGATGTAATAATAATTGATCAATCATCTTGGAATATCTTTTTATCAACAACATGGATGTCTTGGCTTTTTTGTGCAACAAAATGCATAAGAGTACTTGGAATTCAACTATCAAAGATTCAGATGACTGAATAGATTGGGTTTACATCAACACTATACAAATACCAATTTCTGAAATAGAACAGTATTAATAATTTAAAATCAGAAAGGAAGTATAAAGAAGACTCACAAGTGAATCCAATTCCACTGCAGTGACTAAAAATGCTCACATTTTTAGTATGCTATGTATTATTTATGAAATATGATTTATTACTAAGGTTTTATATAGCTGTGGTTAGATTAAGGAGTATCTAATAATAAATTCACTGTTATTTTAGAAGGTATCTTCATGGAATTTGGTTGTGTTATACCCTGGGGAAAAACATAATTCTGACTACAGTATCAAAGTCTTATCTTTGTATGCATGTCATATATAAAGTTTATGTAAAGATTTCTGGATAGTTATCTATACAAGTACTTCAGTTGAACTATGTTTAACCTGTGAAATTTGTTTCACTTCTGTGCCCCAAAACCATTTTGTATGAAGGAGCACAGGAGATAGACAATTCTGTTTCCACAAGTCAAGTTCACATTGAAATGAATGAAAATTGCATATATAGCGTCTAGAAGGAAAAAGCATATCAATTAAGCAGCTATGCTATGTGTTGACATTGCATATTTTTTCTCCAAATGTAGTGCTTGGGTGGGTGAGATCACCCACTGAAGACAGACAACATGGTTTCTGGTAATCTGTCTGCAAGAACACCTTCCAGAGCAAAAGCTCATACAAACAGCATCAACTGAACAAACAAGGTGCCTACACTTTCATGAGGCAATGCTTCCAGTTTTCCCAAGCTGATACAGAACTGCTGCAGCTTTGTTTTACATGGTCAGTAAGAAATACCTTACATCCATGTCTGTAAAGATGTCAACTGTGTTCTTCACAGGGATGCAAGGAGTATGTCCTAGCCTGACACGAAGTGTTAGTCTTTGGTCACTGGTTACTGAAGGGTATGTAAACTACAGCAGTGGATCTTGCACAACTAGGGCTCCTATTCACAGCCCAAAGTTCCTATCATCCACAGAAAATAGTCTTGCTTTTACTAACATCTGCTTAAGCTCTGCTTAGTCTTCACAATTTCTTTCATTTGTCTTTCACTGTTGACCACTGATAGATTTATTAACAAAGATATAAACTTGTACTTATTTCACCATCATAGATTTCTTTACATTCTCTCCCTCCTTTTAGTGCACTGACATTTTCTTGCCCTTATCATTTCATTTGTGTGTGAAGTTGCTGCACATCAGGAAAAACATTTGCATCCATGACTCAATAGGTGCATAGCTTCCAAGGGACAGAAGACAGTCTAACTGACCAGACACAAAAATAAAACAGAATTGAAAATACAAAAAGAGCAAAAGATTTGACAAGCTCAGTCTTATTAAGAGGTCTTCATCAATTGATACAGACTTTCCTATAAAAAATTTGGACAATGTGTAGCTCTTTGAACAGGTAGATAGCCAGATCTGATAGCTGAAAGCTGAATAAAAACAACACTAAGCTAAAAATTAGTTATTAATAGCAAAAACTTAGGCTAATTAATAACTGGAAAGCCTGCAATGGATTTGGATGCATTCACAAGTGTTAAGAGGGATTTACTCTAAAATTTTAAATTAAGAATAACTTTTTTTCTAAGTGGTAAGTCTCATTTAACCAGGAATTTACTTGAGTCATCCAGCTTCTACTACATGGCAAGTCACTTCAAGTCCCTCAAGGACCCTTTAACTTTTACAATGCCCAAGGCTGTCCTGGGGAAAACCCCTTGTTCTTTCACAAGTTTTAACTCTCCTTTTCAAATCAGTCAGGCTTCCAATGTTGATTAATTATTACGCAGAATGTATTAACCTTGGGGATGGGGGGGGGAGGAGGTGGTAGTGAATAGGACCCAAATCATTGGAATAACAGCTCACCACAAATATATAAATTGATTTTGATTTATCACTCTAAGCCTGAAAGCAACCAGCTCCAGCAAAAAGAAAATAAAAAGGAGACTGATACACCTTTCATATTCTCAAGCTGTTCATGAAGGAACTCACACAATCCCATTTTTTTCCCCTCATGTTACCATCCTTGGGCTATATGGGCAAGATATTACACTGGCCCCAGAGAAAGTCCAATCCTTTGTTTTATGACAGGCAGTATTTTTGCAATTTTTGTTCAGAACTCCGCTGAGAACTCCATTACAACACATATCCAGCTTGTGGGTAGCTATCCTCTCTTGCCTTTGCTCCCATGTCTAACATCCCTCTCCTTTCATTTCTCAATCATCAAAAAAAACTAAAGATACTTAGTGTATTCCTGAGCACTAACAAAGTGGGGCTTAATGGTCCCCATGACATTTAAGAGTTAGGGAGCCAAACCTCAAAATAGTTCTCAATACAATATCTGTGGGAAGACTGGCACAGGTTTATGATTTTCCCCCTACTTCTCTGTCTGTTTTTACCCTATTAATAGGTAGTAGAATAACCAAAACAAACAAAAAAATTAAATATTTCTTCTATCCCTGTTTTGCCAGAGTAATGTAAGAATGCAGGAGGTCATCACTTGCTTCAATGCATAGTTGAGAGATACAAAGCAGTGGCTTTACACACAGGGAAAACTCTCTACTTGTATTGTTGCAGCCACAGGTAACATTTTTCTCTGACAGAGGCCTCTGCTCCATCTGAAAGATTTTGACCTGCAGATCAAATAACTTGCTGTCTTCAACTGTATGATACATCACGAGATACCCAGGAGCTACCTTCTCCATGTCTATATCTAACCTTCAGTAAAACTTGCCGCAGCAGATACTGGACTAAAAGGGTAATTTACAGCTCACTGCTACAGTGAACCGCAAAAGATCTGTCCCCGGCACAAAATACCACTGATGATATTAAGAGAGCAATACCTGTTTTGAACACCTTAAGCTCTTGCCCAGGAGTTTCAAAACACATGCAATTCTTTGCCTACCTCAAACTGCTGCTTCTGCCTCTGATGGCAACAGCTGACACACCAGAGACACCCTACTTAACAAGTATCTGCTGCAATGAACAAGGAAGCCATCCCACATTTAGGTAAATAAGTCTATCAAACAAAAGTATCAGTATCTCCGGAGCGAACCCATTCACAAACATGTAGCAATCTTGTGCTAATCCGACACGCGACCATGCTTGTCAGTGGTAACTGCTTCTGTGAGGTTCTCATCTCCCATATGTTTCAATAGTATGCTTAATTTAATGGCTTTGCTACAGTAACTTAAGAAACAACAGCAACTCACTGACGGGTGAAGAAGAAGTAAGTCACAGTAAGTAGCTCATCAACAAAGACAAATGCTCGAAGACCTTGTGAATTAACAGCTGATCATTAGTGCTGACAATCCTAGGCTACTGCCTTCTGCCATCAGCCTTAAAGAATCATCACTTCCCTACAAAAAAATTTATGTCATTATTATTAGGGNCTTTCCATAGTTCTGTTATTCCCCCAAATCCAGGAGGAATACGTATGTATATTTCCTACAATGCAAGATGACACTTTATTAAAACAAACAAACAAACCCGTGGAAGACATTTCTTTAGATTAAGCAAACAGTGGAGAAAAAAAGTTTTCAAGGAAAGGAAGATATGCACTGAGAAAGATTAGTCACTTTTTTTTTCCTGCTTGAAGGGAAACATAACTGTGCAAACACTGCAGCTGCTAACTAGACGTTCTCAAACAACTAATATGATACCCGACTGTTACTCAAATAATTTTCTCATCTCCACTAGCTGGGCTCAAACCTGGACAAAAAAGGAAGAATCAGCTGAGACTGTACAGGAATTATAATTCAGAGCATACATTTTAAGGATATCCTTATATACTCTATCAGCATATGCATTGACTATCAAAAAATGCTTATCTGGTTAGGATGCTAAAATAATTCTATTAATATGTATGAGCTCTGGAACTAAAAAAAATAGTACTAAAACACCTTAACAGTAAAATACAACACAAAAAATTAAACAAATTGTTCCTCCAAGAACATAAGAAAAGGCATTTTTAACATTCTGACTTTGACGTTTTCTCATATTTTAAATAAATGTATTTTTTAAGTACCTGGTATTATGTCAGTTCAAATCTAATCACATGAGAAAAATGGCAGGTTGCCATGCATAAGAATTTCCCTCCTTATTTCTCACTATGCTGTCAACATAGTCTTTTCTTTCTTGCTGCATTCTCTTATGGTCTTTTGCAGCAGGCAAAAAGCATCTACTCAAGAATTCAATTTTCCCCCATTACTGCATACTCATAAAAATGGAACTGACAGGACAGCAGTTTATTCATGCACAAATCAGAGCCAAATCACACAAACTGGCTTTCAGAAACCCACAGATCAATTGTTACTGTCTGGGAGGGGTGCCTTTGGAGGGCAGAGGTGGGGGAGTTTAATTTGGGAGAAGGGAAAAGTTGAAGAGTTGTAGAGGTACGGAATCCAGCAGTATTCCCGTCTCCACTGCATAAAGCTAATTAACGAAATCAAGAATATACACAGCAGAAATGGCATCCTCTGTGTCTGTAACTATTTTGAAATGCATCTAAATTTTGACAAGGTTTAACATGCAGACATTTAAGCTTTTATGAATATTCATGTCTGACTACTCCACCAAATCTAAGTCATTGTACAAAGATAATCATGACTTAAAGGTGTTAAAAGTCGGATCATTAGACTGACAACAACTACCGGCACAGTCTTATGGAAACTAAGGCAGACTTTCCACCAAGAGCACCTTACTGGCCCTCAGTCCGATTCTTTCACCAGTGACACGCTAAGCAGCAGTTTCATGACATCAGTTTCACGGAAAGCTCCTCTAATTCCCCTTACCTATTATGATTTTAATTAGAAAACTATCTTATTACAACTTTGCAAACATCAAAAAGCTTCCTTTGAATAGGGAAGCAGCTCCTGAAATCTTTCCTCGGTTTAGAGCATAGCAAAAGAAACTAGCTACACCACGCCACTTTCATCATTACGTGGAAAACTTTACGTTCCCTAATATTAGGAACACACAGTGTTAAACCAATTTACATATGAACGGAACAACAAAACAAGAATTTTTAAAAATTAATTTTAAAAATTCCCTTTTCAGAGGCAAAAACCTTGGGGCATACTTCGGTATTTGTTAATTACTGACAATAAAATAAAATACTGTCCCCCTTCTAAACTGAAAGAACCGCCAGAATAAATTGTCACACGAGAGAGCAAAAAAACCTGTGTCATTACAGTTTCTCTCCGCAAACTGTTTCTTTCCTGCGGTACCATCTGTTAAATCAGAAACTCCTTTGAACACCGCAGCCTCGCCGACTCTCACGGTGCGCTGGCTGCGCCGACACTCGCTCGGTATTTTCGCATCGCGCCCGCGGACAAACTTACTTGCGGGCGGCGGCGCCCGCGCCCTCCGTGCCGCCCAGCGTGCGAGCGCAGCCCCGGCGCGGCCGCTGCCGAGCGCATTCGGACATGCTCAGTCCCCGCGCCGTGCGGAACCTACCACCGGGGGGGACGGGGGGGCGCGGAGCGAGAGCGGGCAGAGCTGGATGCTACCAAGAGGACGCGCTAAAAATAGGCGCCGCAGAAAGGAACAGCTGGAGCTTAAAGGGGCAGCGGCCGCCTCGGTGCGCGCAGCGCCGCGCAAGCGGTGCCTCCTCCCGCCCCCGAGCCCTCCCCGCGGAGCCACAGGAGAGGCTCTGGAACTGCGGCCTGCACTGCCGCGGGTCCTGCCCGCGGAGCCAGAGGAGGAGAGGCTCTGGAAGCAGGGAGATGCCTGCGATGCCTGCGGTGCCTGCGCCACCGCGCCCGCGTCCTGCCCGCGCCTTTGCGGCGGGAGCGCTGCGGTGCGCTCGGCTGCGGCTGCTGCCGCCGAAGCGCGCAGGGGTGCGCAGGGCGCCGGGAGGGCTCTGGGGAGCTTCTGACGGGGCGACTGCTGGCCTCTGCCTCCCTGCACCCAGCGCCGGGCCGGGAGGGTACCTCGGGGCCGGTGCCATTTACTTCGGGGATGGCCCATTTACCTCAGGGCCAGGCCACGCCGTGAAGCGGCAGCTTCAGAAATGAGGTCTAGACAGTGAGGGAGAGGATGCCGAGCGGCGTTTTCATGCGGTGTTTCTCTGGAGGCATCTCCATCCTGCTCCGAGGCGTTCGGTTGTGCGGACGAGGACTGGGGAGCGACAAACACTCAGGAGCTCTCCCGTGAAGCTCAGAGCAGTCAGAATGTGACAGGTCCGAGGGGAAGAGCGTGAAAAACAGCCGTCCTAAATATAATTTTCTAGGCTGGAAGATCTATCTATGCGGCATGAGAAATTAGGTGACCACCTCTCATTGACACTACGGTGTTTCAAAACTAAGAGCTGTTGAAATTAAAAGCCCGCTAAGTATTTGTGAATGGGAGTTTTTGATGTGTTTTTTTTAAGCCGTGGTTTATCATTCTCTACCTTCCTAAAAGACGGACAAGAATAAACATAAACGTACCACATTGTTTTAGATATATAAAGATACTACAAAGCCTAAATTTGTGTTACCCTAGCAGGAGTTCAGAGATATTACTGAATTCTACTTTTATGGATACAGGAAATTGCTGTTGCACAAAAAATGCATCTTTGCTTTGTGAATACTAAACAAGTTCTCAGAAAAAATATCAGAAACATCTGCATCGTGGTAACTTGCTATTCTGATGACATCATGTACAATAGTATGTACATTCAAGACTACCATATTCACAAAGTTTCTTTTATTTCATTAGACATGAGAGATCGTTGGAAGTTTATCTTAATCAGAACTCTAACACAGCCTTCAGCAAAAACTACTGCATTAAAAAACCCTCAGTTACATGTAGGTGGGTATAATCAGGAAAGGAAGTGTTACTTGTCAGTACTGTCAAATAAAGTGAGAGCAAGGAAGCAATTTCCCTCGCAGACTGACATACAATGGGATAGATTATTAGACAAGATTGTGTAGGTAACTGCTGCAGTACTTTGAGAAACCTGACGTCATGAAGATTGTAGTAGCGAAAAGGGAGTGAATCAGGTTGTATTGGGTTTTCAAGGCCAAGCTTTTGTATGGGGTGGGGGTGGGGAGAATGGGGGTGGTACAGGGGTGGCTTCTGTGAGAAGCTGCTGGAAGCTTCTTCCATGTCTGGCAGAGCCAATCCCTGGTGGCTCTAAAGATAGTTGTTCTACTGGCCAAGGTTAGGCCAATTAGAAATGGTGCTAATGCCTCTGTGATAACAGATTTAAGAAGAAAGGGGAAAAAATAGGTATTGGCAGTTGTAATTGTGGCCAGAAAAGGGCAGAGTGAGAATATGTGAGAGGAACAACTTTGCAGACACCAAGGTCAGTGGAGAAAGAGGGGAAGGAGGTGCTCCAGGCACCAGAGCTGGGATTCCTCTGCAGACCATGGTGAGGCAGCTGTGCTTCTGCAGCCCATGGAGGTCCACAGGGATGCAGAGATCCACCTGGGCCTCTAGATGAGACCCTTGCTGGAGCAGGTGAATGCTTGAAAGGAGGCCTGTGGAAAGAGGGGCCCTGCTCCCAGGCTGGAGCAGCCTGTCTTTGAAGGACTGCATGCCATGGAAGGGTGACCTACACTGCAGCAGTTTTGGGAGGACTTTGCCCATGGGATGGACTCACACTGCAGCAGTTCACAGAGAGCTGTTGTCCATCTTGAGATGGACTCACACTGGAGAAGTTCACTGAGAACTGTCTCCTGTGGGAGAGACCCCACAGTGCAGCAGGGGAAGGACTCCTCTCCCAGAGCAGTGGGAAAAGCCACGGGTGATGAACTGATCAAAATCCCCATTCCCTGTGTCCTTGCACCACTGGGTGAGGAGGTAGAGCTGGGAAGGAGGGAGGGGTGAGGGGAAGATATTTTCAAGGTTTTATTTTATTTCTCATTATCCTGCTCTGGTTTTGTTAGCAATAAATTCAATTAATATCTCTAATCTGAGCTGTTCTGCCCATGATGGTATTTGATCAGTGATCTCTCCCAGTCCTTATCCCAACTCATGAACCGTTTGTTATATTTTCTCTCCCCTGTCCAGCTGTGGAGGGGAGCGAGAGACAGAGGCTTTAGTTGGTGCCTGGCATCCAGCCAGGCTCAGCCCACTACATATGTTCACTGATTGTCTCCTCTTTCTCTGTTCCTAAGACATGAGATACACTATATTCTCTAGTCCGTGACTAACAGCCACCATTACACTGTGTATTATAGAAAGTTGTAAGCTATGCAGGAGACATAACTGTACAAAGTGAGGGGGAAAATTATGTAATTCTTTCAGCTGAAGCTATTGATCTTGAGATAGACAGCAGAGGAAATAGAAAAGGCAGTTTTCTGAATGCAGTCTCGGATTTGGGATAACAGTGGGATAATGTATTTCTGGCTGCAGCTGGAGCTCTGCAGGAGCAGTAGGCAGCCTCTGGAGAATTTCCTAGAACAGTTTGCACCTTTACCATCATGCAGCTCTGGGTAAATCAGGAGACAGAGATGTCCTGAGTCTCAGGAGAGTAGCTTCCAGCTGGGGATTCTTACCGTCTAGGGAGTTCAAGAACACCGTTCATCATGAGAACAAATGTTAAAATGATGGCGAAGAAAACCTGTGGTTTTTTTGAAGTCTGTGTTATCATTCTCCTCATATCTACCCTATTCTGGTAGCTATATTATAATTCTCACACCTTTGTTTGTTTATAAGGAATCTTTTTAAAACTTGTCAAATGTACATGCTTATTACAATAAGAGACAGACATATATGAATTTTCCTTACCCAAACCACACTGTTGTAAATTGCATGAAATTATTTATCTATATTTATTTATACACACACATGAAGCCTAAGATAGCAAGTTCCAGCATTCAAAAGACCATAATCACCCAGATGCAGCTTACCAAATTGGACATTAGCAAGTAAGGGGTGGCTGCATCTGCTGTAGCAGCCAGTGAGCTATATTTAGAGGTAGACACCTATCTGAAGCTGGATGCTATTCCTTTCTCCTTCAAGTTTTGCTCAGCAGAAATATCCATAGAGTTGCATTTTGTACCTACACAGCAGCAAAGATTTAAATATCTGCTGTGCTGCTGTGTCCCAACAGACAGAAGGGGAACAATTCCTCAGCCCACAAAAGATGTGTAGTTTTGCTCTCCATGCACAGCACAGCATTTTATCAATCTCTCTTCATATTACTTGAGGAGGCTCTAGTGAAATCTTTATTTTTCAAATATATCACCTGTAATTCCATATTGCTGATGAACTGAGGCTCTGACATAGCAATGATTGCTTCAGGCTCTCAGACTGTCACCTCAGCCCTCTCAGCTTTCTCCTCTCATTGTAATTTTCACCCTTCTTCGTGACAGCAATATTCAGATTCTCTACTGTCTCCTTGTGTAATTTAAAGGTACATTCCAGCATCCTTACCTTTCAAGTTCACTGCCCTAGGGAATTTTTCCATACAGTGGAGCACCAAGGCTTCCTGTGTGACAGATAAAATATTCCTTAATTTTTTTTTCTTTCATTGCTTATAGGACAAAGCTTATTTTGAAGGGATAGAACTTGGAAATTTTAGTATCATAGATTGGTCATAGAATCATAGAATGATATAAGTTGGAAGGCACCTTAAAAGTCATCCAGTTCAATCCAGCTGCCATGGGCAGAGACCTCTTCTACTACACCAGGTTGTTCAAAGCTCCATCCAGCCTGCCCTCTCCAACACTTCCAAAGGTTCATCCACACAGCTTCTCTGGGCAACTTGTTCCAGCACCTCACCACTCTCAGAGTGAAGAATTTCTTCCTAATATCTAATCTAAGCCCCACTTTCTTCTAGTTTAAAGCTATTACCTCTTGTCCTACCACTACCTGTCCCTCTCCAACATTCTTGTAGGCCCTTTTTACTGGCAGGTTGCCCTAATGTCTCACCAGAGCTTTATCTTCTCCAGGCTGAACAACCCCAACTCTCTCAGCCTGTCTTCATAGGAGATGTGCTCCAGCCCTCTCATCACCTTTGAAACACTTCTCTGGACTCAGTCCAAGGCATCTACGTATTTCTTATGTTGGGGTCCCCTGAACTGGATGCCACACTCCAGGTGGGGTCTCACCAGAGCAGAGTAGAAAGGCAAAATCAGATCCCCTCTGACCTGCTGGCCATATTGCTTTTGATACAGCCCAGGATGTGGCATGACATGAGAGACACACACAGAGAATCCAGCTGCTGGGCTGTGGTCCAAATGGGAGATGTTCTTCAGAATAACAGGAAAGATTGTGTGATTGATATGTGTACAGCTGTGCTCAAGGCAAGAGATTTCAGGTTACAGTTAAGAAGCACAAAATAAAATCAAATGACTGATGCTTCATAGTGTATTTGGATTGGAAAGGGGACCAGCTCCCAATAAGCAGAAAGTAGGGAAATTTCAGGGTGGGGATAACAATGGTGGTATGGGGATTAAAGCAGGGAACTCTGGCACATGAGTGAGGGGTGCATAAATCTCCTTGCTATGGAGCCTGTTTTTGGAGGGAATGAGAAGAGAAAACAGTTTTTGTTAGAACAGGAAAATAAGACATAGGGATTAAGAAATGTGAGTTTTTCACAAGGAATAACTGAGATTGTTAAACAGAGTCTCTGGAATGAAGGGGGAAAGGGAAGGAATCACAAGGCGTATGATAACAGACTTGGAGGAAATAGTCTAAATTGTGTTTGTATGATACTGAGCTCAGAGTTTTCAGCTATGAGTCAGTAATGATCCCTTGGAGTCATTGGGATCTCTAGAGTTCCCAGTTCGATGTGTGGCAGTGGGCAAAAAAGCCAATGAAGCATTAGGTGTCCTTGGGAGCAGAGGCTGGACTTCATCTGCGACCCTGAAGGACAGAGCTGGGAAAGATACAGAGAAAGGCAAGGGTCATGAGTGAGCAACTGCCTTGTGAGGGGAGAGTGAAATGGCTGGGATTCTACCATGTGAAGAGAAGCATGAAGGGGCACATGGCTGGGATGTACAGAATTGTGAAAGCAGTACATACAGCAAAAAGTGCATGAGAATGTTTTTTTCACCAAGTCTTGCAGAACTGCATAAACTCAGTGAAACTACTGTAAGTGTAAAAACAGATAAAAGAAAGTACTTTCACCCCCTCACGTGGGCACAGCGGACAGTAGTCTTCTGGAAAGTATAATCACAAGGGTTTCTGTAGGCACACCTCACCAGCAGGTTCAAAAAAAGTATCCACAAAACCCATAGGCAACATATGTGTAAACAGTGAAAGGAAAGGCCGGGGAGTGCCTTCAGTATTTGGAATCCAAGGGCTGTGAATTCTAGGACAGTATTAGGGGAATAGACTTCAAAATTTTATCCTTACGTACTGTCTTCATATAGTACCTCTTTCTGTTTCTTCTGGGACATTTTACTGGGCTAGATAATACCTGCAATAAATTCAGTTGTTACAAATTATGTGTCATCTCCAGGATGGATCATATCCATGATTTCATAAGTGTGATCTCTGTTAACTCTAGAGGTAGCTGATTGTGTGGTGCTGTGTTTTTTAGAATTTAAAGGTTATGCAGCAAAAAGCTTCTTTCATTTGGTAAACCAAGATGTTATATAAAAATTAGCACTTCCACTATTAATATTCATTAAGCATAAAGCTTTCGGATGCTTGGTATAAATAGCTTTTTCTGAACTGGAATTTACAGTGGCCAAAATCCTGTCTCCCATTTAAGTCTTGAATACATACATATCTTGCAGGAGCTATTTAGAAGATTTCTATAAAAGAGTCTAACCATATCCCACAATTCTTGATAATTGGTGGTTGCTATCAATGACTGTACATTCCATTTAGCACCCGACGGGTTTTACTACCATGCACTCCACAAGAAATGGCCAGTGGACTTGAGTGGTTTGAAACCCTTATATATCCTTCTATAATTCATTATCTTTATGGTGTACTTGCTCCTTCCCTGACCATGTCAAACATCCTTTTTTCTTGCTAACAGGTCAGAGCAACAGTTTTTGGTCCATGAGAGGAAAGCAGTGACAATACACAGATTTTCTTCAGCTTCGTTTTAGAGGAGTTTGATCAGAGCACAGGAGTAAGGGTTCATCCTGCCATTGCTACACAGAAAAATTGTCACCCAATGTAAGTGTTGCCTGGTGGATGAGTCTACATTCTTTATTTAAAAGGGTTTTGCATGTAAGAAATAGAATTGTTAGAAGAAACAACTGAAAATATAGCTGAATTTCAAACAATAAGTTTTGTATTAATTCCTTATTAATGTGATGGGAAGATAGCCTTATATAACAACACAAGGAGAATATAGAATGTGTTTTTATTCAGAGTAAGTTCATCATTTCCAGCATTTGAAATTTGTTGATAACCATCCCCTCAGACATTTACTTTTTTGTCATCAATATTTTTCCTCCCAATCAATCTTAAAGTATCTACTTTTACTGCCCTCTGTGGGCTTTGAAAGTTTTGTTTTCCCTTAGACATTGAATTTAAATATCCATCCTTGGCTTCTTTAACTTAAAGTTCTGCAAGGCAGTTGGGGGCTTGGAAGAGAATATTCTACTCTAAAATTTAGTGTGTGCTGTTCTCAGTAGTGTATAAGGAAACTTATTCAGATCATGCATTACTTTTATGCATTATGCAAATTTGTATACATGAGATTAATTTGCTTTGTTTTCAAAGACACCAATAATTGAACAACGTGGTATGAAAACAGTCAAAGGCTTATATTACTATGTAAATGTAGTAAATGCTTCAGAAAGGTTTTCTTAGTTCTCTTCAGTAATAAAATTAATCATAATTTCACGTTCCAGCCTTCCTTCAACTTTACTCAAGCTGTGCCCCTGTAAAACAGAAAACCATAGCTTTTCTGTTACTTAATTATTGTAGGGTATACCCAAAATAAATAGAGAATATGAGATTTTTAATGTGGGAAGAAGTGCATATGTGGAGTACTCGGCACCAGGAAGCTGCTGGAAGCATGTGTCCCTCAGAATGCAGTAGTAAAAGCAGTGTGCTATTAGTGCTGCTATTAAAAACCAAAGAGAGAAGTGCAGCACACTACTTTGAGATCAATATTCAATCTAATATGGTCCCTTGCTTTCCCTCAGTAATCTCTAACAAGTCATATGGCTGTTTACAAAGGAAGATGAGGCTCTGGAACTCAGCACATCCTGGCCAGTGGCATGGACCAACATGACTGACCATTGGTTGTGTTCTGTAAATCAGTACAAAGACTAGAAGTGTGCCGAGATCATCTATGATTTCCCAGAAAACATATATCCCACTATTGTAAAAGCTACCAGCAATCAAGGTATGATCATCTTTAAAGGGGGGCCTCTAATTACCAACAGGAATATATCATGGAGGAAAAAATGCATCTGCAAGGTTTTTTTGAAACTAATTAAAAAGTCTCTTTCGATGCAATTTCCATGTGGATTTGTAAAACAAAACCCATGAGTAAAAGAAAAAAAAAAAACAAAAGAGGTCTTCAGTAGCTTTCATTAAAAAAAAAACTTGCTGAAACTAACAATATCTCACAGATGCTGTTCTAAGGAAAATTAGAATTATATGCTTAAAAAAGAAAGACATGCCAATATTTCATAAGGCCTTATGAATTTTCAATTGGCTCTGGAAAGCATGGCTTTTAACCACCTAGAAAACTGGTCCCACCATTTAAAATAAATCTCAGCAAACAATACAAACTATAACCAATTGGAAAGTAAACATGAAATTTCACTTCTTAAATATTTACATATGATGTCTGATATTCTAACTCTGGCAGAAAAATAAAAAGGTGCAGTCAGCCAAAAGGTAAACTACTGAGCTGGTTTAAGAATAAGTGCAAAATTTAAATTCAAGCAACTGGAGGAAATTATTTTAGCTAAACCAAAATCTAGATCTATAGCATATGTGCTGTTATATAATGACATATAGGCTGCCCAAAAATAGCTGGTCAGGGTATGTACTTGAAGTGGCATTTCAGTATTTGTATTCAGGCATCATGCAGGGTTGGCATCCAGCGAAAGCAAAGCGAAGGAGCATGGAGGATGTTATAAGGCAAGGAAGGCACAAAAAAGACCATGAAAGTTTCCTGCACTGCAGAGTTTGCTGATAGATTAATGAAAATGAAGGAATCTGGCTACCTGATTGAATGTACACCTTAACTACTTCCCTCATGGAATCACTGTGAAAAAATTACCTTGAAATTCAGTAATTTCACTTTGGGCATAACAGGCTGAATTTCTTTGCGTGTTTTGTGTAAGCTTTAAGAAAAACTACCTAGAACAAAACATCAGCTACAACTGCTGCTCATCACAGTGTCCTTGGGAGTTTATTGACAAAATATCAAGGAGATGGAAGTTTTACTGTTGATGCTACCAAAAACCAAATAGGTGTTTTCGGATCAGGAAGATCACAGCCCTGCTTATGTGGTGTAGGCATCATCATTATACCACAGCACTTCTGTCTGGAGTTAAAAAAAGGAATGACTGGATTGCAGAACTGACATGGCTGCTCTCAGACAATGCAAACATATCCCAGCTGCTGAAAATTTCTTATTCAACTCCAGCTTTGATTGAAGCCAGACTAGAAAAATAAATAAATAGGCAAATTATCCAACTACCACAAAAATTTTGAACTAGCTTAAGTAAAAATTAAAATGGTCTATATTTTGATAGAAATTATGTAAGAAATCTCCAAGTTAAATGAAAAAAAAAGGAAAAAAGGGGGATTTTTTTAGGAAAATAATCCTAATATTTCATTTTATCTGAAAGAAAAAGAAGGAAAAAAAAAAATAAATCTCTGCTCCATAACTTCATCTTGACATTACAGAACCTGTTTACCTTTTCTTTTAAGTATGTATAGGTAATTTTTAAAAAAAAATCACTTCAAAATAAGAACAAAATTATTCAAAATTACAAAAGTGAAATATATCAGAATTTTTCAATTCCATGTTGGAGAGAAATGTGGAAAAATACAGAGATATTTCGTTTATTGAATCCAATTTTTAAAGGTTTTAATCCCATACCTTTCTTTTTGATAAAATACAATAAATTTTCCCATTCTGTACTTAACAGGTGAATGTCCATACCACTTTTTGTTGCTACTGTGAATTCCTGGTTCCCATCTTATTTTCTTTGCTGAATGATTCAGAGATAAATGGCAGGAAACAGCCAATACCATGTTTTTAAGTAATATTTAAGCCAATGCAAACAGGGGCTCTGATGGTGTTTCTGTTACAGCAAAAACACTGCTGCTTCTCAGCAGGCTGGACACTTCTGACATCTCCTGCTTTCAGGTCCTGCTTTGCAAATAGTTTGTCTTAGAAATGAAGACAAAATGTTTGCAAAAACAAGTAAAAGGGTCACAGGTGCACATTGCTGGCTGTTTTGATTGTGGATTTTCAGAGATTCTGAGTCACAGTAGATATTTTTAACTGTGCTTTTAATCACTATTTCTGCTACATTGCCTAGATGGAAATTATTTTAATAGTGGTTTGATCCTGGTGCTCATTTGCATTTAGATCCTATTTAGATCAAATAAGTTAATCTTTCAATATTCTTTCAATACAGAGGACTCTAGCTACCTGATCCTTGTACCACTAAGCTTGCATTTTCAAAGGCATATTCCTTACATGTCTTAGGACAGAAATCTCTTTAATTATGTTTTTGGATGTATAATGTATAATATACAATCACAATTGCATTGTTGTAAGTTCCAAAAAGGGGGCTGATGGAACTGGTATTGCAAAATTTTGCCAAGGACGTGGAATGTTCATTGAGTGAGAAAAGGAAGAACAGTTTGGCTCATTTAGCTTTGTACAGCAGAGGATGAGAGGAGAGATTTTGATTTCCCTAAATATATAAGAAGAATGGTTATTGACAAGAGGAAGAACAAATTCCTTCTCTAAGGGCAAATGTTAGCAGAGGAGCAAATTACTAAAAATTAGCAATTTTTTATATATGTGATAAAAAAGAGAAGACGATCCTTGTGTGACAAAACAATAAAATTCAGGAAATTTCATGGAAACTCAAATTCATGGAATATTAATTCATGGAGGGGATTGTGCAACCTGTCTGTATATAAAGCCAAGGTTGGAAACCAATGAATGGAGAGATTTTTTCCCACCCTCTGTTTCTGACCTCTTAGGAAGCCCTAGTCAAAAATTGTATTATTGAGGCTCCTGAGAGACTGATCAACACAGGGAAGAGATTGTGAACCAAATGCATTTTTTATTAAAATTTTGTATATGATACTGGTATTGTAAATCAGAAATTTCATTATTATAAATTATAAAGCATGCTGGAATCTCTGCACATTTTCATCTTAAGGCTCCAGCTCTCATTTAGGTTTATATTTTGCTGCCTCTGGGTATAATTTGTTGGTTTGGTTTTTCTGCTCCTTTATGAAGAAAATGCAAGGACATATACACTCAAAAGAACCTGTGAGCTCTGCAAAGGGGTTAAAAAGAGCACATACATAGAAACTGGTAGGGTTTCTTTTTTTTTCTGCAAGTAGTTTATTTACTATCCTGACTATTCACAAATTCAAACTTAAATTCTATTATGATTGAGTTCACTTCTCTTGACTGAAGTGAAATCCTCATCAGCCTACATCAGAAAGTATTCCAACTGAATATGCTGTCATGGCCTTTTCCTGTTTGCTATTTAGTTAATGCATGTGAGAGTTGCACCCTGACAGTCCCACTGGGTGGCCAAATACATTGAAAGTGGTTTTAAATTCATTAAAACTAGTCAGATTGAGGCACATGAGACATCAATGATGCAATGCCTGGATCAGATGGATCAGAATATACTGACTGACAGTAAAAAAACCCAAACCAAACCAAACCGAAACAAACCGAACCAAACCGAACCAAACCGAACCAAACCCAAACCAAACCAAACCAAACCAAACCAAACCAAACCAAACCAAACCAAACCAAACCAAACCAAACCAAACCAAACCAAACCAAATACAACAACAACAACAACAAAAATCCCAGAATTGTGGGGCATTCTGGTGATATGAATCCAAATTCCTTTTGTAACATGGGCTTCCTCTGTGTTTTCAACTAAGCTGCTGATACCTATTCCAATGTGTGTGTGTGTGTGACATTCATATTGTACGTTATCAGTCTTAAGATATCACCAGAACCCAGGGCCCTGTGTTAGATGCTCACAATTCCCATACAGAGTTCCCCACTGGAAGTGTTTGCTACCTGAGGATGACATTCACAAACGGGAGCAGCCACGTAAGCAAACCAGTAAGAAGCTCCAGGGAGGGACATCAGGAAGGAACTGTATTTCTGATAATAAATGAAAACATAACTCTGTGCAGTATGGCAAACTGTCTTCTAGAATGATGAACTCTCTTCTAGAAGGAGCTAGTTAAGACAAGGAATAAGCTTAGTGTTTTCTTACTAAAGCAAAAATACACAATGTTAACCCAGTATTTACATGATTTTCGGTCTTTTTTTTCCTTTGCCAATTTTACACAAGGGTCTATTTATTCAAGAAATAATTCCCTGCCTAGGAATTGTACAGATCTGCCCTTTACCCACGTAGGTCCCAAGCCATCTGGATGCAAGCACACTGCAGTCAAATGCTGCTGTCTTTGAGTTAAAAATCCCACAGAAACGAAGCGTTTTGGGACAGGGCTGGCTTGTAGCCTCTTGGCTTGGGATTAGTGAATCAAATACAGGAGAAGCAAAAGGCTGTAAGCCTAGAAGGACATTTAATATTAGATAATGGAAGAAGTCCAGGTGAGTGCTTCCCTGATTCTTCCTTTGAAGTGCAAATTTGAAGGTTGTCATTTGGATGTGTCAGTTTCCATGCCTGTTGTTCTCACATGCCAGAGGCAGAGGTTACAGTGTTTGGCCAGTTCTGCAGAGCTGGGACTCATGTCTTGGTTCCCTTTGCAATAAATAACCTGGCATTCCTGTGGGCACTGCCCCAACGCGATTCTCACCAGAAAATTGCGCACTTAAATGTGGTAGGTCGGAAGCATCTTCGCCACAGTATTTTGAAAAGATCTGGTGAGAAGGAATAGGTATATCTGAATTTCAAATTGGGCAGAACAGGGATTTAGGAACAGACTTTCTTGTTCACAGGGAGTGAGCTGACCACAAGCAATGGGGTGTAGTGGGGCTTCAGAGCAGCGCTGATGCCAGCACTACAACACCCAGTCCTTTGGATCTCTCTGGAAGCTCCTACTGGACTGGCTTCATTGATGAGAGGCATTTCAGAATCCCATTGAAGAGGAGGCCTGAAGCAAGACTCATATCACTTTGGATATGACAAAATTTGAATGTCTAACAGGTCAGGTACCTACATTTGGCTGATACAGGTTTAAGATGGATGCTTCTCCTTTAATAGTGTATTTCTTGTGAAACCTCACAATTTTTCAGATGTATGAGAAGGATGGATGAATGCAGTTAGCTATGAGGTACTCTCCTACCATGTGGTGGGGTCCTTAAAGGAGCTATCAAGAGATATATAGACTATGGCATTATAAGCACAGATGCATAGCTGTCGAATACTTGCTTGCCCAATTTACTTTTTTTTTTTTTTTTTTTAATATATTGTATGATCAGGAGGTATTTCCTTAGAACATTTCTGCAAAAATAAATTATAGCCTATGGTTTTCTTAGACATGCTTTAGAGTTGAAAGCTCATGGCATTTCCTTTAACATTTTCTCTATTTAAACCAACAGATAAATGTTCTCTGGAATAGTAATTTTTTTTCTTCTCTGATGGTAAAATATAAAATAAAAAAAAAAATCTTAAAATGTCCAGTTAATGTATTTTGGTGATTCCAGAATCCTTTTCACTCGTGTTTTCTCCAGGACTGTTCAAATTCAGATAATAAACGCTACATGAATGGATGTCCAATGTCTTTAAACCAGCCCATTGTGACAGAGATTATCTAACCTCACATCTTCCGATTCCAGCATGTCCTGAATGCTGTGTGTAGATAACAATGAAGACCACAATTAGTAGAGGTTTAATATTAATTACAATTTTTAGGCAAAATTAAAATGGAAAAGAGTATTTGTCATTCATTTCCCAACTTTCTCTAAGTATCTAAAGTTCTTGGGCTGTTTTGATATGCTTTCTTAAAATTTCAAAGTAATCCAAGCAAATAGTACTGAAGCAGAATCCAAAGCCAATTTTCCTATGCATTTTTGTCTACTGTGAATTAAAGAATGAGATCTGAATCAAAAGTGTGCAGAATTTATAACTGTGCTCTTATTTCTGGATTCTCTGACATTTGATAAATCATTAAGTGGCATTATAGCCCTTTTTTTCTCCTTAGTCATTCTTCTAGGATATGTCATAAAAATCACCTTTCTTAAACTAGTGCTATTTTCCTGCTTTGGAAGTTTTCAAAAAGCACAGACAGAGGGGAATGGACAGAGCAAGGCTGCAATTAAATAAATTTCATTTACAACACAAAGTGGGAGGAAACACAAGGGCACCTAGGCCTTCGCTCCTGCAGCTGAAATATACTTTTAACACCTCTGTATGTAATACTGAATTCCTGTGACAACGTAGATTTCTTGCCCATGGACAACAGGTAAAATAGAGATTACACCCAAAGATAATCCATAACTCTATCACTCACCTGAAGATAAAAATCACCACTCAAGATTTTCAGGGAACTAGAGAATAAATCAGATTATTCTTACATTTCCACATCATACTATTCAATGTTTCTGAAGAGAAAGATGATGGCTTTCATAAGGACTAGGACATCACATCGTCTAAAATAACATATTCCCGTGAATATGATCAATGACAATTTATCACATTCCTGACAGGAGTCAGGTGTATTTTAAAGAAGTATACACTTCAAGATATTTCCCAGTGACTAATTGATAAGAATAGTGAATCTGTTCACTCAGTGAGTTTGAATACAATACAATCAGTAGATGCCATTCTGGTACAGGAATGTGAATCAGACAAACATATGATGGAGTGTAGACAAATGCTACATAAGAGGATATGTCACAGAAAGGATAGTGTCGCCTTACTTTTATATCTATTTTGAGAGTTACCTTTGCATTCTTGTTACACCTGCACTTACCTGGTTTGGAATTTTTTTGTTAGGTAAGGCTGAGGTACTTTCTACAGTGAAGCCAATGAAGTGGTTTAGAACTGGAGACGCAGCACACTCTCAGTGATGGCAACAAAGAATGTGGCCCTATAAACTTGTTTCACCCTTCCTGTGCTGCACTCAGGCCCATAGCATCTTTACAGCACAGAAGCAAGAATGACTGGTGGTTGGTAACTGGAGACTGGGGAGATGGTTTAGTAGCTCAATCGCAAAGCATTCATGGCCCAATGCCTGAACCCCTCACCCGCTAACAGATTGTAAGAGGAAGACTTAACTGCCTTGAAATGTAGACAACAGGCTAACACGATATATTATTTTGTAAACCTCTGAAAACATTGTTCTGAATGTCATTCTCAACAGCCTTTCATGCTGCACACTGGTTAATAGAGATTTAAATGTTTAGTACTACTCTTGAAAGTCACAAACCTATGGAACCATTTCAGATTGTTGGTAATATGTGTGGTTGAACTTTATAACAGATGTATTCACAAGTTATAATGAATTCTACAGCCTTTGAAACTAGGTCCATAAAGAAAAATGAAGGCAGATATTTACAAGGCATTGGTACGAATTGATTGAGAAAACTTCATAATAAACTTTACACTTTCAGGAAAGGGTGGTTCTGAACTATCACAAAAGAAACAAGCACCAGAGTGCGCACTGCACTGAAGAGAACATGCTATCTACAGGAAGCTACTTTAGAAATTTTTATTTAGGATATTCATTCTGGAATTTCATTACTGTGAAGTATTAAAGTACTTCACAATAACCTTATAGGAATAAACAACATTTCCTTACTTTGTTTCTAAGTTTAGAGTTTGGAGTGTAGCAAAATGAAGGCAGGCTTGTGATAAAAGCATTCACTAGGGAGAAAATTTTGTTCTTAATAATTTTCACTATGCTACTGCTAAATCCTGGTCATGGCCAAATTCCCTCATTATCAAAGGTTTTGATAGTAAGGGTCCTTATACCTACAGATCTGTTCTGGAAATTAATAGAAATGTTTTTTTCAACCACCGCAGTGATGAGTTTCTCTTACACAAATCCCCCCAGAATTCACAGACATAGCATATTTATTTTATTTCAATGAAGAAACTATTTAAAACCTGAACAGATTTGGTTTACACAAGAATACACTAGAAGAGAAGGAGATATTGTCATCTCTCAAGTTGTTTTCAAACAGCTTGAGCGCTCACCCAGAAATCTACGGTCTAATTGCCTCCTCTGCCTGACAGACCTTGAATCCCTGTCTCCCACTTCCCTGTAGGATATCCAGCAATCACACTCCTGGGTAGTCTAAGGTGAAGTGCTGTGTTTGTCTCTTTTGCAGAAGCTGTTTCATTTTGCATGAAAAAATCAACGGCTCAACAGACTATTCAGTGAAGATGCGAATGTCACTCACTTCTTTAATGATGGTATTCAGCTGGGAAGGGGGATACTTGCAGCTAAGGAATCCACAAGTATTTCAGATTAAATAAGTATTGGAGAAAAGTGCACAACACAAGTTTCTCTCATTTCTGCACAAATTTCCTTATCAACAGGCTGGAAGCAAAACTCACTTTTACTTGCTCTCTTCAATGTATACCAGATGAGTATTTAATTATTGCAAGCAAAATCATCTTGCAGAGGAGTCCTACTAAGAGCACCTGACTGCCTCTGCTGCTCAGGGCACTCTTCTGAGAGGTGGGGAAGAGGTTTACATCCACTCAGAAAGAGTGATGAGTGTACAGAGGAACATTTAACTGTGACATTAAGTATTGCTCATCTTTGGCTATTTTAGCATTTTGGGTTCAATAAATTCTATTTTGCTCTATCTTCTTCACAGTTTAGGGCTCAGAATTCATTCAATAGCTAGGCAACTGGAAGTCTGCAGTTTGAGGCTTGTCTTGTTGTCAGCAGGTACAGACAAAGAAACAGGTCATTGTTGTCCAAGAAATTACTTACAGGATCAAAACACACAGAATGGGAGGGACCTTAAGCTTGGAAATTAAAACTTCAAAAACCAGGATTGAGGATGAGTGAAAAGTACTTGAATTGTCTTCATTGCATTTTTAAAAAGGCTTATGAAAAGCTATACAAAACCTATTTGCTCTCAGCTTGCCTTCTACTTAAGTAGCCAGAAGAAACATGGGGGGAAAAAGCCTTTTGAAAAGGAAAATATGGAGACTGAAGAGTCTGAAGCAATTAGTCAGTGGCAGATTACATCCTTTCTTTATTGCAGAACAATCTTCAATGAGATTAATGAGAAAAACAAATTTAGTTTAATAAAGAAATTCTTTAGGGATAAAATGTTCATGCTATGCACCTACAGTTAACATATAATCTTGTTTTGTCTGATTAGATTGTTTTATCAGAAGCCTGGGTAGAAATGTAGTGAAAGGTGGAGCTCAGCACGATACTTCCAAATTAAAGCATGTAATAGTAGTCTCAGGTCATGCTGGTTTGTGTGACTGATGCACATGCAGGAAGAGTTAACAACACTGCATTTCAATAAGCTGCCAGATTTCTGTGTTGTAATGTGGATGTGCTGTTTTAGTAGGAGGTTACTCAGATAACGTAGAATGACATAGAAAATTCTCAAGATTTGGTCTCCCATTGTCTAAAAAAGGAAATAAGATTCAGGCGTGAAATTTATCTGAGGAAGATCACCTGTGTTTTTTTCTAGCTAACACATAGAATGTATCCCCTTTCATGGCTATGTGAAGAGTGCTATGTTTTCTCTTAAAAAGTAATTTATAGATCCCCTCCTGCTTGAGCCTCATTCCTTTTCTGGAAATACAAAATTATTATACCTGTATTATACAGAAATACAGGTATTCTGTATAATACATAATATTTAATACAGGTATACTGATATTTTTTGATTATTCGAATACAAAGAAAGAAATTATACACTAGTGGTGTTGTCTGCACAAATTACCCAACAGTTAATTAAGAACCCCATTAACTAGTAGAATGCCTGATTGGATGGTGGGGAAAAGGTTTATAATAACAGAGAAGAGCTAGAAATTATTTTAGTGACCATACCCCAACATCACAAGTAAGAGAGAAGACTGAGGTGTTTAAAGAATTGAAAGGTTCCATTCCAACAGTCTCCTGAAAAATGTGAGAGCAGTCACGAGTAAAGCTCTTTTTTTTCTCTTCTATTTTTCTTTTTTTACCAAGAGACCTAAACCACGTGCTTTTAAAACCACCAAAAAAGAATCATCAAATAAGCTTTCTCAGCTATGTATGTTGACTTTTAATAAAGTTTAAAACACTAGGGAAATTACAGAGAACTGGAAAAAAACTTATCTTAAGCCAATATTTTAAAAGGGCAAACTACCCATCAAATCTCAATCCTAGCCAAATAATAGAATGTTTGACATCATCATTAATAAATAATTTTATTCTCCTCTTCTTAATATTGACTTTCTTTTATGAGAAATAATTTTTTCAAACCAACAATATTTTTCCTAGATTATGGATCTAGTTGATAAATAATATAAGTAATGTATTCTTTTTTCTTTTTAAATAATTCTGTCAAGTATTTGCTCTAATGGTATTTCACATTTTTATTAGTAAACAAGAATCTCAATTAATAACTTAGCCTGAAAACATTAAATGGATTCAAAGTTTGCTAACCAATGGCTTTTAAAGTGGGGTTGCAAAAAGAAAATGCTTGCATGGTAATGTGTAATAGAGGTTTCCTACAAAGATTTGAAATCTATATATTTAACATTTTTGTTAAAAAAGAAATTATGAAAAAAATTATCAGGACTATTTATGAATGTCATCAAAGTTTTCTTAAAGGTAAGGAATGAATAGGCACCAATGAAGAGTCACTTGGTTAGTTTCACAAAAGTCAGTAATTTGCATTTCAGTACGATCAGACTAGCTGGTGAGTAGGGTGGGTGCATGGAGAGGCAGGGATGTGTGTGTGTGTCAGAGGTGGGAACGGTCAGAGCTGTGGTGAGCACATGGATACACACGCGCTGCTGAATTCTGCAAAGACAGATGCTGTCCCCTGGGCCCACTCGGGATAGAGTAAGACACAGGACAGACTCCCCCTTTCCTCCTTCCCACCAGAGAGAAGACTGAGGGCTCCAGGATATTCATGGCTGTCAGTGGCTGGAAAAGATTGATGTCTGGAGATATTTCAGGATGTGTGCGGGAGGGTGGCAGGTCAGGCCTTGCTCTGGTGAGGCAGTGCCCTGCTCTGCACACCACACCCCCCAGCCCAGAGCCAGAGCATCCCAGCCCTGCTGGGATGGGTCAATCACACACCAGAGGCAGTGCTGACCCAGCCCCTGAGTGCCCGAGTGACCGGAGCTCCACCTGGGGGAAGTCCCACACTGGCCAGAGGTTTAACAAGCTGGCTGAGATGTGAGCACATGTCTTGACCCTGACCTCTCTTGGAGTTTATCCACGCTGGAATCCAGGAGTTGGTGTGATCCATAAGTGTGTTTTTCTGTATCTTTTCTGTCTTTTTCTTTCTTCTTCTTCTAATTCTCTTTTCATGGGATATTTTGGGTAACTTAACATCAAATGGATTTAAAGTTTGTTAAGTTGAATAAACTATGTTAATGTTATGATTAAGTGTTTTATGTTAATTTGATGTTGTATTAAATCCTTTGCCAAAGTTCCTTGACTTTCTATATTTTGGCAGTAAGCTTACGTAAAATTTTGACCTTTTGAGAATATCTGGCTGGTATTTCTCCTGTGCATTTAACCCAGAGCACAGGAACCTCAGTAAACCTCCTTGCATTTTAATGTTTTGTTACAGTGGGTCACACACACCTATGCTTGATCAGTATAGGTAGGTGTGAACAAATTGGGAGTTCTCACAAGCAACAAAATGCACCTCAAACAAGCGAGTCTGTGTGTGTTTTCTCAGAGAGCCTACAGCTGTTTCCCTTCTCTGCTGCATCCCTATCTGTTCAGAATAGCTTTTGTTGCAGACTTGCTGAACAATGATGTGTGCATTTGAATGCAAAGCACACTGTGGGGTGTTTTAACTTCAGCAGAAGTGCTACTTGATCTGTTCCCACAAGACTGTAGTGAAGAAGTAATTGTCAAGACTTCTCTTGGGTGAAGTCTACAGTCCAAATGCTTCACATATTTATTAACCCTGAACTTCTGTGTGGCCTGTGTCACCCCCAGAGGGATGATAAAGTCCTAGAGAAGGCAGGCACCATCAGCTCAGATACAAGTCTTATGAGGAGTAGCTAAGGGAGCCGGAGTATTTTACCCTGGAGAAAAGGAAGCTCAGGGGACACCTTAGCACAGGCTACATTTACCTGAAAGGAGGCTGTAGCAAGGTGAGTGTTGAATCGCTTCTCCCAAGTAACAAGCAATAGGACAAGAGGATATGGCCTCAAGTTATGTCACGGGAGGTTCAGAATGGATATTTGGAAAACCTTCATGGAAGAGATTGCCAAGAATTGTAACAGGTTGCCCAAAGAAGTGGTTGAGTTGCCATCCTGGTGGTATTTAAGAGATGTACAGATGTGGTGTTAAGAGACACGGTTTAGAGGTTGACTTGGAAGTGTTAGGTTCACAGTGGGTTTCAGTCTTAGAAGTCTTTTCCAATACAGACAATTCTGTGATTCTATGATTCTGTAATGCTGCTAACTTTGTGTCTCTGAGAAGACAGATAATGAAGGGCCTACTGCAGTCTGTCTGAGGTGGCAAGCAAACACTGTATCGCCATCCAGTGCCCACAAATCCACTGTGATCTCGGAGGACCTGGATTAGCAATAACCCATAGAGTCACTGTGGAACAAGTGTCAGGTATACAGATTTTGCAGGTCAACTTGCCACTTCCATTGGCCCAAGGAACATCAGCACTACTGACTGCCTTGAAAAGCCCAAGATACTGTAAGTAACTAGAATAAAGATGTCTGAGAAGTGAATTTTCCTGTCTCAAGCCACTATCCTGGTGAAGATAGCCAAAATCCAGGTGTGCAGGTGGTTGCTGCACATCTGGCCATGAGGATGAGTAAGATGGCACGATAGAGTGAGGCTCTTGGCGGAAGGCACTGAGCATGACCCTCCACAACCAAGCTTTACTTACACCCACAGTCTGTAAGCTCGGTGTAGAGCATGCATCTTGCTTTGAACTCGCATCTTCCATCAAAATAGCCTCTTTTTAACCAATAGCCTGGCTCAAGCATGGCTCTAAACTGGTGCTTTAGGAAGGAGGCAAGGAACAGCTGATTTCTCAGGCAGCATGATTAATCTATCTCAGCAGTGGTGTAGGACCTAAGGGCACTGTCTCCTAGCTCGTTTGGGTTTGCCTTGCAGGATGGCTAAAATATTGAATCAGAGCAGAAACTGTGTTAGAAGAGCTCTAGAGAGCATTCTGAGAGTGGGTTGGCATATCCTGAGAGTGACCTGGGAGTGCAGCAGGAGCAGCATGCAAGACATTACACTGCTCAGCTGCAAATTTGCATGGAGTAATTCCTCTGTACAATTTTGTTATTACACTGGCTTTCAGCAAAAGCTCACCTCAGACTACACTCTCAAGCTACCCCTAAGCCTTAACACTACTGATAAAAAGAAGTCACTTCTCTAAGAACTCAAACACTGCTGTGAAGGAAAGTTTAGGTATAACCTGATGGTAGCAGGATAGAAGTGTGCCAGGAGCAGAATGAGTGTAGTTGTGATAGCTGTAATACCACTACCATAGACAACAGTGCTGAAAAAGTGGGGAGAATGAGATTTGAGTCCTGACAGATAAATAGAAGACAAAACCTGTGGGGACCCTCTGTATTTACTCTGTCTAGACACAGTTTATATGCAGAGATTCTGACATGAGCAACTTTCTGTTGTTATGCAATATGGCCTGACCTGAAAAACCCTTCACTTTACTCAGCAATTCATTGCAGGCTTGAATCAGTGAACCAAAGATGAAATATCAGCAGTTTATTCAGTATCATTCAGCTTCATCAAGCTCACCTAAAATATGAGAATGGACATTGCAAAACTAACATGTCAGAGTCAGAGTTGGAAAGATTATATTTACATTATCATCAGGAAGATTCCTGCCTTTTTAAAGCTTAGTAAACTTTGTAGCATTAATACAAAACTTGCATAGTGATAAGCTATATTTTGGCAATAAGGTACATCAGTATGAGGTTGATATATACTGAAAGTTAAAATTCTATTAATGCTAGCAAAATGGCAGTAACAAGACACTTAATTCAAAGCATCCTTGCAGTAGTTTATCCACTGCCTGTTTTAGAGTTGAGCTCTCTACTCTACACCTTTCATGCAACATCATGCTTTTCCCATGCCACACACAAAAATAATCACAGAGTTGAAGCATGAATCTAACCCACTGCATTATTTAGTGAAGTCTCACAGCAAATGTTTCAAGCTTTGCTCTCTCCCTTCTCAGTACAGACAGTTTCATAAAGCCCAGCACATTCCCATATTCAACCCTGAAGCAACTATGACAGTCTCCTACTTAGTGACAACTTAGGTTTTAACTCTTAGTGCATGTCAAGTGTCAGCCTAACATGTTTTTCTTCCTCTTTCCAAGAATGGCTAGCAACCAGGACATGAGTGAATTACAAATAAATAATATTTCACAGAGTATGTGAATACATATACCTTTCTTTCAAGGAGAACATAAAAATTTCAAACACTAAGTTCCTCATTCATTCATATGACTAAGGGAGAGACTCTTTTTTGAATTTTTCCGTCTTCTCCAAAAGACTTTTTCTAGGAGAGGTTCTCGTGTACAGAAGTCACAGCTGCTTCTCCAGTTTATAATTGCTCCTTTACCCTATTCTAGTTTTTAGGGACTTTACCCAGTTCCTAGTCATGTTCCATTTATGGTTGTCTAAGGCAGCATCCTTCAATGGTATTCTAGATCTGGTTGGAAAAGATGAGAAGTGCCCTCGGGAAAAAGTCCTTTGCTCCAGTTGTCTCCCTGGTGTCAGAAGAGGCAGTAGAACCAACTGAATCTGAGAAATTGAATATGATTTATTACCCTTAGAGTGCACCTGGTGATATCAAATACTTGAAAAATGTATGGGTAGCTCTGGCAGTCATTGTATATATGAGATATACATTTTTTAACAGTTTGTAACTAAGACAAGTGTGGGATGCTTTTCAAAATCCTGTTCCTAATGCAAAGGTTTCTGGGAGAAGTTTCTGATCCATTTTTAAATTCTAGGTACATATTTCTTCCTGTGTGAAAAATATATACTTTCATCTTGCCTTGTTCTCAAGAGCAGATACATTATCTTAATTTAAAAACGATATCCCTCTAAATCTTATTATATTGTTCCAGACCAAAGTTAAAGTTTGGCAAATGTTACAAACTGAAAACAACATGGTAGACAGTGATGTAAAAGCCAGGCTAGTAATATATTCTGAACAGATAGTTGTACAGTATGACTTTTAATTATTGAAGGCACCACTTTAAAAGAGTACAATTGCATATTTTCATATTTTTTCATACTGTACAAGTTCATAGAATCATAGCTTTAGTGGCCCCTTAAATGAATAACAGATTTTACTCTTGTAAGATTCATACTGTCTTGATCAGTGGAAGCAGTATGTAAAGTTACTTTACATAGGTATTATATTAATGAATAATTTATCCTGGAATTTACTAAACAGTGAAAATTTCCAATAACTGTCTGCTTTATAATACGCATGCAGCTTTAAGTCTTTTCAGTAACAGGAAATACTTGACACATGGCAAAAGAAAATATATTCAGCCCTCCTTTACACAAATTTCAAACAAGCATGACATTATTGGGTTAATCTTAATAGAAGTATATATGGAGGAAAATGTTCTGATAATATTGAGGATTCATTCTTTCTTTATTCTTGTCAGAGGTAACCTCTTAGGAGGAAAGATACATTTGCACTGCTCCCATAGACTGCACACCAGACCTGCTCTCATTCATTCAGACTCACATTCCTCTAAGCCACAAGATGCGGCTTAAAGACAGAAATATTACCCCCAAATGTAGAACAATCTCTTCCAGCACTGTAGGATTCAAATATAGGAAGATACAGTCTTATTGCTGAGCACCTCTAGAGATTTTAAGTTATAGATATGTTTTCTGCAAGATTGCTGTTCTCTCAGGTTTTATTTCATCACTGACAACGAAAAAGAACCAACCAACTTTTCCTTCTTCTCCCTCATCTTCAATCCCATATATAGGAAGACACTTTGGACCAATTTCCCCTCATTTAATCCTTCATATTGTGCCTTACTAGAAGGTTGTTCTACTGGGAGACTATTTTTGAACTCCCCGTAACTCTTGAAGTACACTAGCAGAATTACACACCTTTTATCTGCCTTTCCATGGGTTATGTATTTTGTGTTGCATTAAAATATATTTCAGAGCACATAATTTCCTACCAGATTTGCAGTTTACAGGGGAAGAACACAAGAATAATTTGTCCAGCATAGTTTGAGTAGTGGTTCCATACAGCAGGTCCTGAGATAAGTCATTGCAAGTCACTGCAGGCCATTGTTAAGCATCCAGAAATGCCAAAAATTACATAGTTTTCCTGTAATGCACATTAATGTTGTACTATAATTCACCATGTGCCAAAGCTCTTTGGTTGTTCTATAACTCAAAGAGACCTTTTCTCATTATTAATCACTTCTAAACCAAAAAAGAAAGATTCATGCATGCACTTTCTTTAGCCATAGCCACCAGTGCAGATAAAGCACTATGTTTGCTCTAGCAGCGTTTTGCACTCTCTCTACAAGCATATAAATGACTACCCTCTTTTCCAACTTGTAAAAGCTAAGTCCATAAGCAGTAATTGCTCTACTCTGTATTCCTTGCACAAGCTGCCAAATATTATATTTCTACTAAGGTACTCTTGCATTCTAAATATAACTTAAATGCATCCTGCTTTCATAAATAATATATTGGTGACTCACTGATGTATCATAAGACACAGTTAAGTAAGAACCATCTGGAAAACAAATCAATATTAGGTATAGGGCTGTTTTAACATCTGTTGGTTCCTTTAATATGAGATTGTGGAGATTTGTTAAACAATTAGTTTCCAACTTCTGCTTACACTTACAATCTCATCTAACACATGTTCTTTCCTTCATGAGATTAAGTTAGTTTGAATCTAAGCACAGTACTGTGGTTCTGAGAGCACTGCAAATACCAACCATATGATGGCGTTGTCACTGAGTGCATCTGAATGGAGATGTTTGTGCAAAAGATAGCTTTTGGTGTGAGAGGACGACTGAACTTTGAACTAACTTGTTTTCTGCACTGGACACGGCTAGGATAACACATATACTGAAAAGCAACTGAAAGCAGGGTAAAAATCCCACATAAATCAAAATAGAAAAGATTAGAGAAAGAATAAGTGAAGAAACTAAAAGTTACAATGATTAAGAAAGGCCAGTATTGCTTTAGGAAGGTTTTGAGTAGCTTTTTCTCTGGCATGGATTTTTTATTTGATTGTTGAAATCCATATGTGTAGTCATTACCAAGTGCATGAAAATGATGTAAAGACCAGAAAATCTATGACTTCAAGCATGAAAACAGAGACTTGTAAAGTGACTTTACACTGTTTCCCCATACTAATTTTTTTCCAGTTTTAGCACATACCCCTTCCCCCTTTTTCAGCCTGACTGTGCAGCTGAAACACCATCAGCAGTGTGTATGTTTCCCACCAAAAAGTTTCAGGTTATTTCCTCTCAGCTCTATATCCACTGAACACACTCGTGTTCTGGTACTCCCAAAGTACAGGCTGGGCAGGCAGGACAGCCACTCCTTGTTGGTGCTCTCTGCTTCTGGAAGATAAGAGTGAGACAGCACACCATCTGGGCTTTCCATAGGAACCAGCTGTTTCTGCCTGTAGACTTCTTCCCTTCCCTCCCATTAACCTACCCAATATCTTAGAAATTAATGTATCTCACAACAAGGATCAGTTTGCAAATATTTTCAGCTCACTTCATTACACGTACATGAGACAGGGGAAAAAATGATGTCATTAAGCCCCTGGTGTGAAAATTTGAATTCAAATAGTCCATCACAGGTGGAAACATTTGAACATATGCATTACCAGACACACTAGGTTTTGTCCTAGTATCTAATTTTCTAATTATAAAAAAAGCTCAGCGACATACACTGTCTACATGTAAAGTTAAAAATAAAGAAAAGTGGGCACAGTCCAGAAGTATACACATTAGACATTCCCCCCAAAACTCCTTTTTTTTCTTCTGTCATTAACACTAACAATGACTCAACAGTGGCAACAATCCACAGTCATATCAGCAATGTAATTAAACAAGTTATTCCTTAAGCTCTGTTCAGGAGCACATATGGATCTGAGAACCATGGCTAACAAGACAGTTCCTTAACTGGTTAAAAAAACATTCAGCATTCAATTCTCAGGAGACAGAGGCACAACCTCCTTCCTGCTGTTATGGTTTCATTGGTTTGATCCATAATCTTAATTTTCTCTAAATTCTGTCTTTTCTTCACTCTTAAAAATTGCAGAGGTATATCCTTAAAGATGCACTTCCCTCAATTTATCTTTTTTAATCTATCCCAAGAATATCTCCTTTAAGTCCCCTCACTATTCAGCAGTGATTCCAAATAATCTTCATTAAGCTCCAGCTGAGAGGACCCTAGACCTAACCTGAACTTTAATCCTATCACCATCCCTGAACTTAACCCTAACCTGAGTAGAGAAGGTCACCTGTGGGGTCCCACCTTTGCCATGCTCCCAAAGGGCTCCCCATGGAGATCCCCACGCTGTTGAGAAAGCTGCTCAATCAAAAGCAAGGCCAGAGCCTGCCAATGTTGATTGTACAAAGGCTTCTGCCCTGATTTGCTCCACATAGGCTCCCAAAGTCAGAAATTCACCCCCTGCCTGCGGATCAGCTTTTGGCTGACCTAAATGTGACAAGCCCTTCCTGATGCTGACAGCATCTGCCTGCAGAGCAGAGCTCTGCCAGGTGCTGTTGTGTCCCAGAGCAGTCGCTGTGCATGGTGGTGGCTGCCCACACACCTCCTTTCCTCCCCACCACCCAGGAGACATGGCCCAACCAGCCTTGCATCTTCTTACAGGCAGTAACGCAGCCTGCAGCCAACAGGAACATATGTTGTAAGACATCGTTAGACAAACAGGGATAGCTTTTCCCTGCGTGCAAAATGTTGTGTGTGCTGCACGATGCAAGGAGGGCCTGTGGCCTCGGCCCCGCAGTGTCCTTGTGCCGCCTCTGCCCCACCAGCAGCAGCGGCAGGTGGGCTTGGCTGGGGGGCAGGAGAGCACAGCATCCATGAAATCACAAGTGCAGCCTGACTGGGAGGCAGATGTCAGCCTGACAGCAGGCACACGCCGGCAGCGTGGTTGTCAGCTGGTCAGAGCATGGTGCCGATAATGCCGAGGTTCTGGGTTTGAACACAGTATGGGCCATTCTTGTACGAGTCAGACTCGGTGATCCTTGTGATACCTTCCAACTTGCAATAATCTGAGATTGCATTGAGTGGAAGTGTGGACAACCCCTGATGTTCACGAGCTGTCCTCACCTCCAGCTCCCAACATAACCCCCTCCTTGTCAGGCCTTCCTTCCCTGTGACTTGGTGGTCTTCCACACAGACAGGCTGCCATATGAATACATATGCAACGGCCTTTGCTTTGGGAGGATCCAGCAAGTTTAGTGCTCATTCTCTGCAGAGAAAGTTTCTCTAGGAAAGAGACATCTTCTGCACAGCTGGCCAGTACATGGGAACAGGCACAAGGGTGGCCCCAACCTCAGACACTGTATCTATCACTGGTGCTGTGAGAGGCCAGGCCAGTCAGGGCTCTTCTGATGGTTCTATCAGGCACAGGAAAGAGGGAAGAGCACTATTAAAAAGGAGATTATTCTGTGTTAGATGTTGTCACATTTGTGTGCATGGGTATCTAAAAATCCCCCTAGAATCTGATATTAGGGACCTGCATTTAGAACCTGTTATTATTTAGAATCTGTGATTAGAACCTTGCTGGTTTCTCATAGTAGCTATATCCTGGCCTTCCTGAGGTGCTATGGAACTAGACAGCCGGCAGAGCTAGCCTAGAGGCCTGAAACAAGGACTATGAAAGGCAGAATGCGCTCTGAAGATCCTCTTCGACCATAGCGCCAAAGAAAAGCCCTGTATTTCCACCTGATTTCAAGAGCTCCACCTGATTTCGAGAGCTGTTGCTTCTGAACAGCACAAAACATCACCAGAATAGGATATACTCCAGCTATGCAAATGTTCCTGGGCAGGAATAGCAGATGTAAAAGGCTGTGGGCCACTGTGCCTCAGCTGTGGCTGTGAGAGCGGGGGCCAAGGGTCCTTGCCAGATACTGGTGATTAGGAAGGGGGCAGAGCAGATGTACTCAGTGTGAAGTCAGTGAAGAGCCTTACTTGCTCTTCCCTCCTCCCCACGTGGTCCCCCCTCGCAGCTGCCCAGCCTGCCAGCCTGGACCTCAGGGGGAGCTTTGCACTGCCCAAGACACATGGGGAGAAAAGTGAATGTAACTTCAGGGCTGGAAAGGCCAAGGTGTGAGCACAGTCAGGGTTGGACCTGTAAATACAGCTGCTTTTGAGGATTGGTATGGGAAGATGTATATACCTATGAAAATTCTTGGTCTCCAGGTAAGGAAAATTTGCAAAGGTTTTTATCTTTCTGTGTGCTTGTGCATTTTTATAAATTGGCCATGAGGGCACAGTTACCTATTCCAAAAGGCCAGTGTGGGCTGACTGATAAAAGAGGCATGCAAGGCATCTGAACAGGTTTGAGTGTGCGTGTATGTACCATGAAAACACTCCACAGCTTTTCCTGTTGACCAGGTTCATTTGCAACTGCTTATGAGGCAATTTGGGTTGCTTAGAAATGATGTTAATACTTCTCAACTATAAATGTTGGGCCAGAACCCTGTGGTGTCCCTGAAGAAAGGGACACATCTGAAAACCAATCACCTAGTGTTTGATTTTATCAAGAACTATTGCCCTGTCAGTTCATCTAGACTGCTCTCATTCCACCTGCACACGGAAAGGCAGCTCATTGTAAAATGAAAACAGTATAAATGGTCAGGGAATATGGTCCTTGGGGACAAAAAATATCCTTATTGTAATAAAGATCTTGCTGCAGACCACACATTCTCTGGTTTGACAGCTCAAAGATTATTTTAAGGAATGGCATGTCACCGCTGTAGCACATAACCAGTAGTGTCAGACTGACTCCATCAACTTTGAATGTAAATTTGCCCAAGTACTGAAAGACTTTCCATAACTGAAGTCTTCATTTAAAAGAACTTCCTAGAACAATATTGCTGTGAAAACTTTCAGTGAAGGAAAACAGTCTTCTTTCCCTGTCTTAATTTCCTAATTGACTGTTTTGAATGAAACTTTCTAAATGTCATCTTGAAGTAGCACCTGGCAGGCAACCATGAGAATGAGAGTCTAACACAGTTATAAGTAATTGGAAGTAGAGTCTTGTAATGCTAAGTGTCAGGCAAGCTTAATAACAGACTGCTTTGCTAAACCTCTATGAGAGAATGGAATATTTTTATTCATGATATTAGTTTAGCTGAAGTTGTGTAGGTGGCAGATTTTACCAGGTGCAGAATAAATATTTCCTGAGAAATATCACTGAAGAAGAAATTAATTTAAATTATTAATTTAGGTGTTAAGCTAGCCAAATGAAATACAGATAATATTCGTATTCATTATTCTGCTATTTCACTGATCTCTTTTATACCTAGCTTTTTAATAGCACTGTAGTCTTGTCCTCTTCCACATTTTAATGTATTTTGATCTGACAGGAGAAATGACATGCAAAAGAGTGGTTTTTTGAAAGGTACCTCTCTGCCCTTCGATAAATGTCAGTAAATTTCCATGTAATGTATTAAATAGTTGTCACTTCACATTGGTAAGGGATTAAGGGAAGGATTTTACTTCTGGAGTGACTAATAAAACCAGTAGCAATATGTATTTTAAAGTGGATCTTTCCATACTAATTGAGATACGAGTATCACTATATCTAGATACTTTTGATACTAGTTAGAAACTAGTCAATGCTTTCAACAGGTTTGGAGTCAGGCCCTAAACTGTTCTCACAACTTATGATGAAAGAATTCCATAGATAATTGTGTTGTTCTTCAGAAGCAGTTGTAAATATTTTTAGACCAACTTCTGAGAAGAAGCTACACACACACATACACACAAAAAACCCAGTTAAAACTGTGGCAATGGTAATGCTCTGCTTTAATTTAGACTCACGGTAAAATCTGCAGAGAAGCCATGTTGCAAACCTGCTTTACACTCTTTTCTTTTTTCTAAATAAGAGGTGCAGGAATGCTGTCTTACATTTATTGTGAGATTGGCTGCTTATCGGATAGCACAGAATCCCTCCTGTTATACTTACACTATCTTTACATGGAAATAAAATCTAGGAGATGAGCAATTTGCCTTCATTGTGGGCTGTCTAATCCAGCACAATCCAATACACCAATTTATACAAAGAGATCTTGTTGGCAATATTTTCTCTTCATAATTTCATAGTTTTTTAAAGCACCTTCCAGTCTTGACTCTTATGTCACATCTCCAAATGTTTTCTTTCTGTGTAGGCAGCAGACCTATATTTGGCAAAAAAAAAAAAAAATGCTGTGAATCCCTGATCCAAAACAAGATACAGAAAGGTCCATAAAAACATAGCTGACAGATCTGAAAGTAAGTCTGTATTTTGGGGGAAAGGATGAAGGTGGAGTTTTCAGCAGGAAGGCAAAGTTCTGAAATCAGTTTGCAGTTCTAGTATCTGCAAAGCAAGTGGGCTATAAATCTATAATATTCATCGTACTTAATGCCATGGATTAACCTCATAGATGAAGAAGGAATATGTGAATACGTAGATTTTGGGGCAGCTGAGAGAACTGAGAGTTTTGGGGTGGCTCCACAGAGTGGCACTGTGCTCTTGCTGCTGCTGAGCAGTCCCCACCACAATGCTGCTGGTGAGTGACCAAGACATGATGGCTTTCCAAAGGGAAAAGACAGAGCAGCAGTACCAGGTTCAGTGAGCAGCAGGCGAAGGAGGCCCAGGGCAGTCACCTGTAATCAGCAGCCTATTGGGTAAGGACACCACTGGCACTTGGGTAGGGTTTGTGGAGTGTAAGGATCAGCTTTCTTCTGTGGAGCAGACATAAAGCTGTGGGAGACCACATTCACGTCTGGGGGAACAGAATGAGAAAATGCACAGGGCAGGAGATGGATGGCAATGCTGCAAGAGGAAGTCTTGACAGGATGCAGACAGAGGGGGCCAGGGAAGGTAAGTGTTGACATATTTGCTGACAGTGTCACATATTGAGAACGGGAAGGACAGTTTGTTCCACACTGTGGATATGTTTGAAAGAGTTAATCAAAGACTGGGAATTGCCATTCTTCAGAATGCAGCTTGAGCTCTAAGATGGAATATGCAGGTTTTGAAGCCTAAGTTCAGGTCACTTCAGGAATTATTTTTTCAGCCTCTGCTCCTTTGAAGTAATTTTTTTTCAGTCTGTTTTAGGGTATACACTGAGGAATATGTTCAAGAGCTAAAATACCAGCAGAAACTGTACATATATTTGCATCCTGTGCTCTAACTCAACACAGAGCAATGTCCTGCTGTTGCATTGTCCTTGGGGCAAATGGCTGTAGTGCAGAAAGAATTTCCTGTTGAGTCACCACATTGCAAGGTTGTAGTGATGAGGAATTAATTAATTTATGCACTGTTGACCTGCCTGGTATTTTAATTACTATTTTTCATCTAATCATGGTATATGAAAGGAAAGCTACATACATTTACATTTCTAATTCTTCCAAATGTGGGTGCCACACCAGTCATTCATAGTGAGGGATTGACAGCAACTACCCTCATGTGAAAATTTGGTGTAGGGAATGTTCAGTCATCTCTGTTCTCTTTTTGAGTTGCTAGGCATTATCCTGTGAACTTCTTCATTTCTCCTATGACTTGTTCAGGGCTAAAATCAACATGCCAATCATATGACAATAAAAACCCCAAACCTTCAGTTCTTGCAATAGCAGCCCTTTGGTGGTTGTGCAACCGTGTGTGATGGGAGATACAGAACTCACTTGGGAGCAGTGAGGGGGAGGAGAAGAGACTGCCATGAAAAGATGTCTCACAGAATTTATAGTGATTCTTATAGTTCTGCATAAAAAATGCTTTATTAAAAAAACAGTAGGTTCATATAGGATGTTTTCTAACTCCTTTCTGAAGAGTTACTCAGACACAAGAGGAAAGGTAGCCAAATATTGTCCATACTGGGGAACTTGGAAAGATGGTGGAGTCACCAAGGCTGGATCTTCCCCTGTGCTTCTTATTGTTCAGGCCATGCTTCTTTAGGTCATTTGATATACACTGAATTTTCAAGTTGGCAGAACTCATACAGAGTACCCTCATATCATAAGAGAACAGCTTCATTCACACAGTTTGCTGGGGGCTGAAACAGAGAGAAGTATTTGTGACAAGATGGCAATGATAAGGCAGATGTGTCTTTGTACACAGTAGTAAGATTTTATTTCACACAAAACAGGGATTCAACACAGCAGTGAATAAGGAGAGGCTGCCAGTACTCTTCCTGGCACTGTTTTAATCCTTCATGTGGCCTTTTTATGGAGCCTCTTCTGGTGCTCCCCATGATCTCAGTTATTCCTGCAAGACCTGTCAAAATTTCCAAAAAGAAAATTCCTTTTCTAGAAGTTTAGAAAGAAATTGTCTATTTAAATAAGAATTAATATGAACTAAAATGAATGTACTTGATTAAAAGAGAAATATATCTCTTAAATAATTTTTTTGCAAATTTAAAAAAGCCCAACATAACAAACCAGCAACAAAAACCTCCTCTCTTAGTAAAGGTTTCATTTAGACTATTTTCTTGGTAAAAATTCTTTTCCTCTTTTTAATAGTCTTGAACTATCTCATCACAGCTTTAATTAGGATAACCTTTTATCTGTTTATGTTCTACAGTGACATTTGAAGATTGGCCTTCAGTGAGAGCTTTGGGTGATGTGTACACTGAGGCTTTGGAAACTTCTTCTGGACAAGCTGCCAGCAAACAATTACCCTTCTAAATGTCAATAAGCAAGACATCAATTGTCAGCTTGCATCATTTCTGAAACCCTGCTCTCTCTGTAGATTACATCAAAAGTCAAATGCACACTTTAAAAAATAGAACTATATCTTGATCATGTATTGAGCATTTCTATCCCTTGGGGCTTGGGTAAAGAGTGTTATGCTTTGGAGACTTTAAGTTACTTTTGTACAGTTCTAAAAACAAAATAAAGATCTGCAGATTAATTTTTAGAATATCAAGCAGAGGCCCTAAAGGGTTTTTTTAAAGATAACGTTGCATCAAAAAAGGATATTTACTGAGAGGAAAAGTACAGAACAAGAATTTTAAAGAAGTATCAGTATAACATTTGTTTGTGTTATGGGGACATGGAGTGGAAAATATCTGTGGCTGATGCATCTATGTGCATCTATGTGCATCTATGAGTGCATGATGAGACCATGTGTTCTACGGATCAAAAATACTAGTGTTGAAGAAAACACTATTTACTTTTCACTGTCATGTGGCCAGTTTTTTTCCCATCTCATATTGGTGAGTTAATTTTTGTACCAGAACAAGAAAATAACTAATTATTACCAGCAAAGTCCTGAGCAATAAGCTAATTTTAATTCTCTTGGTGTTACAGTGTTCCTCTCTTTTGGCACATCCAAATTTTTCTAGAATAGTAGATGTTTGTTCCTTTCTGCAAGTTCCATGGCTAAGGCACCTTCTGATAATCTCCCTCTTCTTTGCAGTGCTATACTTGAAGAAGAAATTACAAAATATGTCCATTTACAAAAATATAAAAATGAATGCTGGACATGATACATATATATATTAATTAATATATACCTTAGAATGTGAAGAAAATAGTCCACACAATGATTTTACCTTCCTTCCTAGCTTTCTTTGCTAAGGGACACTTATTTTTCAATAACTAACCACCCAAAACAATTTAAAACCACCAACAGTCAATCATGGAATCACAGAATGGTTTGGGTTGGAAAGGACCATTAAAGATTATCTATTCACAACCCTGCTGCTGTGGGCAAGGTCAGCTTCCAGTGTTCCAGTGTTCCAGGACACCAGACCACGTTGCACAAAGCCCCATCCAGCCTGACCTTGAACAACTTCCTGGGATGGGACATTCACAATGGAGATATCAGACCCAGTTCTCCGGATACAGACTGTAAAATTTTAGTTAGCTGTTTAACCAGCTACAACACACATTTACAAAGAGCTCCATTTGCTTTTGATGCTGCTGCCTTTGCAGAAGTTCCATTGTCTGTGCTTAGACTTTGTGCTTGGCTTTGTCCTCTTAGGGATTGATTGGGAAAGCAAAGCACACTGTGATAATCCTGTCATTAGACCCCCACCAACTCACATTTCCATGATGAACCACTCCCTTTCCCACTCCCCCTTCATCTCCTCTATGTGCTCTAATTGATATTCATTTCAGAGCTAAGGAAAGATTTGCCCCAGGGATATATAAAGCATTTGTAATCGTATTTCAAAGATTTATACTTGAATCTATAAATCTGTGGCAGAAGTCCCTCATATATTACCTCTTGATCATAGCACTTTACTTTGGCATGTGTCAAATTTGTCATGACAGACAAATTGATCAGCTCTTCTCTTCCAAGCAAACCTCTAATATCCCTTTTTAGGCTCTGCTCTTTTACTTTGGGCTTTATAACAACTGTAGAGTTGCAAGGAAAAACATTTTGCTAGTTCTATCTGGTAATAAAATAAACAATGGGAGATGGAGAAATCCATTTAGTGTTGACTCCATTTGCAGAGCTTGGAAGTCATTCAGTGGTTAATTAGAGACATGCTATTGATGTGAAGTTCCCAACTTGACCTATTACCAGCCTTCTCTTTGCATTATAGAGCTTTACCAAGTGTAATGGATGTCAGATGTACTGACGCAACTCTCTACGCTACATATCATCAGAAATATTGTTAGTATAATTGTTACCCCTAGCAGCCAGTAATCAGACAAGCTGAAAATCTTCATCGTGGTAAGCAAAAAAATACATATGATACATTTGTCTTACTGTTGGTTGCTTTCCTAATACAGACTTTTTCTCTCTGCCACACCATATCATTTCTGCTAGTCTCTTTTAACTTGAGTAAGCCAAAGAGAGTATGAAAATTGTTTGTCTACCTCTTCTACTGTGCAACGGTTTGCTCCAGCTGGCAACAGCCCTATGCAGCTGCTCACTGACTCCCCCCTGGTGGGGTGGGGGAGGGAATTGAAAGGGTAAAGGTGAGAAAATGTGTGGGTTGAGATAAAGTTTAATAAGTAAAGCAAAAGCTGTGCATGTAAGCAAAACAAAGCAAAACAAGGAAGGCAGTTACTGCTTCCCATGGGCAGGCAGGTGTTCAGCTATCCCCAGAAAAGCAGGCCTCCATCACATTTAACAGTGTTTTGGGAAGACAAAGAGCATTACTTTGAATATCCTCCCTTCCTTCTTCTTCCCTAGATTTATATGCTGAGTATGATGCCATGTGGTCTGGGATATCCCTTTGGTCAGTTGTGGTCAGCTGTCTCAGCTGTGTCTTCTCCCAAATTCTTGTTCACCCCCAAACACCTTGCTGGTGGAGTAGGGTGAGAAGAAGGAAAAGTCTAGACTCTGTGAAAGTACTGCTTAATGATAACAAAAACATCCCTGAATTATTTACACTGTTTCCTGAACTTGTCCAAACCACGGCCCCATACCAGATACTACGAAGAAAATTGACATTATGCCAGCCAAAACCAGCACATGCTGTGTGAAGAAAGAAAAGTTACAGTGACATGGCTGTGATGCTGTTGCAATTGGATTTGTATTCCACAGAAATCATTCATTTTTAGTAATTTAAAACTTAGGCAGCAAGTCAAGGCAGTGATCAAGGCTTCATTATAGTCAGGGGAAGAAGAGTGGGTGATTCCTCCCACTTCTCTTAGACATAAGTTCAGAATTAAATGAAGCACACTCTGGAGATGCACCCAGTCACTCATTGCACTGGAAACATAGATGGGCAACTCAGAAACCATGCTTAACTTTTAGACTTGGAAAGTTAGATAAATCCAATTCAACCAGCTTACCCATGGCTATTTAACAACCTGAATTAGCTCACGTGAAAATAAGTGAAAGTTTGCCATTGACCTCCATGGGACCAAACCCATATTCAAATAGCAATATTGTTAAAACATTGTGTTAAAGTCTTGTGCTAACAATTGTTGCTAATTATAATGTTGATATATCATCACTGAAATTACTCAAGAGATGAAATTGGCTAACAATTATTTCTGAGGATGGATCTCTTGTTGAGCCATAAATCTCTATTTCTTTGCCCTTTTTTCATTATCAGACAGCTCACTGTTCAGAAAGAAATGTCTTTTCCATTTTAGATTTGTATAGGATGGATTAGATCACATCCATTGACAAGTATTGTGAAACCAGCATAGTTACCTACTGAGTATTGAGTGAAAGTTTTACTTGTAACTGATTCATCTCTTCATGTGTTCCTAAGCACTTATTAAAAAAAAAATAGGCCTAAGGCAGATCAAATAGAAAAGGATAGAAGGGATTCAGAGGGATCAAAGCGAGAAAAGGTTATTCTCAAAGGCCTTCTGAAATGGCAGTCTTCAAGTCTTCAGTACTGAACTGAAAGTACTCTACAGTTATTACCTATTTGCAAACAAAGCTTGGAGCATGCCAACAGGGAAATGGTCTCTCTATAGGGACCATTCTACATCCCAAACAAAACCTTTTTTCTTAAATTACACTTGTCTTATGAATTAGGAATTTCCATGTCTCTTTCTGCATTCCTCTTGCATTTCTATAACTCACCCTGTGTGTTGCTATGGTGTGCAATGGGCTGGCACAGCATTGATTGGAGCAGTATTGCTCTAGCAGCTGAGCTTACTCAAAATGTTCTAACACTCAAGGTATTTCTGAGCATGCATCAAGCTCCATTTAGACTTGACATATTGTTTATGATATCTCCTTCTATGTTGTGCATTATTGTTTATGATATCTCCTTCTAAGTCTATCATTATGAATTATAGGCTCAGGATGACACAATCTTTTGAAACAGCTTGCTTCAAAAACAGAGTTACTTTCCTTTGATCAACCCCTGATAAAAACACACATTTTTTTAGTCTCTGAAGATATTCTAACTAATATGTTCTAAATTAATTAATGATTTTTGCAAGCCAGTAAACATCACTTTACACACATTTAATTATATAATTTGTTCAGAACTCTTAACATCTGTTTTTTGGCTTGTTCTGAATTTTCTGTTTTTCTTATAAATTCATTATGTAACTCAGACATCTTGTACTGCAGCATTTGATTTACTTTTTTATTTTCATTTGATTGTTAACTTATGTTCAGGCTGTCAAAAGGCTACTGCACTGCTACCTAACAAGCACCTTAGAGTAATTTCTTAAGTTGAAACTTGAGTTGAAACTTCCTCAAACTAGACTTTCTCTAATTTAACTATTTTAAATTCAATTAATACTCAATCGCATATATTTTCCTAGTGATAAGTGTAGCTACAATTATACCACTTGCAGAAACAGCATTTGAGCCTCTGTTCCCCATATCCCAAGAGAATCGGCTCTGCTAGGGAGGATCATCTTCTCTTTTACCTATTCAATCTGCACTGTTTTGTGTAGACAACTACTTATTACACCAGAGGCAGGGCAGGAGACAGGGGTAAAGGAGAAAAAGTGAGAGGTTGTATCCTATTAGTTAAGATATCAGTTAGGGGGTGCATACATTGGTGGTGGGTTGCAATAAACATATGTAAAAGGAAAATCTGTTTAGCTGAGACTGTTGCCTAGTTTAGTGTTCTAAATATCTTGCTTACTGGACTTACCCAGGGTGTGATTTCATGTTCATGATCTGAATCATACAGATTTGTGCACACATTTGCCTAACCTTTGAAAAAGTTTCCTTGTGTGGGCCACCTCAGCAGGTTAAGGCTCAGCAGACTTTGGAATGTATATTCTATGTTACTTTGGTTCTATTACCACTGCAGGTGATGACAAGTATTCTCAATGTTGTCCATAATCCTTAGGGAATTTTTATATTAAAAATAGTCAGTAAACTATGAATTTACACCCAATAACTGTGTCTGTCCTGGGGTGTGTCTATTTTTCCTTTTTTTTTTTCATTGACTAAGGCATAGCAATTGAAAAAGGTACATTATCTATGATATTTTAGGATCAAAGGCCTTTCTCAACCATCTTCAGCGAAACAAAATATTAACTGAAATAACCCTCTAGCAAAACAATAGAAATATACCCTTCAAATCTGCAGAGGGCGTGGCTACTTTTGGCATTCACAGATTTCATAAGAATGTTGAGTTTCCCCTCTCTTTTCACATTCATGATCAAAGAGTCCATAAAGCTTCAGCTTTGATTAGCCTCTCTCTTTCTAAGCAGTACCATATGCAATGGCAAACTGGTCTGGATTTGTAATATTGTTGAGGCTGAACAATTCACTGACTCATTAATGCTGGGGACTGCTCATCACACACTAATAAAAGACGACTCCCCAGCTGCCAGAATCATCACATTTTGAAAAAATGCAAGGAAAACATGCGATGTCTCCATATCTCCTAACCTACAAAAGGGTTTAAGTGTTCTCTAACCACTCCCAATTGCAGTCTGGACATTTTGTCACTATTGTAGCATGAGTTGTGGTTTACAGCTACTACTGAACACGGCTGGTGGGATTTAGTCTGCAGCCATTTGAGATGCTGCAGGCTTTTCAAGACATTTACATGGGGCTGGCAGAAATTACAGCAGACCATTACCCTTCAGAAGACATAAAAGGCAGACAGGAAAGATACCTGTGGCATCTCAAATGAGAGAATGCATTCATGCCTGGACAGCTGAATCATACCCAGTAAGCCAAGGCAAGAACATTGCAGGAATTCACAAAACTTCAAAGTGCATGGACTCAGTTTTCAGTTTTGCTTTAAGGGTATGTTCTGATTTCATAGCCTCACTTCAACATGATTCAAATGAAGTATGAAGTGAAAAATCCAAATCACTAGAGGCATGGATATTTTTTCTATCATTGTGCTGTTCTAGGCAGTTAGTTTCCCCACTTGTTGCACCCTCCCTTTCCCTGTAACTTCCAAAATAAATATTTTAAAGTATTTATGAGATATTTATCTTTAATTATTCCACTTTTCATCCTTGCAGGGTCTTAACTGCCTTCATCTGAAAATCCTTTAATTCCCGATCTTGGAATAAAGTGTATAAACATATTTGCCTACACAGCTTTCCTTATTACAGATTTTAGTTAAAGATACAGTTAAGTGCAACTTATCATATAAAGAGATAGGAATAGAAATAATCACAGTTCTGAAATTAAAAGATTGACAGGTTTTTTTTTTTCAGTTTTGTTTGTTCAGTTTGCTAGTAAATACTATAAAATGGTAACATCAGCAATGAGCTGGGTAGAGCTGGCAATGACCACAGACAAGGTACAAATAGAGTACAAAGACAGATTGAATAACCTTTCACAGTCTCTCCCAGCACTATTTTCTTCAGTCCAAATAAATGACATAATCCAATGTGGAAAGCTTCACATTAGTCAAATAGTATCTTTGCTTTACAGTAATTGCAAATACTTGCAGTCTTTAGAGGAAAGAATAACAGCACTATTAATAACTACTGATCGTCAATTAGGATCCGGAAACACATATGGGTTGAAACACTGACTTAAAAGAGATCGAGATCTCACCTCCAGTTCTTTCGTGTTCACTTATCATGCACTTGGACCTCAAGAGGAGTCAACAGATGTTTCAAACTTACTTTAAAAATTTAGGCTGGTAATATTTAGATATAGCTGGTCGGCTTCACATCCAGATTTAATTTTTCTCTTCTGTCTTTAGATAATTATTGTGCCATCTTTCTTTGCCTGTTTTGGTTGGAAATGTGCATTAGTCATTTGTACCTCTTTAACAAAAGAGGGTCATCTGGCTTCATGATTAATGCCTCTCATCTTCAATAAAAGTACTAAGAATATTAAAATCCTCATCAGACTAATTAGTAAGAATGCCCTTGAGCCAGCCACAAGTTTTAGTACAGATCTGCCATGAGTTCACAGAACTGCTATGTCTGATCTTTTTAGTTACTTCTTCTAAGTAACATCTGGTCATTCAATGGGGATCACAGACACAGAAATCACTGGCTTGGGAGTAACAGCATTTTTTTCCCAGATAGTTAACTTGAGTTAATCACAGTTTTCATTAATGAAAATTGCTCATCTACAGCTGATTATATGGAGATATAACAAATACTGGCCAAGGAAGAAAAATAGCCAAATATAAAATAGTTTACTTAACAAATTGAACAGGAAAGCAATGAAGAGAAGATCATAATCTTCCAAAGATCAGTATTTTGCCATATAGGAACAAAAATAAATAAAGCCACACTGGTCGATTTGTTTTTAGTTTTGTTTTAAGAAGGACTGTATTGTGCTTTAATAACTTTTCTGAACTTTGAGGCATTCCTTTCTTTTATTTACTTTAGTTTTGCTATCTTTATCACTGAAGTACTGTTTTTCCTATATCAGATTGAGATAGTTTACCAGTGAGTCAGATTTATAGTTCCATATAGCCTTTCATTGTTAACATACAATAAAAACAATGACAGATTTCCTTGAAGACAGAACAATCAATCCATATTTACTAGTGTAATCTTACTTCCCCAGGTCACTACAAGGCTTGATTCACCACTATTTTAGTCAGTATAAACATTGTGGGAAATGGAAATGAGCACGTCTGCACTAAGCAGTTCTAGATTTTGTTGTCATGAGCCATCTGTTTCAAATTTTAAATTTTTCCCCAATTACAAAGTTTTGCCCAGAACTGAGATACTGGCATTTCTGAGACACTGATACTGGCATTCTGCACTACTGTGCAGGATTCCTTCTTGAAAACTGCAATCTTATTCTATTGTTGATTAACAATATTCCACAAAGACAAATCCAGTGAGATTTGTATTGCTCTTCAATATTCTGTTATTCAGCTTCAGGATCAGCACTAAGGCATGTTTTCTATCCTGGAACCTGCATCCCTCAAATCCTAAAATCCATATTTTCACACATCATCTCGTTTGTAGCTGTGGAAATTATTCTATGTGCCCAACATGCTTTATGATTTCTCAGTTGCATACTGTGGGATGGTATCACAGAATAGTTTGGGTTGGAAGGGACCTTAATGATCATCTTGTTCCAACCCCCCTGCCATGGGTGGGGACACCTTCCACTCGTCCAGGTTGCTCAAAGCCCCATCCAACTTGGCCTTGAACACTTCCAGGGGTAAGGCATCCACAGCTTCTCTGGGCAACCTGTCCCTGTGCCTCATCATCCTCACAGGAAAGAATTTCTTCCTAGTATCCAATCTGAGCCTACCCTCATTCAGTTTAGAGCCATTACCTCTTGTCCTGTCACTACAGACCTTTGGAAAAAGTCCCTCTCCAGCTCTCTTGAAGCCCTTATAGGTACTGGAAGGTTCTCTAAGGTCTCCACAGAGTTTCTTCTCCAGGGTGAACAATAGGACAATTGTTTCAACTGCAAATGAACCATTTAACTATTTTTGCCTACCTGTAGTCAGAGTGCTGAAACTACTTCAGCCCTGTAATTTCAGGGCTGAAATTTCAAATCCTGAAATCTACTGTTAGATAGATCGATAGATCGATAGATCAATAGACAGACAGACAGACAGACAGACAGACAGACAGACAGACAGATAGATAGATAGACAGAATACTCTTTTTCAGGACCTAAATTTTACTGTTCCTTCTCAGAAAATCTTTCCCAGGAATTTACTTTGGATTTTTGTTTACTGATATTTCCAGCATATTACTCTGCTGGTACTATTTCAATAATATAAATATGTTTTTATGTGTCCAGATATGTTTATGAGGTGATTTTTCTCCTTCTAAAATTGTTGCTTTGGTTTTTTTTTTTTTTAATTTTCATCCTCAATCACTGGTACATGATTCTTTGGAGAGGATGAAAGTCTCAAATTGTTAACAGTTTTGCTTCAGTGCTTTTGTTTTATTATTTGTCATACCAGAAGTCCTGGCCCAGCAGACAAATTAGGCAAACCATCCTTTCAAATTAATCATGCAATCCCAAACAACATCCCCAATTTTACATCAGAATTACATATTAATGTTATGTATTTTCCAATTTTTCTTTTTTTAGTTGATGTTAGTTTTCTAATCATAAATATTTGCAGCATATTCAGCGATCATTAATCTCTTAAGAAGAGTATTTGTTATGTTTTCACAATGCAGTGCAAATAGAATGTGTTTTACGGTTAAAAAAAAAGAAAATCTACAATCACAGAATTATCTGACAACCTTTGTAACCTGTTCCTTGCACAGAAATGAATCCAGTGCTGAGGATAAATTAAGGGGGTTGCTGATAACATTCTGAAAATATGCACAGGATGTAACAAATCCAGCTCTCCATCTCACTTCCTAATAGATCACTAATACTGAATTAATACCAAATTAACACTTAGGTGACTGTGTAAACTGAGCAAAAAATATACATCACCTATCTTCCTTGTTTTATGGAGAAAATACTGGTAGTCTCATTCTAGTGCCAGTCATAGCTTCATTCTCTCCACATATATAATTTATATCGAATTTTGAAGCTGTTTTGCTTTAGTCAGCCTTTTAATACACTATTTTAATTGCTTCAAGCAAAATCAGAAACTAAGATTTTACTTTGGATTTTTGGACCAGGCTTTTCTTTTCTCTCTTTTTTTT
>VZRN01006088.1:98432-112270 GCA_013397935.1 Dasyornis broadbenti
TTTGTAGTGAAGAAGCTTTGCAGGTATTGAGCCCATGGTGCCTTTACTAATATAATTGGTCTCTTTAGGCTCAAACTTGATGCTGCTGTTAGGCTTGCCTCCAGATCTGTGGCATTATGGAGACTGAGATAAATTAGGTCTTCCATAATAGCCTGCTCCCCTTCAAAGTGAGTTGCATCAGACTCTGCAAAAGCCAGAATTACTTGTTTTGCTCAGGAAAATTTGTACAAACATTTGTCAGTTAAATAGACCTTACCACAATAAATTCACAGTGTATGGAACTGGCAGTATAGCTATCCCTTCTTTTAATGTAGGAATTGTCTCAAAAAGGATTGTCCATAGAAGATACTCTTTTGATGCATAACCCTTGATGATGTTAAAAAAAAAAAAGGAAGCGAAAGTAGCAATAATATCTTTCTAGCAGATTCCTTGTGTTATACAAGAACACCAGAGGTTACAAAACCCGCAGTCATACAGTGACTGTTACCTTTCTTATTGCTGACAATCGGTTTGAATTCTGGATTTATGGTTGGTGATGACAGATCCAACATATTAGCAACTTGATTGGTGTTTTATACCACATAGTTATGGTGAGGGTAAAATCCACAATGTCACCTTGACATGTCACTTGCGATGTTTCACGGAAGCGGAAAAAATACACGAACTTGAGTTTCATGTAGTGACCAATAACTTTAAAGACTATTTTTTCAGAAATGTAGTGCAAACCAGTATGTTAAACACATGATAAAGTTAACATGATATTAAGACTTTTTCTCATGCTTACAGAGGACACATAGTCCTGACTGTCATTGTTGTGATCTGAGCACTACACAGCCAATGCAAACAAGGCAGACAAAGCAGTCACATCAGAGAAAGAATGTCAGCATAACCAACTGCTTGTGTGTTTGTGCTTGAAGCAATCTGCCAGCAATGCTGGATCCAATGCATTGTACCAGATTATTCACACTTACTACAATTCCTTTATTTCACAGACCTTTGTTTCGTAAAATGTTCTTTTAATTTGGGAAGAGAGGGAATGCCTTACACTTTCTCATCCATGCAACAAGTTATGTATATTTATATATGTACTGCACACACATATATAGATATATATAAACACAGGAAAGAAATTGTTAGGGTTTTTTTCTTTCTTCATCACTTTTAGCATCAGGGAGGATGATATTGCCTGAATAACTTTTATTCACAGCAAGTGATACAATTATGCAATGCCACAGATATCAGCTACAAAGTGGATTGTGTTTTGTTGACACCTGTTTATTTTTATGCATATTATTTTTGACAGCTTGAAAGGAAAATTATATTTTAGATTTTGAAGGAAACATCATTCAGACAAATCAGCGGTAAAGGGAAAATGTACTTGAAGAAGTGTGGGTTAACTTCTTTGCAGTAGAAATGGCTGTTTTCCTTTTCTGCATAAAAATATTTTATGATAATCACAATAAATGGAAAACACATCCACTCTGACTTTCAAGTTTCTTATCCCATACACTAAAATGCTATTAATAATTTTGGTTGGGAAAATTGGTATGAGTATACAGACAAAGGCTGTGGCTTTACATTTCGTATTGATCGCCAGTGGTGTCATATCAAAGATGTGGTAACTGGGTAAACTAGTGCTGAGGTTTGCATAAAAATTATTTCTTGTAAGATATTTGCCATCCATTCTAACATTGTCAGTCATCTTCATCAGGAATTAATAAATTCTGAGTTTTAAAGTCAAAACCTAATGATATCAGAGAAGTTCTCCTTACAACTTAGCAGGAGTAGACTTTGAGTGTATGTTGGGTGCACCAGGTCTAATAATAGCTCATCTCCCTGTGTGAGAAGAGGAAAAGAAATCTCAGTATATTGTTAAACCTGAAACATGAAATTACTTATTTTTCAGACCCATATTATAAACATCTAAAAAAAATAAAAGGAAAATTTTCCTGGAAGTTTAATTGTTATGACTGTAAGTCTGTACCAGCAAACTAACTGACACCCTACACTCAAAAAATCATGCAAATATGAATGTTTATTTTTCTCTTTCTAACCTGATGAACATGGTATAATTTCAGCAAGATCTTTTTAAATTAACGAAGACTAGTGGAGACATCTGACTGGGAAACCCTCTGTGTGCTTGTTGATTAATATGCTCCTGTGTGTTTTCAGCATGTGTATATGCATTGCAAATCTGATTCCACATACTCAGAGCCATATGTTACAGCACTTTACAAAATAATATCATATTTTACATTGTGATTTTACAGGCTTGCTTATTATTTAACCATTCTTTAGATTATATCTACTCCAAATTATTTAACTGCAAGAACAAGTTAACTGGAGGATTTGTTTACCAGGCTGCTGAACACCACCTTGTATGGCCATTGCTTCTCATCCAGTCACATCTATGATTGTTATCATCTCTCTGTCCTTAGCTAACTGGATTTTTAATTCTCAAAGCAATTCTTACACTGTGAGGATGGATACAGTAATTTTTAAGAGGGTGAAATTATTATTATTTTTTAATATACAAGGAATAACACACATACACCCCACCCCACATATGTATTTCATTTTGATCCAAATGTCTTTGCTTAACTCCTCAGCTGCCTGGGGAAAACAGGACGACATTTGGTGTAGGTGAAGGACAGAGCTCAGAGAGGGCAGGGGCATGGATTTTCTCCCTCTGTCCCTGCAGAGCTCCTCACTCCTCTCTCCACCTGAGTTTCTGAGCCACATCTCAAGGACACAGAATGCCCATTGACCACATGGAGATCAATACCATACAAGATGGCACTTGATTAGTTTCTAAACTAAGATGAATTAGGGCTTCCTGTCTGTTTTGAATAGACAGTCTCAGCTGCCAAGACATGGCTTGTGAGCCTTGCTGGAGTAGCCTACAGGGAGCATGGGGAGATCCTGAAGATTCCATGGATACAAATTTAAGTTTTCCCGCTCCACCGTAATAACTCATGCACAGATGATGAGAAAATAAATAGTAAATTAGTACTTGATAATTAACGTTGAGGAGAATTCATAGGCTCAGTTAATTACAGGTACTTTAAAAGAAATTATGCCTAACTTTCTTGGAGGTAAGAATTTGTGCCTCTGACTCCATGTATGAGCTCAAGCTCTTGCAGAAAGGGTCTTTGATTTTGAATCATTTGTAGGGTTTTAAGACATCTGGACATTTCCTTACATCATTACATGCTCGTCTGGGAAGTTAATTCATGACTGGGTCTATGGAAATCTAGCTTTTGTTTAATAAGTATTTAGGACACTTCACACATTGCACCTTGGTACTACTATGCCAGAAGTAGTTAACATTTACTATAATGTGTATATTTGTTGTATTTTTTCATGTATTAAAGAGAATGTGCCCAGAGAGAATACACATATTAACACTACAATATTAGTGTAAATTTTTCTCTGCTCTCCTCTACAACTAATATTTTATTCTTATCAATATAGCGTTCAATGTTTCTTGCATGACACAGCATCTTTCTGAAGTTGCAGTTTAGGAAAAACCCTCTTTGAAATTTTGCTGGCATATGAAAACCCACCATCTATGGAGAAATTGGAGGCATTTCAAGTGACTGATACACAATAGCAGTGGCAGATTTGCAGTGATCTCAGCAAACCAATATTAAGTACAACTCAGGGAAAGGACACATCAACTTAAACTACACCAGGAAAAAGGAGAAATCACAGGGAACAGTTTCAAGAGTTAGGCTCTCATTATGTTGTCAGCTAAATCATTAAACCAGGAGGGCATTTTAGAAGGGATCCTCCAAAACGTGAATATTTTACATTCAGTATAAATTGACACAAAATTTCACTATGAGTCCTACAGCGTGTCAGGAAAGCGCATTGTGATTACCAGTACTCTGCATCATACTGGCAGTGTGAGAAACCAAGGCAATCACAGATCAAGATTATGCAGTTTTCCCCAAATTCAGGGCTGCAACCCAGGTGTTTGCCAGGTCAGTATAGGTAGCAGCAAAGGAGATGCAGCATAAAATCAATCATTCTCATATGATTGTAGAGACAGTTCCCTAAATCTGCAGATGTATATCACAAGTGAACACACTGTAAGAACCCTGCTTGAGGTTGTGTAGGTTTGCCGTGACAATTCAAAATCTGTCTTTATGACTATACAAGCCTAGTTATTTCTTACTTGGTACAAGATGGAGAATCTGACCCTGTAACTGCCTATAAAACTGCTGTAAGAACAAATGGGGAGTGTTGGAGACTGGGGGGAATTTTTTCCCCATTCTGTTGCTAGGCAACCCTAATGACCAGATACTTAAGAGACAAAAGATGTGGCTGGGTTTGGCGAAAGGAAGAAAAGCACCTGGCCACTGGTAGCTTCACTTGCTCTCGGGGCATTGAAAGGGGACGGTGGAGCTGCTTTGTTTTTCTTTCGCTGCAGCTGCAGGAGCCCAGCTCTGCACTGCCTGTTTCTTCCTTGCTGGGTGAGCTTTCATTGGGAAAGCATGGGATCCCAATCCTCTTCCCCCCTCCCGGAGTTCACGTCTTCCCGGCTGGGTTCAGCAGCTGCTGCAGAAGAGTCCGGCTGTCGCTGCCCTGCATTCCCCACCTTCTGGGATGCACTGCGGCTTCTGCCACCGCTGTGGAGTTTCTGCCACTTTTTGCTTGCCAGCATGGTTGAACTAGCCCTGCCATCCAGCTTACTGCTCCGACTCTTCCCACGGGATCCCATGGGATGCAGCCCATTTCGCCATCTGGCCGCCCTGCCATCCGCGCCGTCCGCCATTATTCACATCAGAAGGGGACCTGACCTCGCGCCACAGCGCCCCCTGCAGCTGCGTGGGAGTCATCGCCCCTGCCCTGCCTGGCTGGGACCCCAGCAGTGCCCCCTGCCAGCTGTGACCGTAACTGCACCAAAGGGGAGGTGGTGTCTGGCAGCCCAGAGAAAGCTGCCACCGGGTTTCTGGTTGGTTTGTTTGTTACTGTTACTGTTGTTGTTGCTTGTTTTCCTCGTTATAGATACTAGCAAAGAACTATTATTCCTTTCCCCATATCTTAGCCTGAGAGCCCTTGATTTCGAAGTTTTAACAATTTGGAGGGAAAACTTTAAAAGTCAAAACCTAATGACATCATAGAAATTCTCCTTACAACTTAGCAGGAGTAGACTTTGAGTGTACATTGGGTGCACCAGGTCTAGTAATAGCTCATTTCCCTATGTGAGAAGAGGATAAGAAATAATTCTTATGCAGTTCAGGCTACCACTGAATACTTTGCAGTAGTGCACATACAGTGTAATACACTCCAAAGTATGGTATCAGCTAAAGCTGACAATGTCTCTTGAGTATAACTTTTGGAGGTGGTGTGTAGTATTGGGTTTTTATTTACTGTACTGCATTTGCGTGGCAAGGTTTTGGTAGCTGGGGATTACAAGGTTGGATTCTGAGAGAAGCTGCTGGAAGCTTCCCCTGTGTCCAACAGATCCAATGCCAGCCAGCTCCAAGATGGATGTGCCACAGGCCAAAGCCTAGCCCATCATCAGTGGTCATAATGTCTCTGGAGTAACATACCTAAAATGTGTGAAAAAACCCACCTGTGCAACTGTAACCAGAGAGGAGTGAGACTGTGTGAGAGAACAGCTCTGCAGACACCAAGGTTAGTGAGGAATAGGGGAAGAGGTGCTCCAGGTGACAGAGCTGAGATTCCTAGTACCCCATGTGAAGACAATGGTGAGGTAGGCTGTCCCCTGCCCATGCAGCCTATGGAGGTCCACAGTGGAACAGATGGAGGCCCATAGGAGGTTGTCACCCCATCAGAAGCTCAAGCTGTAGCAGGCTTCTGGCAAGATCTGTGGGCCTTTAAAAAGAGGAGCCTACACTGGAGCAGGTTTGCTGGCAGGACTTGTGATCCTGTGAGGGACCCACACTGGAGCAGCCTGTTCCTGAAGAACTGCACGGCATGGAACGGACCCACACTGGAACAGCAGCAGAACCTGTGGAAAGGACTCATACTGGAGAAATTTGTGGAGGATGTCTCCCATGAGAGGGACCCCACAGTGGAACAGTGTGAGTCCTCCTCGTGAGGGGAAAGGAGCGACAGAATCAATATGTGATGAGCTGACTGTAGCCCCCCATTCCCCATTCCCTTGCACCACTGGGGAGGAGGTAATAGAGAAAACCAGGGGTAAAGTTAGGCCCAGGAAGAAGGGAGGGAGGGAGCCTAAGGTGTTTTCAAGATTTGGGTTTTTTCTGCATTATCCTACTTGTTTTTTTCCCCATGTCAAGTTTGTGTTGCCTGTGACGGCAACTGCTGAATCAGCTCTCCCTGTCCTTATCTCAGCCCACAAGCATTTTTTGTGTTCTGTAAAGTTGAGGAGGGGAGTGATAGGGTAGTTTTGGGGGGCATTTGGCATCCCGTCAGGGGCAACTCATCACACGCAGCAAATTCTACTAAGGTAACTACACCGACAGAAATACTGATTTTATACACCAGCTGGTTTTATCCATTTTGTATTTGAATTTATGTGTATGGTATCCTCTTCACAGTTATTCTAATATTTATATGCTTAGTAGTGCAAAACCCCTTAATAACTTTTCAGGTAAAGATGAGACTGTCTTTAAAACTGGAGATGAAATGATGACATACACAAGTGTGTGACTCATCATTGCTATCCAACATTATTGTCACCTCCACAGCTAGACCAATACCTTTTGAAAGCTGCTTCTTTTCAAGGACTTGCATAAGAGAAACAACTAGGGGTTTACAGCATGCTTTATCTGTCTTGGAAGAAATTTTCAGTCTCCTAGCACTGTAAACTTGTGATCTCCCTTTTGTCTATCTTTTTCTTCTGGCTATGCAGGGCAGTATGTGTAATTTTTGATATTTCTTTTAGATTTCTGACATCTTCATTTATTTTCATGTCCATTTGATTTGGTTCCCCACTTAATTCCCTCTCCCTCCTAGAGCTGGTGAGAACTGAGTTTCATTTTGCTTTTGACAGACTACATCTTCAGTGACAGAATATCAATGCTGGAGAAATTGTTATGTTTGGGTTTTAAAATTTGTGCTAAAGAGACTGATGTGCAGAACAGCTGTGAATGCACTCTAAATAGAGCCTACTTCCATTTTGCTTCTACCTTAATAGGTATCAACTTTGTTATTGTGTAGAAGTTCAGCATCAGTTTTTCAATACTACGTTTTCATTGCTTGCATTCCATTTTCTTTAACATGTCTTGCTTTCTCCCTCAGTCCCCAGGCTGTATTTGGTGCCACAGGTCCTGGGTTCTCTCATTTATCTGACCTTTTAACTTGCTCAGGACCTTATTTTGACAGCCTCATTTAAAATGAGTAGTCATTTACCCCATTATTACTCATTCCCATTGAAATCAATTGGCATCTTATAGGTTATCTTTACTGCAAAGATAGCAAAAATTAGTTTTCACATATCTGCAGAAAAGTAGGAGTTTCTACTGCTTTTTATTAAATGGTGTGTTTCAGGTTACTTATTTGCCTACATATTGTAGCCATTGAAAAGCTTTCCATTCCAGAGTTCGCTGATTCTCTTGAGCAATCACTAGTATCATTTTCCCTGAGGCAGGTTTTTAACAAGGTAGTGGTATCTGTTTGCTTTTTTTCAAATTTATTTCTTCTCTCTTTTTGTCTGATTTTTCTTCATACCCATTTGCTTCCTGATTTCCCCCTTGTTTTAATTTAATTTAATTTATTCTTTACTGTATTCAGCTAGCTGTGCAAGCTGATTTGTGAAGTCAAACCCTGATTTATCTCACTGAATGTTAAAAGTCTGAGGTTCTCAATTTAGGAATTTATGATAAATTAAGAAAAACCTTCAATGATTCAGGCTTTCTAAAATTTCAGTAGTCCTTGAAGATGATTGCTCCTCTATACTTACTATAAAACTCCTGAAATAGGAACTTCAGTTATTGAGGTAGTAGGTGGAGTGAATCTAAATGCTATTTCAAGCTTTCATACATCAGATGAATGACTATGTTGCTGGAGAAGTTATGTCAATTGATAATCATGTTTCTAACCTGAGTTTGCTTGGCTTTAACTGGCAGCAACTGCATCTTCTTGCTCCTCCTTTGATGAAACGGAATGGGATTGTTAAGCAAATTATCCAGTCTTCAAATAAATATCATATCTGTCTTGAAAACCTCTTTTATTTTCCTACTGTTCTTTCTGCAGCGCCGACAGCTTAACAGAAGACAGCCTTCCAACAGTGCTGAATGTTGCTGCAGGAATGAAGGTAGGTACCCTCAGTGTCTCGGCTGTTTTGTCATGTGTCCAACAGTTGCATTGGGTCTCTCAAGCATTGGGGGCATAGATCCTTCTAGCTCCTGAACCTTTTTCTTTCAAATAGTGCATCTGCTCATGCAAGATTATGCCCAGTGTTTGCTGGTGAATGCTTGATTTGTGCTTGGCTGTTCTCACCTGTGTGCTGCTGGCATGAGTGCCCCATGGCAGTGGGGCCATACAGCTCTGCAGAGCTGTCCCCCTTCTGCAAAATTCTCTCAAATTATGACACTTTACCGTTTCTGTTTTGTTCCATTTTAAGAAGACAAAATATTTGAATCCCAAACTATACCTTGATGCTGTTTGGGCAAATTATTTCTACAGAAGTGAGCCTTAAATAAAAAACCCTCAATGGCAGTCAGTGCCTCACCTTCAGAAAGACATTGTCCAGTAATTCTAGTTGAGTTTAATAGCAATGGAAGAACTGATACAAAGTACAGTGTACATTATGTGAGACAAACATTCTGTAATTATGGTAATCCTGATTTCAGAATCCCTTACTATGCACAATATAATATTCCAGGACAAACTAAAGCATATATATTTCAGTACTGCTCTATATCCCTGTTTACAGAACCAGAAAATCTGCCTAATGTTCCAGTCATTTTTTTCTTTATAAATTATGCTGATCCAAATGTTACTTTCTAGCTACAGGGCTCTGATGCAGCTGTTGCTGTCTCACTTACACCATTAAGTCTTTTTCCTGGACATTTCTGTCATCTGAAAACCATATGTACTTTTAAAAGAATATATTGATACCCTTTAATTGATTCATTGAACCAGTATACTTTTGTTTCCTGTTTTTCTGCTAACTTCAAGTTAGCATTTGCTGCAGTGCAGAAATGAAAAACAAGTGCATCATGTAACCCATTGTTTATACATTGAATCAATACATCTAACACAGATGAGAACTCCGTACTGCATGTGAACTTTCTGTCTACCTTGTTCACTACTACAGAAGATTAGAATTGAAGATGCTTCTAACAGGCTAGCAGTTTTCATGGGATTCATATAACACTTTCATTTCTGCAGGTAGAGATTAATCATATTATAGTTTACTGTAGTGAGTAATTCTTTCGTTTTCTCTACAGCTGAAGCATGGTAGGCACAAAAAAGTACCCACCCACTAACCTCCAAAAATCTTATCTCTCTAGCAGTGTGCATAAGCAAATATGCAGTATTTGTGTTAATAATTTTCAGCAGTGTAAGTTCCCTGAAGCTGTTATCTAACATCAGCACCAGAAAAATCATGGGCATGACCAAAGCCTGTCTGTTCCCTTTTGCAGCTGATGACCCAGGGTTTCAGCTGTCCAGGAGCAAGATCCACTTTGGTAAAGCTCAGTTTGGTAACTTTAACCCAGCATTTCAGAAGAAGATAATATTCTAGAACTTGAAGTGAATTCATAGGCTAAAGATATGTGACAGTAGGAAATAAATAAATAAATAAATAAATAAATAAATAAATAAATAAATTTTTAAAAGAGCTTATTGAGCTAGTATTAATAAGCCAGAAAGTCAGGAAAAATCAGAGGAAAGAAAAGGTATAAAATCATGAGGGGGGGGGAAAAAGCAGATTTGGAGGGTTAGTTCAGGTTTTCAAGATAAGCCATTTCCAATGAGTGATGGAAGCCAACACTTCCCTGCTGACTTCTAAGCCATCAGTCACCTACAATCATTCCTCAAATGCCTTTGTCAGGGTCTTGAAGAAATTGATGCTTAGCCTTGTATCATTTTAGTCTTGCCTTTCTACTGTGTAAATAACTGCTATGTACTCATGAATAGTTCATTAACTTACATTCAGAATGTCTGCATGTAGTAGAAGAGACCCAAATCAAATTGTTCAGGTATTATGCCTGTTTTAAAGGTAGGCAACAACAAATGTCTTATCTCTATTGTGTTGCTTGGAGACATACACAGACACTGGTCTTTACAAATTATTTCTCAGTTCTCTTTCAGCTGTGTGAGTTGTTTTACACTGGTAGAAATAAAATGAGGTGATGAAAAGTAGTGATCCAGATGTCATTTAGATGCATCTATTCCAGCAAATTAATTTCCTACCTGTTTCCTCAAAAGCCCTAGAATGGGTTTCAATACTACCATGCTCTGGGAAGACTTAAAAAAAAAAATCTCATGTTAGAGAGGAAAGAATTCTTTGAATATTGCCTTTCCAGTGGGATACTTTGTTACCTTTATTGATGAATTCCAAAGGATTGTCATTGCCATCTCTACTGCTAACAAATGTAGAATTTTTGTCTGTGTATCTTGTGTACATCTGTATGTGTGCATGTACAAAGGTAAAGGCAGCTGTAACAGAAATCCTTACACTGTTCCAGTCATTTATCACCCACAGAAGATGTTCCTATGCACACTGAAGCATATTAAAATTTCCAGTGGGAAAAGGGAGTCTTTCAAATGAACACTAACAGCCAAATGCTAGGATTATCACTTGTCCTCTCTTTGTAATTGTAATGTAATTGACATCCTACATTATATTTCCATTTCAAAGAAACAAGGAGCCCTATTCAGCAGCTGTGCAATCACTCTCCGATTACCACTTCCATTTAGTCTACATAGATACTCCTGGCAGCCCAGGTTTCAGATTTCACTTCTGTATTAGAATAAAACAGTTTAATTTTAAAGGTCAGTAATTATGCAAGTGTATGGCATTTTTATAGGCAGGAAAATATTTTACATTAATTCCTGAAATTATGATAACCAGTGCAGTGCAAACTGTTCTATCAACAAAGAAATCTAATAATAGAGATACTGTCATGATTAGTTTTGGCTTAGATCAAAGCCACTGCTTAACGAACTTTAATGCATGCAATGTCACTTACCAGTTTTCTAATGTAGTTGTGGTCAACATATCTGTGAAAATAAACTATTCAGTAGTATTACTTTTTTATCCAAAGGAGTAGGCCAAACTAATCCACTTTTATTGTGTATACTTCAGATAACTTTGCCTCTGGAAATTAACAAATTAATTGTTTGTTATTCAGGCAATTTTCCTCCTAAAAATGTGTGTCCTGAAGGGGAAGCAAATGTTTTCATCATAAGAGCAGGAAGTCAAGTTCTTGAGTGAATTATAATTATGAAAATTTTAGTTCTGTATTTAGAATACAATCTGAAGAGGGTGATTTTCATTGATTTGGAGAACAAATAATGCAGTCTTGATGACTTAGAGAACTTAACAGAAATTATGACCCCTGAATGCTGCAAAAGACTGTGAAGACGTCCATGCAGCACAGTACATGCAACCCAGCTCTCAAGCACATAAAGTTTCCATTAATACTAGGACAGAGCCTATGATGTCTAAAAGAAAAGACTAATGAAAAATACAAAATACAGAATTATTGAGAGACAAAAATTAGATTAAGAGGATATTATATACTTAATAAAAGCAACTGCAGATCTGATTTTTCTGAAATAATCTGAAAGATTTAATACTACCTCAGAGCTAAGACACAGGGGGAAGAAATCCCTTCTTTAAAATTGTGAATGAAGAATAAAAAAAATGATGCGCTTATTTTTTCACTCAAGTTTTGTAAAAATGTTTTAATAAAGTGCTCACTCTGTATGTCCTTCGTGTTAAACTCTTGAGATGGAATTTCTCTAGTCAGTATTCTATGTAATATAACAGAGAATTTATTTATTATCTTTTAAAGGATAGGTTTTGCATTTATTTATCGGTGCAATGAGATTTATTTTGTCTCCTTCATTTGTGAAGACTCTTTAATATAAGGGCCCCATTTTAATTTATCCTGCATTTCTAACAGAAAACCCTCTCTGGGAATTGCTAGGTAATCTAATGCAGTTTCAAAACCTGGCATAAATGAAGATGAAAATATGTGGATCAGAAAGAAAAAGCAAATACTGCTTGAAATAAAATATCTCAGTAACAGAGAGGTAAGGGTTTATATTTTCTCCAAAATATTAACATTTCATGAGGCATAGAAATTGTATAGTCCATATGCCATTAAAAGAGTATAGGGATTTCTTAGAGAAATATCATGTCTGGGTATCAGCATCAGTGCTGCTTTTGGATTTACTTTGCTTGGACAGCGAAAAAGTGTCTTTATAGGTATTTTGAAGATATTTTGAGTCTTAAGTCTTATTTTTGAACCTCTATACAAGCAGTCTGTAATTTGGACCTATTTTCAGTGTACAGTTTGCCAGCTGTACAATCAACATGGTTGCCTTGCTGAAGAATCACAGATTCCAGTTAAGTTTGCTGTGTCATGGACTGCATTGTGGAGTTCCTGAAATGAGCTTTATGAGTATGGACACTCACTTTATTTGTGTTCTTATTTGTGTCTTATGCCCACCAATAAAATAAAGTACTTGTCAATTCATCAGACCTTTTCCTTTATAGGTCGAGGATTCTACAGTTATGTGATTATTCATTTATTTATTTTACTTCCAAGTGAAGTAATCTGATTAGTATAAATTCTGGTGAATTCTAATATCCTGTATACAAGCATTTTAATTTGTTGATATGGAGCTTCCCAGTGTTGTAGTTTAACCCCAGCTGTTGACTAAGCCCCAGACATTTGCTTGCTCAATTTCCCTTCTCTTCCTGGTGGGATGGGGGAGAGAATCAGAGGAGCAAAAGTGAGAAAACTCATGGGTTGAGATAAGGACAACTTAGCAGGTAAAATGAAACAGTGGAATTCATTTGCCATGCCCCGTGGGCAGGCAGGTGCTCAGCCATCCTCAGGAAAGCAGGGATCCTCTCTAAGGGTGCCTTGGGAAAGCAAATGGCATCAGTCAGAACATCCCCCCAGCCTTCTTCCTCCTTTGCCAGCTTTATATGCTGAACCTGACACCATATGGTGTGGGACATCCCTTTGGTCAATTGGGGTCAGCTGCCCCAGATGTGTCCCCTCAGCCTCCTCGCCAGTTGGACAGGGTGAGAAGCAGGAAAGGCTCAGCAATAATGAAAACAACCCTGAATTATCAACACTGTTTTGAACAAAAATTCAAAATATAACCCCATACCAGGTACTATGAGAAGACAATTAACTCTACCGCAGACAAAACCAACACATGCAATTTCACCATTCTTTTGTCTTATTGCAGATAAAATATTTTAAATCACATAAATACTACACTCCCTATAAATTTTCCTGGATACATGACAGGAATTTACTTATAAAACAGCTATATCTTGGTCTGCATAAAGTATTAAAACTCTCTGCCCAGGCTGTTTTACCTGTATTTATTCTTTGAGTATGTTTCTGGACAGACCTACATGCCAGAGAAATGGTGATGAAAAGACTGCTGTAAAATACAGTCATGCCAAGGAAAACTGAAAGACTACTTACTGAATTTAATCCTGTGATGACCTTAATTTTATTAATACTAGACTGGATGTAATTGCTCCTGGAGAGTCACAGTACTATTTCCTTGTACTGATAGATGAGCCAACTATGGGTTTGAAGCTTTGCTGCAGAGTTAACTCGCATTATCCTAAATCGGGTTAAAATAAATGGTTTTCTCACACACCCCCCATCAAAAAAAAAAAAAAAAAAAAAAAA
>VZRN01006088.1:112306-161375 GCA_013397935.1 Dasyornis broadbenti
AAAGAAAAAAAGATTGAGAGAAAAACTAGAAAATGCCTTTAAACTGCCCATTTACACTGTTGAACTGAACTCAGTCTTTGAACTTGCAAGCAGGAAGCAAATTTATAACACATCTTTGCTTGTTTAGTCTCTGAATTCAGTTCCTGTCACTGAGAAGGACAAGGCGATCACTCAGAAACTGTCACTCACAGTCAGAAAAGGCCAACTATTTCTTACTGTGATGAAATCTGCCCTCTAGCAAACAAGGGTGACCAGCTAATCCACACATCGTGTTGAAAGGATTCTAGGGAGGTTTGAATTAGCATCCCAATTTCTCAATCTCGGTGCCAAGGTCACAAAACCAAACTTTCTGAATTACACAGTGGTTCCTCACATTCATGTTGTCATTACCTATCAATAACCTGTGCTCAGAGATCGGATCAAAACAAAGTAGGATTCTTTTTTCAAGTTTTGACAGCTATAACAGCAAACTAACTTGAAAGTTAGGAACAAGAAAATATTGGTAGGAAAAAGGAATAAAAGTATTCACCCTTTGGTTAAAATTGCTTTGTCATAGTGAATGGCATTCTTTGCCTTGTATAACATCATATAAATATTGATGAGTGAGTGATCATTTAAATTCTTAAGAGTGAAGTCTTTCCATTAATTTGTATTAAAAATGTGTATATGTTGTACAAGTTTCTTTTTTTGTCTTCTATGTAATTAGTTCCTTTCAATATTCATGCTGATAAAAATAAGCTGTACATATTATGATTTTCATGTAGACAAGTACAATTTAAGAATCAAGATATCATATTTTCTTCTATATCATTCTTGCACCTGCTAATAGATTTTCACTTACAATATGACTTTTTTTTTAGCTTGAAATATCCGATATATTTTAATTAAAACTTTTATTTTGATCTTATTCAACTCTGAGTAACAAATTATCCTAGTGACGAATGTAATGAGCATGATTTTGGAAATTTGCCTATGTAATATACTTTTCTTTCTTATAATCAATTTTGCATTGTCTGCCTGAAAATGATCTGCAATGACATGTTCTTTTTACTCCAATGACATCGAAAGCTAAGTACAATCAGGGATATCTTAGGCTTTTTGGAAAATGTCTTCTGGGATCAAAAGAATTAGCACTAAAATGTATCAAATTAGAATATGATCCATCTGAAATAATGAGTGGTAGGTGTTCAGAGAACGGAGCCAATTTGCTCATCTTAAAGTAAAATTACTGTCACCATGTGGTTTTTCTGACTGAATCATTCAACTTCTTTTGTCACACATACTTTGGCTGATATAATAATGTTCCATTCTCACAATGTTCTACTTTAGTAAGCCTCCCGTGTTTTACATAGTGGTATTTCTAAGACGAGCAAACTGCCCACTGAGAAAAGATTCCTCTCCTTTTATCAGACCATTAGGAATAAAATCTTGATCACCTGGATCCTACTTGTTGTCTCAAAGAGTTTATGTACCATTGCAACCAAAGGAATTATATTGCATAATTAAAATAAATTAAACAGGGACTTTTATTAGGAAATCTTGGAGGTAGATTGAACTATTTTTTAAAAATTATATTAAAAACTAGAAAAATTCCTCTTTCTTTGCTATTTTTAAATCCATCTACATTGTCAGTTGGTTGAGTTGATGAAAGGAACTCGGATATCCAGTCAGAAAAGATGAGAGAGTGAGAATTTGGCTTATAATAAAATTTGCTTTATCTTAGATAATCAGACATGGCAGCAAAATTCTGATTTCACAGTAAGTCACTAGAAGACACTGACATTCCCATGAGTCATTGCAGGAGTGGATGACAGAAAGAAATAAAGGAAATAGGAAAGAAGGCATAACACAAACTTTCTAAGAGTTGTGTTAGTTCCATTGGGAAGCTCTGCCATCTTGTGTTCAAGTAGAAGATAAGTCCGGTTTCCCCAGATGACAGGAAGTGTCACGCTTTGTGAATTCTTACCTTTTCTAAAATAGGTGCAGGCATAAATGCATTGGCCTGTGATTGCAGTGTAATGGTAACCTCTTAGACTGGCTGTTCTTTACAAGCACGGGTGGTACATTTAATGTCACAAATGAGTTTCTGCAAGTTTATCAAACTCCAGATTGCCTAAACTGGACAAGATTCATGGCTTTGTGATAGGTAACGTTGCTAGTTGCCCGAGCTTGTCTTCAGATTTACAGGATTATGGCACCACTTAGAGAGTTCACTTCTGTAGATTTCCTCTAACAAGTCAGGAGAAGAAGTGCTTCTCTACTTGCTGAAATGTTGGTCATAAATTGAATCAGATTATCACTCCTTTGTTCTAAAAAAATTGAATCATGTCGGTCATTAATGGATTAGTTGAAAATGCTATTAAGGTACAGACAGATAATGTGAGTGACTTCTTCCGGAGCCTGCGGCAAGAAAGTTTAAAAGTCCTGCCTCTGAAGAATCCCTCTGAAGTCCTTCTACAGAGGGTAATTATGTCAAAGCATAGGAGATTATGTAGCAACAAAAAAGGCACAATATTGACTTGTTAGAGATACAAGGCAGAAAATAAGCTATTAGGGAGCCAAGGTAAAGGTAATATTTTTAATGAGATCAAACAAAAGCTTTTAACCACACAAGTAGATCTGACATGAAAAAAGCAAACAAGTTTATTAAATATTAAGAATATTTGCAAATACAATATAAGGGAAAAAATACAGAGGTGACAGGTTGAAAGACCCTCTGGGGCAAAGATAGGAACAGTATTTTTGGACCAGTAGGAGATTATTTGTACAAAGGTTTGGGGGAAACCATAATGGGCCACAGAAGAATGTTTTTCTAAAGAAATTTAACTGGAAAGACTTTCTTTAGAAGACAGACATTTATAATCCATGAGTTTCTCCTGAGGACCAGCACTGAGAAACTGGAGGCAGCTTGGTAACTTCTTTGAATGGTGAGGGAGTTGCTTGCTATGACTCTGCTTGTGAGACCACCTTTTGTCACTTAAGGATTGTTTGATTTTATTTGGAGAGTTTCTGTAAGGGTATTTGATGGCACAAAGGCATGAAGGAAAAAATCCCCTCGTGAGGTGTGTGTGTGAGACATCAATGATATTGTGTGGCTTGCTTTTCCTGTAGCGTATGAGATGTGTTCGTGAATCATGCATTTGCTGGCTTTGACAGTTTGCTTCCATTTGGTTTATTTCTTTCAGGAAATTTTGCTTTATATGAGAAGTTTGAGAGCCTGAAAAGTTGCCTGAAGACTTGAAGAGGACACAATAGGACCATTTGATCTGGGAGATGTTTATTTTGAGTAAAAAATTTAATTGCCTTGTCATTGTTCTATGTAGCCCTGTGTTTATTGGTATGTCACAACTTAGCTTTTTAGTGTGCTTGGCATAATTGTTGTTTTTGTTGCAGTACCTGAACATTTTATAAATTTCTGGGTTGTCCTAGTTCTTTGTTGATTACAGAGTTCAGGAAACAGATGTTGCACAAGTAAGCACAACCAAAGCATCTGCTTGACTGAGACATCACAGCTACTGATTTTGTGGAGGGAACCAACTAAATTTTCAGACCTTAATTATCTAGATTAGGTCTTAGCTGTACTCTTAGCACATTAAACTTACTAACTTGAACTTACTAACTTACTAAGTACATAACTCCACAGTACCTAACAAGAGGAATTCCAGGAATTACATTGAAGCAAATGAACCACCTTCTGTAGATATTGATTAGTTGCTCCTTGTGAAGACATTATGTTCTTCTCCTCTGTTCCTGTGGATGCTTCTGCCCATGTAAGTTTCCAAGGAGGGTGGCCTTTGCTACGCCCAGAATACTGGGCATGGCACATGTGGATGCATGGAATGCTGTGCCATGGTGCACAGGGAGTGCTGCCCTCTTTAAACTATGATCTTGTGGATTGGAACGATATAGGCTCTAGTTTAATGCTGATCAACAAATAAAATAATTCTCTGGCTGATTTTACTTTCAGGAGCACATAGGTAGCAATGAGCAGCTCAGTTTTCTAAGGCTCGAGACAGACTACATGGGTAAAACAAGTTAAATAGTTCATTTTCTGAGGTTAAGCACAGGCAAACTATGTTGAATGGTTCAGACTGAAACTCAGTCTGTTGTTTAGGTTTTTGTTGGAGGTTGGGAATTTTTCCATCCTGTGGCTAGAGGGACTTTAACGAGCCTTAACGACGGTACTTAAGAGACAACGATTGGGTACCTAAGAGATAACGACTGAGTACCTAGGGGACAAAGAGGCACTTAAGAGACTGAAAACATAGCCAGGTGTGGCAAGAGAAGAAAAAGGTGGCTGGCCGTGGGCAGAGACACACTTGTCCCTGGGACTTGGAGGAGATAGCTGCTGTTTTCTCCTTTTCCCTTCGCTGCTGCCGCGGGAGTTCAGCGCTGCTGGGTTTTTTCTTCCTTGCTGAAGTCTCTGCTGCCCTTTTGTTCGCCGGCTCGACGGGCTCTGCCGCCCGGTTTGCTGCCCTGGGATTCCCTGCTGCAGCTCTGCTCGCCGTGCGGCCGCCTCGCCCTCTGCTCCGTCTGCCATCACCGAGGACCTGAGCTCACGTCACAGCACCCCTGCCAGCCGTGACCGTAACTGCACCAAAGGGGAGGGGTGGTGTCTGGCTGCTTAGAGAAAGCTGCCACCGGGTATCTGGTTGGTTTATTTGTTGTTGCTACTGTTATTGCTGCTTGTTTTCCTTGTTATAGATACGAGTAAAGAACTGTTATTCCTTTTCCCATATCTCTGCCTGAGAGCCTTTGATTTCGACCTTACAACAATTCGGAGGGAGGGTCATATCCTCTAAGGCAGTTTTCCACCTGCCTTAGCAGATGCCTGTCTTCCAAACCAAGATAGTTTTACATTTATTAGATAAACAAACACTATGCAGGTTTTTCTGCTGATGTAAACTAAAGCAAAAACAGGAAAATAATTATTCAGGAAAATAATCATGAATGGAAACAAAATTAGATGCCAAGAAATTTATCTGTAAAGGAATTTGACTGTGGCAGCAAATGAAAGTGAAACTACTGTAGGTGCTTGAACATCTGTCTACGTCTCCAAGGTCTAAGTGGAATAACAGGTTTTTGCAGCTTTTTTACAAATTGGTACATTAATTGATACAACCCAGCCTTTCAGTGGCGAAGCAGTGCTTTACAATTTTTTTTCTGGGCTCGTTTTGAAGCCTGAATTGGAAAAGTGTGACTCATCAGTTTAATAAGCAAAAGATGGCTAATGTGGTATTTGTCATATCACTCTCTTATGCATTTTTGGCTGTAAAACAGGAGTGCTTTAACCTCTCTAACCCTATGAGCCATTTTGGCGTAAAGTGTAGATTGGGTTGTAGTCTCCAGTGTTTTCTGCCCTGATTATCTGCTCACACTGCTGCTTCCTAGAAGGTCTGCATTGCAGGTATTACAGTTCCCTTTTACATTTAAGTTTTCCTGGATGTCACTGTTCTCTTTGTGAGCCTAAATCTGATTCATTGGGAGTTACTGGAGCTTTGCAGCCCTCTTTTGATAAATGGCATTTTAATTTATGCTTTCAAGGTGTTAAATAATCTTGACAATAAGACAACATGTTTTCAGTGTTTAAATCCTATCTAATGCATTACACAGAAATCCTGTCTTCCAGTTCCAGCAGACTGTCATTGTGAAACCAGACTTTCCTTCCCTTTGAAAATATTTCATGTCTGGATTACTGCCCTACCTGAACTAAATGATTCAGCTTATTTCTGAAATCCACTAGTGTTTCCATGCCAGGAAGCAAGAGCTAGTAATAATTTCCAAATAAAGAAAACTAGTAATTAGTTCCTGGCACTCATATTCATTCTATACATATATGTAAGCCAATATTTTGTAGAAGTGAAACAACAAAATAAAATAGATAAAATGGTGTCAACTGCATAATGACAGGAAGAGTTTAAAGTATCATTTGTATGTCACTGAAAAACTGAAAAATAAAGGATGGTCCAATATTGAACTACCGAAACTGGAAAAAAGTTATTAGATTATGAATCTGCCACTAAAACATTATACCAGGACACAAAGTGCTCTCCTGCTTTCTTTACAGTGGCTGAAGGGAGCAGCAATATTTACTGATTTTCAAGCAGGTGTGAGAGCAAATGTGCTGCTTTAGAGAAGCAAAGGGATGGTATAGGTTATTCATTGCAATAAATGTGCAGGGAAATATACTGACATATGATCAGAATTTAAGGGCCAGTTTTCAGATGTTTTCTCTGCCCAGAAGCTCCCATTGTGATATTTCTGGTCAGGCTAATTAAACAGTTCAGTAGATAAGGTGCTAAACTCTTTTGAAAACTTGGCTACTCTTTTCAGAACAGTATGGAGGTGAGCTTCTGAAAATAAGGATCGCATAATGAGATCCTTCTGCTCCTTGAATCTGGGTGTAATCCAAAACCAATAAAAATCACTGAACTTGGTAGTCTCTGGGTCAATAACGTTCACTTTTAATTTCTAAGTGGGTTGGCATTATCCTGAAACACATGACCATATGTACTTGCTTAAAAAGGAGAAATAAAGACAGAAAAAGGGTCAGTCCACTGGTCCATTGGAAAGGTTAATTCAGGGATGTGGTTTCCAAAGAAGTGGCCAGAGCAATTTTGCTGTTTTGTTGGAAATGAGCTTTTTTAGGTTTTACAGCACGGGTTCAGCAAGACAAGTGCCTTTCATGAAAGCACATAGGACAATAAACATATGATTATGAGAAAAAGGCTCTAGTCGTGCCCTTGAGATTATTTCTTCTGTTGTGTTTCATTCATCATATACAGTTCTCATGCAAAGATAATGACAAGCAGTCACTTATTTTTCTTGACTAATGTTAAATCCATAATAATGCAGAGGAGAAATTACAGGTACTAGATACATTTTAATGACATCACAAATTGAGTTGACCTAGTGCCACAAACATACAGTATGCTGCTCTAAGAAAAAATACAGAGCATTTCCAGCCACAGCCACCACCCAAACCATCTGCTACCTGGCACTCTGGGATGTTTCATGGTTTATAGGTTTTTAAGTTTGGAAAACAGGCCTTCATCTTGACATTCTGCACGGACTCTAAGATTGCTGGAATAAAGGGAATGACTTCTACAGAGAGAACCTCAAAGAAGTGTGGTTGGAATAACAAAATTTCTCAGGCCTTTTTAAGGTTTTTTTTAAATAGTACTAGGAAGTAGAGGTTTGGCTAAAATTTTACATTTGCGTTAATGCCACCATAACATGTAATTCATTAACCTTTAGGGGAAATCTCTATGTCTGTTCTCAGTAAATTTCATTGAACTTAACAACATTACTTGTAAGCCTGGTCTTGTTGCTCCCTCTTGAAAAGAACTACATGCAGTCATAGGACTGCAGCTCTAGTAGCATGGTTCTTAAAAGATTTAAGTGGTAGTTATGTTTGTTGGATTGTGGTGGGTCACCATGGCTTCTGGAAATGTTATCTGTGTGATTTAAAGGCAGGAGAAAACAAGTAACTTTGATGTATAAAAAACAAAATTCCTATCCCACGAGAAAAGTTTCTTTGTGCCTAGCATTTGAGAATCCACATTTTGCAAATAATGTGTTTTGATAAGGCTATTTTCCAAAGATGAAACAAAGCATTTATACACAAGGAGAAAACATTCTTGCCATTAATCATCAGTTACTAACTGTTTTAAAACCACGGTTTTCCAAATTTACTTATGGTTTATTTTGATGCCCAGTCTCCTTCGAGAGGTTAAAATTTATACTCTTTGGCTGAAATTCCTTTTCCATACCCATTCCAAAATTCTACTGCTATCACACAAGTACCTATCTAGATGAATTGCAAAAGTGCCTGCAGTGCTCAACAATTTTTCTATAGATAAATCCTCTCCACTGTAAAGCAAGGAAAAGCACTTTCCAGCACTTTTGTTTTTTTAACATGTGCAAGAATATGAGCTTCCTGCCTCTAAGATCAAAAGTTTCTCAGGCCCTGGGAATATTTACAATTACAAGGCCCTTTGTTGGTAGAAATAGAGAAGACTCCTCTGTAAAGTAAGGAGTCATGGTTCAAGAAACACCACATTCTAATACCTGAACTGAACCTACTAAAGAAGAATTTGAAACAGATTCTGTCATATCACAGCTGAAAGGCGGAACAGGTGACAAGGTAACTTTTGATTTACACCTTTCTTCTGCTTTTATATAAATTTCCTTGTGTAGATGATTTGAGTTTTGTCATGAGAAAAAGAAAGGTTCTCCTAAGCTGAAACAACTTCTGTCTATAAATCAAACATGCAAACATTTCTTTTAATAAGGTTTTCAACTGTTTCATCAAAGAAAAGCTCCAGACTAAGTACCTACCTTACCAAAGATACATTTCAGTTTTAAATTATTATATTTTTGGCAATTTCCCAGGGAAGCAGCCAAATTTATCTAATTTTCAAATGTAAATGTATTTTGGAGACTTTTTATCTTATTGTTTGCTAATATGAAACCAAATTATGTAAAACATACATATTACTTCAGAGTACTGTTGAGTCAATTATATGAGAAGCCATTCTATGCAGACTAAATTTAATCAGAAGTGTGTTACCAATCTACTCCTGTATCTATTACTCTAAGTGTTTCTAGAGTAGGGAATGTGATTTCTCAGAGACATTGTAGATTGCTGCTTAATTATTCATCTTGAAATTTAATTTCAAAGCTTGTAATCATTTAACTGTTTAAGACAGAATTTGTCACTGAAACAAGCCAAGAGGAATTAGACCATTATTTAACACTGACTCATTTCAGTTTCAGCATACTTGATAGCTGAGTCATTTCATGCATAGGCCCCTGGAACAAGCCACATATGATATTGATTATTTTGGTTCACACAGAGTAGGTAAATCTCCTCGTTTATGAATGGAAATGTTTTTCTCCTGAGGTGCACCATCTCTGTTTTGCCTATATATCAGGGTGTCTCCTGTTAGTGAAAAGAGGATAGATCTTTCTTCTCTGCCACTATTTCCAGCCTACCAGGGTAGCTCTGCAATACCCCTGGGCAGTGTGGTCTTGCCAATGCAAACCAAAAGGTTCGTGACTTGAAACACAGGTTTCACATTAAATGAAGTAAACCTTTTTTTTATGCTCCCAGATACACTTCAAAAATCAATACTTAGTACATTGCAGAAAGTTGTCTCTGTATGGTCAGTATTTTTTCTCCATCATAGTCAGAGAAGTAGGAGCTAAAGCAGTATGAGCTGTCCCTGCACTTAAAATATGCCAGTACTGGGTGCCAGCATAAACTAGTGGCAAATTGCCGTCCTTTAAAGCATCTGTCTTGACACCTAAGATGGCTTATTAGAGATTTGCTAGGAAGCACGAGAGGTCATGATGGGACAGATATTGTGATACCACCACAGAAATGCATTCAAACTTTTCTTCCAACACGACTTGCCTTAGCAGACGGCTTCACCGTGCTGCACCTGAGGCTGACTGCAAGTGAAGGCCTGTATCACTGGAGCTGCTCTGGTCAATGCCATTACTGTTGTTGGCTGGCTCGGTGCCAGGCATCCCTTGGTGAGGGAGTGTGAGCCCAAAGCAAGCATTGATTTCTCCATGGTGTGAGAAGCATTAGTCCTTCAGAAGGCACTGACCCACTGGCAAGTACCCCATGTTGGGGCTTTCCACACATGCCCAGCCTGTGAGCAACTGAGCAACCTGCCCTGGACCCATGTGATGGCATTGGGCACCCTCAGGTATTCCAGCCACCTCTGCAGCTCCCCAGCAAGTGCTGCAAGGCAGTCATTCTCCCACACATCTGTCATGCCCACCAGGCTGCATGGGCCTGCAAGACCCTCAAAGCTTTGGCACTAGACATTCTTGCACAGGGCTGTGAGAGGCAAAATCTGAGAACCAGGGAGCTCCCCAAAAGACATGACTTGAAGACATGAATTGTGTGTTCTTCCGCTGGCTTTGCTTCAGTGCCTCTCTGTAAGCCTTAGCTCTGTGAGCCTGTAAGAACGAAAGGAATAGCCACCAGTTGTTCACAGACCCTTTCTCAGAGCATTTCAGAATTTCCCAGATGCTGGAGCAGTACAACATTGCTGCAGCCTCTGTATGTGCCACAGTTAAGCCAATTTCAAAAATTAAAGCAAACCAAAACTTATCTGAAACTTTTTCAAACTTATCAGAAATTATCACTGTAGAAAGTGAGAAATAACCCATAAATTACAAACCAGCTTCATTAAAGGAGCCTGTGTGGAGCTCCTTTAAAATTAAAATATCAGGAAGTTTATATATGCCTTGAGTTTTGAATAATCACATTTTTCTTAAATCTAGGCTGATCTTAAATGAGGAAATTAATTAAAAGTTAACATTTAGATCTTACCTCTTCCTTTGTATAATTCCTACCAGATATGAATTTCCTGCCAAATCAATGTTATAATTCAATTAAAATTGAATACAAAAGCAAGTCTTGTTGAGCCTGCTTAGTCTCAAGAAGACTGAGAGGAGATACTAATGCACATAAATATCTTGAAGGTGGGTGCCAAGAGGATGGTGCCAGACTCCTCTCTTGGTGCCCAGTGACAGGACACAGAGCAATGGCTGTAAACTAAAATACTAGAAGTTTCACCTCAACATGAAGAAGAAATTTACATTGAGGGGGGCAGAGCACTGGAACAGGCTGCCCAGGGTGGTCATGGAGTTTCCCTCTCTGGAGACATTCCAAATCCACCTGGACATATTCCTGTGTCACCTGCTCTAGGTGACCCACCTTGGCAGGGGATTTGGACTGGTTGGTCCCTTCCAACCCTGACTCTTCTAAGATTCTGTGATATATTATGTTCCTTTCTGTGAACTCACTTTTAATATGTGAAAACATTTAATTATGAGATAAAGAGCCTCTTACCTTCCAGGGTTTTTTTATCTCTTGTGGTCAATTTCTTCATTTTCCTTTCCTAAATAAAAATTGCAATAAGATATCTTCAATTAAATACTTAAAGAGCATCCTCCAGATCTCTAAACCAGCGAGTGAAATGTGCTCCTTAATTCAGGCATTATGACAAAATGATTGAACTCTTCAATTTTTTTTTACATAACTGGAAGGTCAGAGCTTGAATTAGGTATGTACAACTGTGCAGTATTTCCTACACTGACTGTGGAAAGTAAAACAAAATGAGAAAACATAAAATATTAAATCTTTTTGAAGGTAATTTCTATGCATCTGTTTTGTGAAAGAAAGGATGAATCTTTCATTTTAGATGGAGAACATATTTGTTGAAGTAATCACATCCTGTAACATAAATACCGCTTTCAGTTTTAGGAGAAATAAACAGGAGTATCTATTTTCATACTGTATGCTGAAGCTAAATTTTGCATAAACACTAAGTCATTTTGCTTTGACACAAATAATTTAGAAAAAAATAAATTTGACACAATTTAGAAAAAAACAAATAATTTAGAAAAAAATAAACTATATGCTATTTTTGTTCACCTTATTTTAGTGGTTGATATTTGTTGCTTTATGCCAAAGTTTACTTAGGAAGCTGATAGGGTTTAACAGAAAACTCACCAGGAATAAACACCAAGAAGAGAAAAACAACACTGTATTATTATTTTTCCAATTGATTTGTGAACACAATTCTGTATCTCCTCTTGCTATTCATATACACCAGGTTATGAACATTATGCATTTCCAGTGTCAATGTAAATTTCACTGAGTCATAGATCAATTAGACCAAATAGATTCCTGTTGGGAGAAAACAGTGTATCCAAATTCAGAAGCTTATTTGACCGTATTTGAGATAACAAACTGCCACCTTTTATTTTGAAATACAATAGCCAGTAGAGAAAGCAAAACAAAGTAAAGATGTGCTGCAAAATTCTGACTGGTTCAGGAGGTTGTTCAATTGCATTTGTGTAATTACTTCCTTCTGGACACACACTAACACACACACACACACATTAGTTACAGAAATCTTCTATTTGATTCAGTCACAATTTATAGCACATAGGTTAATCAATTATTTTCAGACTTACTTTATGCTAGAAACAGGTGGAGAGTCCTTAGTGGAGGCAGAAGTCCTTGTTCTCTTTGGAAACAGTTTTATTTTTTATTTTTGCAGTATCTATAAAAGCTGAAAGAATATCAGATATAGTTTAGTTACTAAAATAACATGAAAATCAGAAGTTTTGCACTATTTTGGAAACAGTCTGCTTTCATATTTTAGGTGGTTACTAAAATCATAGAATCAATCATAGAATCAGAGAATCAGAGAATCATAGAATCATAGAATTGCTTTGGTTGGAAAGGACCCTAAAGGTCATCTAGGTTGGTAGTTGTTTGGACAGTGAAGGAACTGGTATTGAAGAAAGCAAAATACAATGTAAAACTCCCACATTCACTTAATCCTACAAACAGCGTCAATTCAACAGTGATATTTATCTTTTATAATATGGGAAAAAAGGAATATACAAATGATGCCTAAAACAGGCTACCTGAAATAGAGGCCAAGACAAAGTTAGGAGAGTAAAAAGTGGACAAATTTATTAAAGATCTTTAGGTACATCCAGGGCAAACAAAGCCCCGCATGAGGCTACACCCAAAACAGACACTGGGTCACAAGCTCCTCACCTTTTATAAGTTCTGTTGTATTAGCATATTGGCCCTTAATTCTCCAATCACAGCCTTAGGTGATGATGTTAATCACCCCAGGCCTGCTCCCCACTTCACTGTTATTTACATATTTTTGGGCTCTAGGGCAGCAATTGTGCCCCTGGATTTCCATTCAGAGGAAATTGTTTTGGCTAAAGGTGCTGGGAACAGAGGTTGTAGCATTTTATATAAAGCCAAAACTACACCAAAGCTACAGATATATGAAGAATAAAACCCAAAAATTCCTAAGGCATCACAAAGGCAACATTTATTAGAGTGTATATAAATGCTGTACATATCAACATTCATATGTGCACCGTTAGTCTGTGAAACTCACTGCCACAGAACAAAGGGAAAAGGCTTTGATAAAATTTTTAAACGGAATAAATCAGTATCTTAACTAAATAATTATAAGATATCAGTTCTCAGCTGCAGTCACAGTGACAAATATCACAGTGACTGTAATGTTATGCCCACTCCCCAAACTCACCTGTAACAGACAATATCCTTAAATTCATGAAAAAATTACTTTTCTAGTACAAAGAAGATATTTCTCCCTGCTCACATCATTCTAGAGGTTTATCTCTGAAATAGCTGACAATGACTGCTGTCAAATTAAATAAACATTCAGATCACTTGATATAGCAAATTCTTCACTGCCAAAATAGCTATCTGTCAGAATAGTTATACTTCTTCATTTGGTCTTTTATATTCCAAATAATGAGAGTAAATTACAGAGGTAAATATAAACTTTTTAATGATGCAGCCTAGCATACAAGCCATATAGATCACAGTACACTCAGCCATCTAAGCAGATGTTATCTATACAGTTCTTTGAGCACAGGCACACAGTGGAACTTGAATTCCTGTTTGGTGAGTGTTGTACTGCCTGGGCACAAATCTGTGCTCAGGCTCAAGAGCCTGGAGGAGCAGGAGCCCCCATTGCTGCCCAGCCCGAGCTTAGCCTCAGATGCCCTTTACGCTGTGGGATAATATCATGCAACTAACTTCAGGGAAACAAGCAAGCCAGGAGCTTCTTCTCACAAAACTTAGTAATTTGTGCAGCAAGGAATGGCTGCTGTGACAGAAATGTGGCAAAGGAAATGTATGGGGTATGAACAGACCACACTGATCAATGAACAACCACTGGGACCACCCCTGGAGAATATACAGGAATAAACATAACCAGTGCTGGTTGCAACTGTTTTTAGTAAAATCTTTGTGAACCTAAATGCCAGTAGTAAAGAAATTCTAGAAAAGTTGTACAGAATGAATGGTCATAAAAGAATAAAATAATAAAAGAAACATTGAACGTTCAATGTATGTTTGTTGCCTTTTCTTCCCAAATTCCACTGCAGAATATTTTCATGCTGTATATTATGCTTTCACTACCTAGAATCATAGAAGGAACATTTAAAGGTCATTTAATCCAAATGCTGCAATGAGCAGAAGAGACATCTTCAACTAGATTCAGGTTGCTCAGAGACCAAACTCACCTGACTTGGAATATTCTCTTATTCTACCACCTCTCTGGGCAACCTGTGCCAGTGCTTTACCACTTTCATTATACAAAAAACAACCCACACTTCTTCCTTACAGCTAATCTAAATCAACCCTTCTTCAGTTTAAACCATTATGCCTTGTCCCATCACAGCAGGTCCTGCCAAGAAGTCTATCCCCATCTTTCCTAGGCTCCCTTTAAGTACTGAAAGGCCACAATAAGGTTCCTCCAGACCCTTCTCTTGTCCAAATAGAACAACTCCAATTCTCTCAGCCTTTTCTGACAGGTGAGGTGTTCCAGCCCTCTGATAATATTCATGGCTCTCCTTTGCACCCATTCAAACAGGTCCATGTCTGTCCTGTTTTGTGGCTCCCAGAGCTGGTTGCAGCTCTGCAGGTGGGATCTCACCAGAGCAGAGCACAGGGGCAGAATCCCCTCCCTCACCTGCTGTCCATGCTGCTTTGGATGCAGCCCAGGACTCATTTGGCTTTCTGGGTAGTAAGTGCGCATTGCTAGATCCTGTCCAGCCTCTCACCTGCCGGCAACCCCAAATCCTTCTCAGCAGCGCTGCTCTCCATCTGTCCATCCGTCAGTCTCTAACAATACTGGGGGTTGTCCCTACCCAGGTGCAGCACCCTGTCCTTGGCTTTGTTGGACCTGATGAGGTTTCCATGGACCCATTTCTCGAGCTTGTCCAGGTCCCTCTGGATGGCATCCCATCCTTCAGGCATATTCCTGTGCCAGTATCAGTTGATACATCAGCTTATTGTCTCCAATTGCCATCTTTCACTGGAGGACACCCGCAGAAAGTCAACATACAGCAAATCATCCTGTATCAAACTCCAATTCCAGCTATTACTAAACATAAGTCACGTATTAGCACACATTAACCAGGTTTTGTTGGCAGAATAAATTCTAAGAAAGGAAAATTGAGGACACAAAAGAATAAGAAAAGGAATAGGTTTTGGCTTTTTTTTTTTTTTAGTTATACTTCTCTTTGAATTAAGGCTCTTCTAAACTGTGAGGTACTACAAGCCTTCAGGCTTTCATTCTCTATTATGCCCTAAGGTATTTCTGCCCACACAGCAACAGCTGCTGAATTGAAGATGGCTGCATCTCCTACCATCCAAGTGCAATGCTTATTTTGCTGAAAAACTCAACCCACATCATAGTTTGGTTTAATCTTCTTATCTGAAGTGTTGAATCTTTAAGATTCAGAATTCACTTTGTAAAGACTAATTTTCTAATCTCTCTTGTGAAGACATGAACATTTCAAGCTGAATTTCAGGAAATTGAGGCAGTACTTCCATCCTGACTTGAAAGAAAAGAAAGTCAAATTGCATAATTTTGGGTTTTTGTTTTTTTTTCAGAAATGGGCAATGCTGCTGTTAAAGGCAGTGACAATTGCTAGAGGCAATTCTAATAATTTCACTCAGGGAGCTTTTTTCCAAGTATGGTTTACAGTGTGACCGACAAAATATAGCTTGGTATTAGAAAGGATGGCAAGGACATAGATTTTTCAAGGGCATTTATAGCACAGTCTATGTTAAACTTGCTACTTCCCATTTGCTTTCATGTTTGTAATCAAATTTGAAGTGTTTTCATTGCTTCCAGTAGTTTAGTCTTTAATATAATTAGATGCAGTCATTAAACTGTTTGATATTATATAATGCAGCACTTTTTCTTTAAGCAATATCTTTATGCAAGCAAAACAAATTCAGATTTTATCCAAACAAGCACAATTCCCACAAGACAATCCAAGTTATACTCAAATTAAAGACATGCTGGAGGCATGTTAATACTGTCCTTCATTAAAGTCTTTTTTGTGTTTCTGGATGCTTGGCATAAGCATTACTTGTGATGTAAAGTACATATCCTGAGGTGCTAGATACATATGTCTGGATTGTCTCCATGTGAATTAGAGTCCACATAGTGGAACAAAAATTCTCCTGATAAAAGTTTTCCTACCTAATGGTGTGAGGATTTCTATTTGCTTTTTTAGAAAGCATTGTTATGATGGCAGTATGAAGAAATAATCATACAAAAAGAATTCCATTGGAATATTATAATACGGAGCAATATTAATGAAAACTAAAAACATAGCACAGTGCATTTATCAGTATATTTTTAACAGTTGCCCTCACAATTTAGCTGAATTAACTTCATCGTTTTTTATTAAAAGAAATTTTTCAAGTGGTGTAAGAGCCAATGTCTGAATTAAACAATTCTGGCTTTCAGTTCTGGTTTTAAGGTTTGCTTTCATTCAGATATTCTCTGTAGAAATATCTAAAGAAGAAAATGAAAAGGCCTCCCAGACTTCATTTTACTGCTCCTGTATGATGAGATATGATACACCTCTCTTAAAGTTCTTTTGCTGTTGGTGTCACTCTCACTTCTGCCTTTAGTCTTTTTGTGCAGTGCCGCCATTGGCCAGCTGCAGCCAGAGGTGTCATTGAGCATGGATTTCCATTGCTTGGACATCATTGCTGCTGCTCTGGTTCTGATTGTGTGGTTAAGGCTCTCCCTCAGGTGTCTGTCGGAAGGTGGGTTTCATAGGCTCTGACAGAGATGTTTTAGCCATCCATCTCAGCTGACTGGTGCCTAATTGCATGAGTGGTTTTATGGTTCGTTAGATTGATTTATTCTAAGATTTTTCATTTCAAGGCAGCAATACTTACAAATAGGATTTATAAGACAAAGCTACTAAGTCTCCAAGTACAAGGTTGGACATTGCCCACTGACAAGTACCAAGACATCTTAAAAAAACCAAAAACAACTCATCTTTAAAACTCAGTGATTTGGGGCTTGTTAAGGCTGAGTGCTTGACAGATATATCAGCTACTCTTCCCTCAGCAAGGCAACAAGAGCAAAGGTTTTAGTCCCACTGCTCCTTCAGTAGCTTGCAAAATTGGGAGAAATTATTATTGTGACTCCAACAGTGAACTGCTAAAGAAAGACTATGAAAATTACTTAAGAAAATGAAACTTCTGCAACAAATTGATGTATATTCTCTTGAGAATGTGTCAATTCTCCAGTAGCTGAAGTATTATAATATAGAAACAGAGTATGTATGAACAGAGTTCACTGCCTGCAATTCCAAAGTAAGGAACTATCCAGATCAGTGTAACAACAGTGAGAATTCACACTTTTCCTGCCAACAGAGTGAAATGTCATAACATACTGATACATCATCAAGGTAGGACATATTGTTCATGTATTCCTACCACAGGGGGGTTTTTTTGCTGCCACTTCCAAGAGTTTCAATATAATCCACAGGAAGTCTTAAACATGATAAATTTGTAAGGCGCTGTAGCTGAATACCCAGAGCTATGCAAGATGTGGAAGAGCATTGGCATGATTTTTTTTTCCACAACATGAAAGTCAAGATCCATGAAAGTCACAAAAATGCCTGTGGGTTTGCTTATGAAATATGGAAGAAGATAAATTTAATTATTAAAATCAAAACCTTCTCTCCCTTTAAAATATTCCTCACCTTCTTCATAAACAGTCATTCTTTAGAGAGAAAACTATTTCTGAAACCAGTTATTTGTAGTAGTAGCTTTAGTTAGGTTTTTACTAGTACTTTTAGTTGTGTTTTTATTTAAAAACCCAGGTTTATCCAGAGAAAAGTTGTTGCTACTTACATTGTGAATGCTGCAAAAGCAGAGTACTTGCTATAGAGTTTTCACATATCCTTTGAAATTCTAGTTTTTTACCAATATTGATTTTTTATATTTCTTTCAGTCCTGTCTTCTGCAGCTAGTATAAATTATTCCATAACCCTTAAATACATTAGCTATGCTTTGAACCAAAGTTAGTGTTTTCTTTTACTCTTATTTTTTTTAAATCTTGAGAAAAAAAGTTCTAAAATAACTTTAATGATTACATTTGGTAGTTCCCCTCTGAACTTCTACTTCATACAGCTTAGCTAATTAGGGAATCGGGCATAGTGAGAAACTCAAACTTAAGGAAATAAATGTGCATGGCTATCCTTAAGAAGAACATCTGATTGAGGCAGAAAAAGAGAGAAACTTCTTTCCTACTACCTGAAGATCCACTTGAACACTCCTGCTGTTTTATTCATTCCTCCTCAGGGTGCAACTTTGGCCTTGAATCCACGAGAAAAGAACCTGTTTTGAGCATATCAGTGCTGCACCTCAGAGAGTACCTTATGGTTCCTTTAGTATAGATGTAGAACAAATTTGTGCACCAAAGGAACCCTTGAAGTACACCAAGTAACTACTACAGACCTACTACATGTGACCCACAGCAGCTATGACCTGGTTAAATGGGAAGGGAAAGGTTCTTTTGGGTAGGTACACACCTCTTTTTGCCTGCTTTTCTCCTTGCAAACACACCCTTGACCCACGTACAGAAAATATCTCCCTCTAGTTACTTGGGTAATTTCATAGATTGTATTTATCTGGGGCAATTCTGATTTATCAGTTCACATAATACAAGTTTGTGTTTCATACCAAGAGGTTCCAGTAAATTTATAAATAAATTGCTTAGAATATTATTATTCAGAAAGAAGCAATATGAAGTTAGAAATTAAGAACTTTGCAATTTACCAAGGGTAGGAACCATGGATTTAATGTCAATCTACATTTACTATTTCACTTAGGTCTGTCTGTGATTTCAGTTCTACTGATGAATTATGCATACTTTTAAAAAGAGAAAATGCCATTGACTTAAAGGACCTTTGACTCAGTCCCTGTGTGAGAAGTATTCTGAAAATGTAAGTGCTATTATCTCAGCTGAGATGTGCTACATTCCACAAGCTAATGTGGTATCTATTCACAGAAGAGTGTGTGCTTTCAGTCAGACCACGTTTCTTGAAAAGTTCTTGTTCCTTAAAACTGCATGTAAGACTTCCACTGCACTAAGGTCAAACCATCTGATTTCTAGTATTTTACCATCCCTAAAGCTATTTTCAGATAATAAAAGTTTGCTTCGATTGTCCTTGTGGAATCCTTTCTGAACTGTAAACCTTATCAGTGTTCTCTGATTTCTATTCCCATCTTGGTTAAGAAGTACTTCTTGCAATAATCCCTGACTTTTCAGGCACTCAGTTCAGAAAAAACCTGACTTTTCAGACCCTGCAACAGATACAGAACAACTAATTCAAGTACCGAAAAACATACCAAAAAAAGTGAAAATTGACCCGAGGAAAATTGTTACAGGTTATACAGCTGTGGTATCCAAAGCAGCATAGGCAATGCCGGCTCTACATCCTCTCATTGCAGCCTAAATTCTGGGTCAGACCATGAGACCCGGTGTCGCCGGATCTCTTGGCCGCCCGACTGGCCAAGCTGGCGACTTGTAGAGTGCCCTGGCCACCGTTAAACAAGCGTAGCCTGGCAGGCTGCAGCAAGCCTCGATGACAGCTGCTTCTTCGGCTCCCTGGGGAGCAGGCTGCGGTCGATGGAAACAGTAGCGACAGAGCAGCAACAAAGAAGAGAGAAGGACTCCTTTCTGTAGCAATTCCCAAGTTTTTATTCCCTGCCCCCAGGAACAGGGCTCCAAGAGCGACGAAGGGAGCACAGAAAAAGAGCGTGGGACTTGGGTTACAACGTATTTTATACAAGGGGAAAAAAACGGGGAGGAGAGAAGGGACAAACCAATAGGGAAAAGACACGGGGTGACAGGGAACCAATAGTAAGGGTTTCAAGGAGGGGCTAATACAAAGGATCCAATGGGGATAAGGAGAACACAGAACTTTCCAGGCCAATGGGAGGAGACTCCTGGAGCCAGGGGAGGAACCTACAAGATTGATAGCCTGGGGGTGTGGCTGGCTCCTCAGCACTGCCCTCAGCGTCCCTATGTTGGGCAGGAAAGTCTGCCCACTGGATATGAGATCTAAAGGCAGGCTAGGTCACCACCACAACCCGGAAAATGGAAAAAGTTCCTGCCAAGACCTCAGAGAAAGGACAGGGTGTTGCAGGTAATAGTGCAGTAGACACAATCACTGTTAACACTGCAAATACAAATGTAGACAAGTAATAGCAGGACTGTTTTGTTTCTTGTGACATACTAATGACATACTAATCAAGATCAGTTCTTTATTATAAACCATTTAATTTTCACACAGCAAGAAACTCTTTCTGTTCTTGAGAGCTTACAATTAAAATAGTGTGAGAGGAGAAGGGCTAGGGAAAGGCATTACTGTCAGCCATGCTGTTTCAGATGAAGAATCCAATACAGAGACAGTAACTAACACTAAAGTTCAGCTCGTCTCCTATTTTGCAGTTTGATCTGTTAAACACAGTATTGTCCATCTTCCTGTGCTTTTAAAAACTAAACAATAATATCAGCCACCTTTTATCCATCATTTAACATTTCTAAAGAGTATTGAACTTCAATATCTTAAGCGAACCTCATCATACATCATTGCATTAATACAATGTCAGGTCACTGCGGATTTATTACTAAAAAGCAGCCAAGTGCCTTATTTAATGGAAACAGCAATATTCTCAACATGAACTATATTTCCCAGACTTGTTTAGTATTTAATATTGCAGGTATTTCTTAGAATTTGATACTGTTTATCATAATGTCCTAGAAAAAGAGCAACATTATTATGCAATTTTTTTACATTTGCTCATTTGCTATTGGATGCAAAATTTAAATCGCATGAATTGGTGAAAGAAAATTGGACACAAAAAAATAAAATCAAGGAAAAAGCACTCAACATATCCCCTTGAAACTGTGGACTATGTTATGTACAACACATATGTAAAGAACACTGATGTTTGCGGTTATATACTAAGAAGTGCAGAAATGACAGGAAAATCACAAACAAAACTAGGTACAGCCCCCTCATTTGTGCATTGTGATATAGGCATGCCCACTGCCACAAAAAAAAGCATCTAGGTTTCTAGACAAAATCCAGGTTTCTAGGGCCTTAATTCAAGGAGTAACCAAAATAAAATATTTTTTCTCTCTGGTAGTTTGTAGAACATGTGAAAAAGGAACACTGCAGAACAAATAACAAGCAGTCTTTCTTTAGAGACCATGACAATGGCAGCAAAATTTAAGTTGTGAAGATGAAGATTTTCTCAGTTTGAGAGCTGAACCCACACTTCCTCCCTTCAACTCCATCATAATCTCTTATCATAATTTAGTCAATTCTGGAAACTGATGAATAGAAAGTAAGAGACCCTAGCCTTCATCTGGGAATGAAATAATCTCACCTTCCCTGGGTACCTCAGCCCATAAACTGATAGCTCCTTGCCTGATCTTATGAATCCAAACTGCTTCGTGAGAGAAGGCATCCAAATGCTTTTGCTCCCTGTCCCCAGGTTGGTGAATAGGGTGAGCTTCTTCGGTGTGTACACTAAACCTCTCCACTAGGCACTGTCAGCATCCCAACTTCTCTCATTTCCCATGGAGAAATTCTCTGGTCTTGAGGATACTACACTAAAGATATGTCTCATTTGTTGCTGCGGGAAGGATTAGCTCTATTCCTCACTATATCTATTCACATAGGACCTCAAAAGTGCTCCGCCTACAACAAGATAACTGTAAAATTTTAGACAAGAAATGTGTCTGAAAGTAATGCCTAAAAGTTTTAGATGCAGTACTAGCTGACAGACTACTTTACTGGGCAACTGAGACAACACAGTCCTGGATTCTAATATACAGTGTTAAAGATACTGCAAGGAAATTAAACTGAAATCCCTCTTATTTTCTGCTCATATTAACATATTTTAGTTTATTTTAACATTCTATGTTTTCTCATTACTGTATATACTTTCCATATGTGCATAGTGGGGGTGGGAATGGGGGGAGTGTTGTTTTTGTGTATCTGTGTCGTATATTTTCTGGCAAGAGAAAGCCAGAGATGTAATTATGCAAACATACATAGCATGTACAATCTCCACATCACCTACATTTCTCTGTGTTTCATTGAAGTTTAGAAGTAAGATCCTCTGAAGCACTCATGAAGCATACTAATTCCATTTAAAGCCTTTTACTGAAAGTCAGAGTATTACAGGCTAATGTCTGACTCAGTTGCCAAGCTTCTAGTTCCAGCAAGAGCACTAGAGTATTAATTTACCCTTGACAGTGTGAAAGTTCCTGGGGATATTTTTAATCTTGTACAAATATCCTGCAATAAAAAGTTCCTGCTAACTTTATTACCAAAGGACAAAGTAATTAAAGAGAAGGTCAGTGGGAAAGATCTGCAAATTGTTGATGTTAAAATACATACCACCATTCCTCTGGATTGTGTTTTCTGTAGTCTAATTATATAAACCTATTTGTAAAATTTTATTTGCAATAAAAAATGAACCTATTTTTCTAGAGTAGATGAACATCTTCAGAACGCAGTTATTTAGGTAAAAGAGCAGTATATGCTATGTTTTTAATTTAAGGAATATAGTATGAGGATCTGTGTATAAAATAGTGCATATACTTTACACTTATTAAAAAAAAAAATGTTCCTTTGCACTCCCAGGGCCTTCAGTCTTCACCTTCAGAACTACTGCAATTCTCTGACAGAGACTAGGCGTAGGAGGAGAATAAGCTGGGTTTTGTTTACTATTTCACTCTGATTAGCTACAAACCTCATCACTGGCCTGGGCCACATTTTTAATGTGAGTGAAAAGGAAAGTGGAACAACAGTGATTTGTCCAAGCCCAAGCAATGCATCTACAGCAGCAGCTGGAAGTAGAGCTCAAAAAAACCCCCAGTGGATCAAACTGCACTGTTCCATAAAGAAGAGGAAAAAAAAAACCAAACAACAACCAAAACTGCTTTATGATTGAACAAGGATTATTGTGCACATCAGTTTATCAGTTTAAACTATTGCTAGACTTCTATACACCCTGCCATTCAGGTAAATTAGTGCAAATACCTCAGGAAAGTTTCTTGGTAAGCTGCCTCTTGAAAAATTGTTGTTTTTTTCTGGGGAAAAAAAACCCCAACAAAATAAATATGAGATGAGGTATTTTCATATAGATGTGGCTGCTCAAATTGCATCTGCTCTACCACTGACACTTGAGTAACAAATCTGAATTATGTTATACCTAAAGCTTGTGAACCTACATATCTTTTTTTGAGTTAACCATGAAACAGATTTTTGCAATATCCTATGGACATAATTTTAGTTAAAATTAAGGAATAGTATTCAAACGCAACTAGTATCCCACTGAACAGTGGAAAACGACATAAGAATAAGAAATATGGTCAAGCTAAGTAGGGACGTGTTCATGCTCCTGAAAGATAAGAGAATCCCTGAAGCTCTTGTTGGTTTTGTGTGACAAAGGAAGAAAAAAACCCAAAAAACAACTTGATAACTCCCAGGAATATGAAATAAAAAATTCAATTCTAGTTTTTAGGTTAAAACACTTGGCAAAAATAAAAACAAATAAACAAATACAACAGATAGAAATGAGATTGGGGAAAGCAGCCTGGCTGCTATGCATGCATGAGAAGAAAGTATTGGATATGAAAAATCTGTTATCAACAGTGTATTGTCTTAATTAGTGTCTAAAGTCTGTGGAATTTCATGCCACAAAATAAAAGGCTTCACTGCACCGAACAAGATAGTCATTCTCTATTGGTCATTTTGAAATGCAGAATACCTAATAGTACATGGAAGTTAAGAAAAGTCTGATGGTTTCAAAAGACAAATATGAGGAGAACAGGTTAGCAGAGTCATTAGATCAAGTCCCCTGCAATTTCAAACAGCTGTCTCATATATAACTTTCCATAAACTTAGCTACTCAAATTTAAAATGGGTGACTGGCAGCTCCCAGCCTGTGCTTCTATGAAAAATCTTGTTCAAGAGTATAAGTGGTTAATGAACCTTCCTTAAATTTTCAGCCTAAATTAATTTATTCATTGTATACCAGGATTGTGTCTTAGTCAAGATAGCCTAGGAGACTTGAACTCACCAAACTAATCAATATTCTCTAGCACATCCTCCCTATCCTACCCTGTGTTTCATTTGTTCTATTTGCTTTGCCCTTTCTTATAAAAACCCTACATATCATTGCATGGCTTTGGTTTGTGGTTAGAACAGAATGTTTTTATTGCTTTCTAGAGAATCAAGTTTTACTCACTAGTCAGTAATTTTAAAGACACACAGTTAAGTTTGTTAAAGCATAGTTTTTCCAAGGTGAAAAACAACCCATTAGTTTTGCATTAATTCCAGTACTAATATTTACTGCAGCACTGGCAAAACACTGAAACAAATACTTTGGGTGAACAGACTCTTAATTAACATATTATTGTTATTGCCTTGGCAATAGTTAAGGCAGCCACAAGCAATCTTAATTCTTGTTTTCCATGTGATCATACAGATTTGGTTTTGGTTTATATAGGCTCAGGCAGAAAAATCAGAGAAAGATGACTAAAAACACATACAGATTTGAAAAAATCTATTTGTAAAGAAATATATTGAGAAGAAAGACCAATATCTTCAGTCATTTCAGTGAAAGGATAAACTGGACATCGTATACCCTCAGTGAGCCCTGAAGAGCTGGGCTTCCTGACAATCTAAACTAACAATAAATTAGACATTTACTAGCTTTGCCACCAGATAGATCATTGAAACATGTAAAGAGAATAGTACTACTCTTTTTTCAGAGCAGAAATACATATTTGATGTTTAATGCAGGACTGCTCTCAACTGGGAAGTCTGTTCATTGAGTACAAAGAACAATTTTTTGCCAGCAGGCTTTTTAAACTTGTGGTTTTGCTATCTGTCTAAGGCTGTTTTACGTTAAAGCAACGGGACTAAATATTTAATGGGGACAAGTATGTCATGGGCAGAGTATTCCATAATTTTTAAGTTAGGATTCATGGCAACTAATTTTATCTATCCAAAAACTGGGTAGCGTACACCAGGTAAAGATAATCAATAGAGAGAATCAAATCCAAGGGCATTTATTTTTATTTTAAATAAGTGGAATTAGTGACTGGTTCATCACAAAAGTACTGTAGGATGTCTCGCTTTTGATTGTGGAGGGATCCTGAATGCCCATCTTGGACTGGAAGCTTAACTGTTAGAATGCTAAACTCAGCCAGCTGAGAATAATATTTCAGCCTTTAATAACACTTTTTACATTAAAATCTCTGACCAGTGAATTAATAATTAGTGACTAGTGAATTAATTAAGGCCTTTATGTCCTGTAACCATAAAGAACAGTTGATCATTATTAACAACATACTTGCTTATATTGAAAATGCTGAATGATAAAAACTTATCACAGTTAGAGTAGAGTCAATGAAAGCTTGAAATGCTCATGGTCAGAGACATAAAATTTACATATATGATTGTCTCATCTGGAAATAGTAGGAAAAGGAAGGGAAAATCACGTATTCGTATTTCCATCCTTGCAGTATCTATGTGCAGCAGAGATACGTGGCACCCAACACATTATGTTACGTAATAGAACTAAACGAGGAACAAGGCTCCTGCTGGTTTTCTCTGTGAACGAATACTTCAAATAATATGCAGCTTTGAAGCAGTTGGTTGCTCAAGTCACGACTCAGTGGTGCCTGAGCATCTGCAAGAAGTCACATAGATCTATAGTGGCTGACTCACTTGCAGTTTTGTACAGAGGTACGTGCGTCACATCTTTGATTAACGGCACTGGTAGTGAGAAAGATAGCATCTGGGAGAAACTGAGGAGGTCACTGCAGTCATACTCATTTGCCAGGCAGAGTCTGACGATGAACATAATTGTTATAATTGCTTTAAAATTTCCTGACTTGAAATATCTTTCTTGTGAAGAAAATTGTAGAGAGTTTCCAAATGCAAAGGGAAGAATATGAGAATTCAAAGTCAAGGATTTTTCAGTATTTGATAAAACCTATACCTTCCCAGTTCTGTAGAAGTGCCAAGCGCAAGATTTCTTATCAGAGGAATGTGATGTCAAAGATAAGTTCATTAAGTGAGCTTCTTTCTGCCCAAAGTAAACTCCTGTGGATGTTCTTATACAAGCAGCAAGATTCTGCATGGCATTTTCTATTTCGGAAAAATATAGTAGATTTTCCAGCATTTTTCTCACTTCAACTAATTTTCCACTGTCTAGCATCACTGGGGCTGTTTTTCTGGATATTTTTACAATACTGAATACCAGTTTGGTATCTTCCATTCAGCAGCTGTTAGCTAGAAGACACAAAAAGGCTTTTCAATTTTCCTTCCACTCTGGAATGAGAGGGATGGGCAGAGGCATCTTGGCAGTAGGACCACATGTGGATTTTCAGTCATTATGGAGGTGAGTCCATGGCCAAATGCCAGAAGATTCCTGCTGTTTGAAATATGACAGAGCCCTTTTCAGCAATACTCCTGAGTCTGCCAGTGGCAGGTGCAAAATCAGTGACAGATGGAAGGCATTGAATGGGCTCCTCTGTCTCTTCTTTAATCAAGTTTGGGGATTTACACAGTGAATAACATTATTTAGAATTTTTTTCTTTAATTCTGTTATTTAAAAATATATCTAATTATCTCATGGCAGGATATATTTCTCAAAACAAACATTAAAGCAGAAATTAAGGCTAGCAAATTATATTACTCTCTTTTGTTCAAGTATAGGCATGGAAACAAAATAAAAATGTGTCAGAACATCTTATAGACTTTGCTGGCATCTGCTAACTTTAGAACAAAATTGTGTACAGTTAGAGTTTAATGCCTGAACTCTCTTGTAATTGCACAAATTTTAATAGCAAATTATTTTTTGACTTTTATGTGATTTGATCCTACAATTTTAAGTGTTAGATGGGAAAACAGAGTAATACCTCAAAAAAAGTGGTGGCAATAATCATAGAGAAATTAATCTCTGTAAATTTTTTTATATTCAGCATTGGTCACATAATCCAAAAGTAATCACAGCACAAGAAAAAAAAATATCACATTACTTGTAGTGTTTGCTCTGGGGATGTATTTTAAACAACACTTTAATACTGAATAGACTGCATCATCTGTGCTGGCTCATCGACTTAAAAGTTAGTGTTGCTTCTCATGTGCAATGGAGCAGGAAATCAGACAGTAAACACTGCAAGAATTATCAACAATCTTAGGCAGTACCTAATGTTAACTGAATAAATATGGGTTTTGTGAATATAACTTCTACTCAGGGAAAATGAGGGGAGCAGCCTGAAGGAATGAAAACAATGGTACATGCTGGATTTGCTGGAACAAACAGTCTTGTTCATTTGCAAATGAGGAATGAATGAAAGCAACTGTTTTTCAAGAAATATCATTGCAAGGTTTTGTGTGAACCCAAAATTTTGGTAATTTTCAAGAAGCTGTCAGATTGACACATACATACACCCCCCCCTCACCCCCCCCACACACCCCTACCCTTAAAAAAATTATGTTCTTTTGCTTCCAGTCTTGATCTAAGGATAATTCTTCAGTAATTTTATCTATCACCTCTAAATGTTAGTGCTTTTTCTCTCCTCCTGTGCTTTAGCAAGAGTGCATGAGGGAAATGCCAAGAATAACAACTGAATGCTATTGTAGGTATTTTATTTTAATGACATTCAGAGTACTATTTTATATTCATGCAAATAATTAATGGGAAAAGTTTGCAATAGAGAGAAATCTCTCCCCTGCTACTTTCTCGTTTTGTCTGTGCAGAGCCAAAGCTTATTTTAAGTTCAGTCTGTTTCCCTACATTTTTAGAAGAAATATATTCAGTACTTAGGATGAAAGCTATCTCATCTACATTTATAAGTACTAAATTTTCAATGTTTTAGTATGCTTAAGATGCATCCTATTGAACATGCCAACATAAAATTACCTTGATGTAATCTACATTCATTTGTAGAGTAAAAACCTCAGAAAAACTTCAGACTTTTTCAAAAAACAAAACAATTTCAAATTGGTTCTTTGGAGGTGTGTGATACTCTCTATATTCTTCCCTTCCCCAAGATGAAGATATTGTTCTCACAGGTCGTATGACTTGGAAAATCACATTCTTGAGTCACCAAGGCTGAAAAGTAATATAATAATGAGATCCCTAGTTCAATTAAATTTTATGAAGCTCAGACCTGGTCAGGGAGCTCATATATCAAAAGGTAAAGGTCAGCGATATTATTTTTTTCCAGAAAGTTAAGTAGCTACTAAATTGCCTTAAAATTGGAAGAACACTATTTATTCAACATAATCCTCCAGTAATCCATAGGCATTTTTAAATTTTTTCTTCCAGTGGAGAGGCCACTTTTGTGCATTCTCTCTTAGACTGTGAAGTGAGCAGTGCAGAGACACTCTGACCAGACCATCCGGTGTCTGGGCTCGCTCTGGTGCCTGGCAGCAGGTACCCACACTACAGAGCTTCCGTGCTGCTTCTGAATGTCCTATGCCCAGTGCTTTGCATCTGAGGGCCTGCCTCCTCTAGAGGAGCTACACACCAATTTTTGGTGTTAGCAGTTGCCTCACAGCAGCAGACCATGTGTGATTACTGCAGACTGGGTGAGGCAGGCTGCTTCCCAGGGTTTGTTTCTTCTCCAGGTCTTTCCTGCATCACATGTGAGGTAGCTCTCCTGTTATATAAGATACAAATATGTGTAGGGAAAATCCCTGACGAGTAGGTTGTATACCCTAAGTACATCTTAGACTATTTAAACTCGTTATATGTCCAGATTTATGACCACACATGCCAGGACTCTGTGTAGTAACCAGTCAGCCTTCTAAGGTAAATCAATCTGAAGTTTACACATCAGGCTTCTTGTCAGAGCAAACTTGGTTCATTTATTTTCAGTGTACTGAAAGGAGGTACTAATTAGATGACCAACTCTATTACAGTTGTTCTCTTTAATATGTGTTTTTAATACAGTTCTTTATTGAGAATACTGATGTTCAAGATTAGAATGCAAATAAGCATTCTCAAGATTTGAGAAAAACAATCATGAGACTTAAAGACCATGCAATGAGTTTACAGGTTTTATATTTGCTTAAGGAAATAAGTTGCTACAAACAGAAGAAATACTAAAAGTGTGTTGTATGGAAGATGACAGATGGGCAGCTTTGATATTGTATATGGAAAACTTAAAAAGATTAGTGAGATACACAAGATAATCATCTTAATAGGGAAACAATGACATTTTATGAGAAAGCATAAAATCTTCAAGTGTGTTTGAACTAATATATAGCAGCTGTAGTGTCTGGAACAAAGACCATTCTAGAAAGAGGGCATTAAGAGAGAGATAGGATTTTTTCTGTGACTATGACTGACTTAAATAGTTAAATATCACCTAAAACAACAAACCTGAACCAAAAGGAGCTACTTTTATTGTCAAGGATGAGACAGATGCATGTTTAATGCCCAGATTCTGGTGTTCTGTATGTACCTCCTGCAGAACTTGTTGTTGTTTTTTTTTTTTTCTAGGTACTAAAAGAAGACTCCAACTTCTGCTAATGCATGATAACTGTGCCTCCAGTTTTCTAGGTCTTTCCCTTGAAATTAACAGGCTTTCAAACATGGTAGACTCAGTGACAAAAATCTGAGTTCCTAATGCAAAAAGGAAGACCCAAGGCCCTCAAAAATATTTCAGATTTGCTAGAGTATTGTGAAAAAGAAAATTAAAAATCAGCTTCTTCTAAGTCAGGCTTAAAGAAGACTTCTATCATTCTCAGTGGGAGTAAATTGTAACTGGCAGCTGCAAGCTGGCCAAACACTGTCAGAAGAGTGAAATAAACCTTTCCTTTACTGGTCTTTGTTAAATCTGGGATTTTTCCTATGTTTGAAATACAGGTTTGTATTTATTGTGGATATCAAAGGTGGTATTATTCAACAAAAAATGACAATTTGTGAGAATAAAATAAGAAGAATGGCTATTTATGGTGGAGGTAGGAGATACAAAGTTGTAGGAGAGGATCACTGACTCCTGTAAGGAAGGTTGTTCCCCACCTAGAGTGGTTGTGAAATATGGCAAAGGAAGCAAGAGAAAAATGACATCAAATATCAGATAAAAATGACACTTCTTTCAATAGATAGCTCTGTCTGCATGGTGTTGAAGCCCAGATCACTAACTACCCCACTGATTGAGATCGACTGGCTAACTCAAATTAGTCAGTTGAGGTGATTTACTCAAGCTGAGACACTATCCCTGAGTTTCCTTCTGGAAGACAAAGATAAGTAGATGTAATATTAAAAACTATATCAGTTCAATCCTTCCCACAATGATTAAGACTTTATTAGAGAAGTTAGAAAAAAACCCCTGCATTGCTGAAATAAGGGATTTGTCCCATTTGCACTTATTTGAAAATTTCAAACATTCTTCTATAAAGATAAAACTATAAGATTTCGAGATAAGCCTAGAATAAAATTGCCAGAAGTAGAACACCTGTGATTACATTGACATCAATATATGAAAAATTCATGTGTGAGTCTTCAGTGAAAGGATGGACTTGATACTGGAGTTCCAGTGCCTGCAATTAGTCATAACTATAGTCTTGAGGATTATTATAAACACTCAACCAGAAGCCTGTCAACAGTTTGTCTAGAAGCTACCCAAGATGATTATCATACTTAGGGTGGTGTTCATTTTCAATGAGAAACAGCATCAAATTACCTAAAATGTACTCCTTAACAACTTTCAGAGGTTTAAAAAGAAGAGTATCATAAATAAAATGAAATGAAAAATGCAACCAGTAACAGAAGGAAAGAGAGGGGTTTTATCTTTCTCATCCAAAACAAAGTCCAGTATTCTCAACATTTCATGAAATAGAGTGCACTCTACGGATAGCAGAATGTAAGGATTGGAAAAATAAGACTGCTCAAAAAGCCATCAAAATCTTCAACATTATGTCCATGAATGCTATAAAATTTTAAAGTTTTACTAAAAGAAAAGCTTGCAAAAAAGAAAAAGGAGGAATTTAAAGAATGCTGACAAATGTAGACAAGATAAGTAAAGACAAAATAGTAGTAAAAGCTAAGTAATTGAATTGGAATATGGGAATGGGATGTTATAGGTAGGCTGAATCTAGTGTTCCTGATCCCAGTCTCTCCAGGAGATGGCACTCTGAGCTCTTGACTATTTTCCCCCTAACCCAGCTTGAAGCTCACTATCTATTCACACAGATAGTCTCAGAACAAATACACACACACAGAGGATAGTTAGAAATAGCATTTAATAAGAATACAGGATTTACCAAAGTGATCACGCACAGGGCTCAGTGAGACAAGTGTGCTGTGCAGGTAACTGAACATGCTTCTTGTATACATCCCCCTCCTCCATTTTCCTTTGCCTGGACCACCCTGGTCCATCTTGATCCCTTCTTTGCCCTGCCGTTGAGCCATCCCTTAAAGATCCCATAAGTTTTGTAGCATCTCCAAATTCTCTCTTCCAACAAAATATTGTCATTGAACTTACAGTGGATCCCATAGTGAATCCTGTATTTTTGCACAGAAGTCCCTCTTAGTCTGCATAGCATTCTGGGCAGAGGGTTTCTTTCTTTGACCTGGTTATACATATACATATACATGTACATACACATACATATACATATTTTTAAAATCAGGGACCATGGTCTGATCCTTCTCTTTTGGTGATGATTTGCTGCCTGCTCAGGTTACTTGAGTTTCTTGGCCTGTCCCTGTTCCTTTGGTCATCACTAAACCCTGTGGTTGATTTAATATGATACCGTAATGCATAGGATGGAAAAAATATCCTCAAGGACACAAGTCTACTCTTGTTCTATCACTAGCAACATCCTCCGATCATTTTCTCCACAATTTCTTTAAGCTCCACCTTAAAAGTAAGGCTTTTTCAGTTATTGCAGTGACTGGAAAGTTCTTTCAAGTCCCTGATGCTTTGAATTTAGAAATTTTCTTCTGATTTCCTTCTTAACCATAATAACAGCCTGTGTACACACATTTTTTTTTCTGCCAACTTTGTCTATTACATTAAATTGTTCTCTTTTCCTGTCTGCGTTTTCCTCATACCTGATATCTCATTGCAACTGCCTATTTACCAACCTAAATAATTCAAATTCTATTAGTCTTTCTTCATATGAAGCACTTCTCATTCTCCTGATGAGATTTTAGGGTTTTACATTTAAATAAAAGAATATAAATTACAGTTATTACCCCAAACAAAAAATTGGGCTGAAAGAGCCTAATGATAGTGTTTCCAATCTAATGAAACAATAATATAAAACCTCTTCAGCACTTTGATTTTATAAAATATTTGAATTTAGCTGTTTCATAGAGTTATAAATGATTATGTTTCTGTGATGTAATTTAACTTGACAACTTTAATGAAAAGGGAGATGATGGGTTCATAGTGCTCTTTGTTAAGCAGCTTTCATATAATGAACATAGAAATTAATAAATTTTGAACACTATCTTATGGATCATTTGCATCTTAATACAGAGGTATAATTAATAGCAATGAAAATAATTTTGAAAGATACTTTCTCACTAATTAGCTAAATCAAGATGTTATTGGAATCTGACTCACATGGGCTCTTCACAAATAAGTCTTGACCAGTACAAATATCAACATTTTGGTTGCCATCTTAACATCAGTTTGAAAAATTACAGTTAAAGATAAAACTTTCCCCGAAATCTGAAATTAAGGAAATGTGATTTAGTCTAGAAACCGAAGGAAACCATCCAGTTGACAGAATCATGTGCAAGAATAACCTTTCATTATGAGATATCAGGCAAAAGCCCAGGCAGTTTGGCCAAGACATGGGGCAAAGCTGGTTTGACACCTTATTGCTACCAAGCTGTCGCATGTCTGCATGTGACACCAGGGGACTTGGTGACATCACCTCAGCTGGACTCCAGGTCTCAAAGCACATAGTCAGCTTTCACCCAGCTGTGTGAGAGACCAGCTGCCATCAGCGCTGGTGGGAGGGAGAGCAGGCTAGAAGTCTGCATGGCAACAAAGGCTGAGGTGTGAGCACTGCCTGTCTCCTCTTGGCTGCCGCAGGGTTTGACAGCTTCTCCTTCAGAAGCACATGTTCTGGAATGGTGTGAACACAGTGCCAACCTGGCAAATCCTGACACATCGGCCCTCTCGTGATTCAGATCCCTGTGGGCAGAGGTATCTAAGGGCAGTCCCTTCAGTTTCTATTTGAACTGTTACATTAAGTAAAAGAGAAATTGTTACAATTCTGGTGCAACTTGCCTGTTGGCCAAAATGAAACCCATAGGAGGAGATAGCATGCACAGAAATGGAGTTTACCCAGAGAAGATGCAAAGCTTTAGAGCATCACATTTCTGTGGGCTTCCAGGCAAATACTTGCCTTGGGCACAGGAGCAGAAATGTCAGATGCAACTCAAGATTAGAGCTGGCCCAAACTGTAATCCTCCAGTAGATTTTACCACATGGTCAGTGGAGCAGAAATTTGGAAAGACAGTTTTAATATGGTGTCTGGACCAACGTCAGCAACATGGCAGTCCAATGAATGAAAAAGTTACTGAGTTTTGTGTCTGACTCTGTTGTTGTTTAACCCCAGTTGTCAACTCAGCCCCACACAGCCATTTGCTCACTCCTCTCTAGTGTAATGGGGAAGAGAGTTGGAAGAGTAATAGTGAGAAAACCCATGGGTTGAGATAAAGACAATTTAATAGGCAAAGCAAAAGCTGCACAGGCAAGCAAAACAAAGCAAGAAATTCACTCACCACTCCCCAAGGGCAAGAAGGTTCAAACATCCCCAGGAACGGAGGACCCTATCATACATAATGGTGACATGGGAAGACAAACACCATCACTCTGAAAGTCCCCCTCCCCTTCCTCCTTTCCCCAGCTTTATATGCTGAGCATGATGTCATGTGGTATGGGATATCCCTTGGATAGTTGTTGTCAGCTGTCCTGGCCATGTCTGCTCCCAAATTCTCATGAACTCCAGCCTCCTAACTGATGGGATGAGGTGAGAAGCAGAAAAGCCTTGACTCCATTTTAATGCTGCTCAGCAATAATGAAAACAACCCTCTGTTATCAACACTGTTTTCAGAACAAATCCAAAACAGCCCCAGCAACTACTATGAAGAAAGTTAACTCTATCCCAGCCAAAACAATATCCTACATGATCAATGTTTCACAAATGCTGCTGGAGTCAAGAGACACAGCTGATGATCATGTGATGTGTAGCCCAAGGGAAGTCTGGAGGCATAGAAACCCAGAACCACTGTGACTGAGATATCAGTAAGGAAACTGGAGACCTTATGTAGCAGTGGTATTGAGCTTGCAAAACTGGCTTTGTGCCTAACATGAGCTGTGCTGTTTTCTCACTGGCAGGGGTCTTGCTGCAAACATCAACATACTGCTAGGCTGAGGACACAAAAAGGCAGGACAAAATCTCTGCTTACATGGCTTAAATGAACACACACTCACAAGGCAGCTCTAGCTACTCTCAGGCTTTCCAACACGTTTTTTAGCACGAGCACTGTGTAGACATTGCAGGAAAAGCCTCTGCACTGTGTGTCTGCCCTGCTGCAGCTCTATGCATGCTGTCTGCTGAGCTGAATTTTACAATCTCACGTGTGAAGTGCTGCATCCTGATCACCTGATACTGCTGGAAGCCTTCCAGATTGACTTCCTAATCCCTCTCATAACATCAGTGTTACATCAGTCTTATCACTGGCAGACTTTATTCCTGCACACAGCCAGGACTCCAAGATGTAAATAGAATAAAGGGGAAATACTAGAAAGAATTAGAATGCCCTTTTTTTCTGTCAATGCCCTTTAAGTATCTACTCCAAACTCAAATAGAAAAATTAATCCAGTCTATAAATTTTCCTCATTCCCACCTCCTTCAATGCATTCGTATCAGAGTAAAGATAAAAGGAATGTTTAAACAAATGTGAAGTTGTATAGATTTCGTGGGCTCTGGGTTTTGTTCACAGCTGGGAAACATCTCTGTAGGCTTTCAAATTTATTCAAAATGCACTAATTACTACTTAGCATTTTGGGATGCAGATAGTGAAATGTTTAAAATGCATGCAAGCATATTTACATGTAAAATAGGTGGCACATTTCCAGAAGACTTTTCCTAAGATCAGTTGACACTTTTCAGGACCTACAAGCTCACTTTAGAAGATAAGTAATCTTCAAATCTGGTTTTAGTCTGACTTTCTAACAATTCATTACATAGAAAAGCTCATTTTATCAGTAAGTTAAATATGCATGCCTCCCACTTTCCCTCAAGCTATGGGATTTGTTAGTCATAAATAACCTCTGTTGGTGGGAATAATTTCTAGATTACTGTTGTGTGAATGTAATTCTGATTTGAGAGATGGTTAAAAAGGTAAAAGTCTACGTAGATAGGAAGGTAAAAGACCACAAGTGGCAACATTCAGCATAGACTGAATTGCTGAATAATGAATAGGAAGTCCTAACTTGTCTAGAAGAAATGAGGGGGGGAAAAAGCTAAATCATCAGACATTTAGGGCAGAGTTTGAATCAAGTTTCTCTATGCTGAGACTGGGATAGTAGTCTAAATTTTGTTATTCTGGATGCTTAAATATTATTTAGGTTTTGCAATATTTTATTCTCCATATCTCTGATGTCTAGTAGATGACCAGTTTGTCTTGATTTTTAGCCTTTACCCTTTTGCTCCTTTTTCAAGAACAAAACCCAGCAGACTACATAAATGGCCCCCCCATGTTCTTTATCTTATAAAATCTGCTAAAATCTAGTCATAGGAACTATCAGTTTTGCATGCCAGAGAGATCTATTTCAGCACAGCTGGCCTTTACTGTGAATCAGGGATAACTCTGCAGATAACTTTGTAAGAAGTGTTCTATTGAGATGGTCTGTGCTGCCTACGCAGAGAAGTTGAAAATGCTGCAGGTAGTCCTTCCACTAGATATTTTTGCATTTGCCTAGGTAGTTGTAAACCAAAGCAGAATGGATTCTGAAGACTCAGTTAAAAACTCAATTGTTTTTCCAATTGTTTAGCTTCCATTTCCCTCAAACACAATAAAACCCAAATTCAATTGAGATAGAGAAGATTCTTAAATAATCTTGTTCACGGATTTTAGTCTTTAGTTTTTAAAAGGCTGTTTTCCCAGGTGAGATTTTTGGTAATTTATTTGTGCTTTTATTGAATTTTGTTGGGTAATTGAGAGAACATCTTGGGTAAAGGTTACCTAGCTATAAAACTTAATGATTTCTTTTCAGCAGTCTATCCGATACAAACTGGTCTATCAGATACTAACTGTTGTCACTTATAACTGTTGTCACTTTCTGCACAGAAAGCAGCAGATCCTAGTTTGGTAAAACAATCCATGCCCTGAATCCAAATAGGACAACAACTAATGCCAAGTAGCATCCTTTCAGCTGTATTCAGACCTCTTATTTTTACTAGAAAATAACTTTGATTTGTTTGCAATGGGGAGCCTGGATGAAGCTCAATCTGGCAGAGAGAAGTACCAAGACTTTTACAGTACCATAACTCTTAAGCTGTGCACTCTTAAAAGGAAATCTGTCAATTGAGCATTTAAGACAGCAATCTTAACTCCTGAGTGTGGCACAAATTCCTGCCTAGGCTAAGGTGAGGTTGTAACACAGAAGTTCTCCCTGCTTGCTGTGATCTTTTCTCTGTTGTAATTGCTATGACTTTTCAAGTAGTCATGAGCAAATCTGAGCATAGTGTTAGTCTGGTACAGCTCCCTGTGTTCAACCTCCTGTGGATAAAGCTTGTGCAGAAAGCAAAAACAAAGACAAGAAATTCTGCTATTGTCTGCACTATACATAGAAGAAAGGAATGAAGAACTACAGAAGACAGTGAATTTTAAACTAATTCACAAGGGAAAAGCAGCTCTGCATATCACATGCAGAGTCACAGTTAATGTACAGGTACATAAATCCATTCAGATCAGTGGATTTACAGAAATTTCCATGACTGTAAAATTTTGAGTTATCTCTAGGTCATCAGGAACTGTATGCTCAAGGTTGAGAAAAATGGCTTCAAAAGAATGTGTCTTTATATCAGTGCCCACTTGGACCCTCTAAGGAATATACTGTAGAGTAATGAAATAATATGCTTTATACTCTCCATGCATTTTGTGGAGAATGTTGCTTCCATCTGAGTGCACTGACAGAAAAAGTGAAAATAACCCTAACAGACTGAAGGGATAGTTATTATTGGTGGACAACAAATACAATTCAAGGCAAGCAAGACCCATTGCTTACATATGTTAGACCAGCACGTTGAACATGGGTCACTCTCCATTGCATAGTCACAATGGTGATGAAGACCATGTTTCCTCATCTTTATCACCTACTAAATTGAGTAGGAATAGTGCACCATCCTTCTCAAGACCTTCTGGAAAAGTCAGAACATGTGCAGTCATCCTTGTGGCAACATTGTAAATACATCTACCACTGCTGTGCTTGAGGCAAACATTCTTGTGAGACAAAGCATCCACAACTGACAGATGAGGTAATTTCTTTCCTTTTGGACAGCAAGTTGCCTAAAATTGAAAAGGTCGTTCACATAATGTTCATCAAAGAATGAGAAACATGTCTTAGCCATCTTTCCGGATCCATGATTCAAAGACACCTGCCAAGAAAACAAACTCTTGCAGATAATTCTGACAGTCACAAGTCAGGAATGATTAATGAAAAACAGCATAATTTTGGCCATGGACATTTGGAGACAAGTGAAGGAGAATGTAATGAAAGAGATAGTATTTTGTTAAGATTTGAATCAAGAATTGCTGCTGCTCTCCAGAAAAGTTATCATAAGCACACTTTCTTGTCGTTTGTTCAGGCATATGATGGTGCCCACAGAACCTGTACATATATTTATGTCTCTAAAAGAATGTCACTCAATCTGATTGGACAGGGTACTGACAGGGAAGTTATGCCTGCCTTCTCTTCAAAATGATGAACATATAGATCAAAATACAAGGATATTTCATAGAAAATTATGTATTGCTACAAATAGAAGCAAAGGAGGAGCTACGCTGGAATGGCACATTCTTCTTTCAGTCTCATCTACTTTTCATGCATTTCTTCTAAGAATCTTAAGTGCAAGTGGAGCCTTGTCACAACAAATGTTTCATTACATATGAAGCCTGATCCATGTGCTTGCGAAGTATATAGTGAGCCCTTATGTGCATGATCAGGTCTTTGTAAATCAGAAAATTAATTTTTAAGAAGAGCTATTACAGAATAAAGTGAAAATTTTCCCACTGTATGATAGCTCTGCCCAAGTACTATGAAGCCAGTACTTACCTGTATATACACGTATAGATCACTAGAAGAGAACTTAATATTTCAATGTCTCCAGTTACTGCCTGAAGACAAATGAGTTAGAGGGTTAATATTCTTACAATGCTTCTTCCTTTCAGGCTTCTGTTTATCAGTCTCCCCACCTTTTAGTAGGATAAGTTTTTTTACCTCCTAAATACCATCTCTGCCTTTGGTTCCTTTGGAAATTAGGAAAGTCTAGGAAGGTACTGTGAACTGGGGGAAGAGATTATTACAGTTCGGACTGAATTATACAGGTATTTGTGTTCTGTCTTACCAGAGATTTTTGATTCTGCTCAGCTTATAGCATTATCGATAATATCTGAGGTTGTACCTCAAATGCTACCACTTTTGCACAGTGGTAAATATTCAAGAAAAAACAATACAGAACAAAGTAATGCATGCTCCAAGCACAAGTACCATGACGAAAGCCACTTAAACATAAGTTCTTTATATATTAAATAAGTTTTTACATTTCTGTACAAAAAGAATGGTAATGTATATCATTCATGATATGCATACTCACTCAGGCATACTGACCTCTCAGCTTCTGCATGTGGGCACACATGGGATAATACATGGAGATGAAATTTCTTCTGTACAGAGTTAAAATGGCGAAAAGGATTCTTTACGTGTCCTATGTTAATCTTGTTTACCTGCCCTAGGACTCATTTGTGTAGACAAGAGAATGCATGAAGGTTATAAATGTTGCTTTATACTTTTTTTAAGGGTACAGAGAATAAATTGACTTTAGCTATATAGTTTAGTGATGTTTTCCTCAGCTGTCACAATGAATATGAATGTCACTATCAAGTATACATAGACTTAAATTTCTGAATAGCAAAGCCAAGATAAGCGGCACTCAGAGATTGATGGGAGACTAGGAAGATTTGAAAATGTCTCTGGGAAAAGAAGACAATAACTAACCAATCATTTTCATATTGAAGGCTGAGCTACATTCTCCTTGATGCAAGTACTGATGCAAGGGAATTAAGCAGTGCTCTCCCATGTCTAAGCTAGCTATAAATATTTAGCATCTTATTTTAAAATATGTTGAATCATAATTTCTAAGGGGTTTTGCTACAGAGTTTCAGTTTTGGAGTTTTTGTTTTGGTTTTTGTTTTGTTTTGCTTTGGGGTTTTTTGGTTCTCTTTCTTTATAAATAGAAAGTATAAGTGAAGAAATTACGCAGCTGCAAGAAAGCAAAGAGCTGACAGTGCCAGATGTGGGGGTGGAATAGAATGAAAGATTAAAAAATTAAAAAGAAGTATGCCAGGATAACTAGCTCTTATTTAACCTTGGCGTTACTTTCTCTTTCTATTTCCAAGTTACATAAACTCTTGAAAACCAGACTCTGAAATAGAAGCCAACAAATTCTTAAAAGCTACCAGCATCACTGCTACAGGACTGAGCATAAAGACAAGACTGCAATTATTTTATTGATGCTTTTCCATATGGAAGATTCAGGTATAACAGATTGGCTCAGCTCCTGAAAGAAGTAACTGAATAATTTCAGGCAACATTCACAGGTACTTAGTTCTGTCTGTGATAAAAACACGAGTAATCATAATGGATTTCTTCCTCTGGGTTTATGTTGTTTCTTCCATTAATAGCTCCCAGCATGTAACTTGCCTCTTCTGTGGCAAAACTTCAGATCTGTCTGGCACAGCCAGACCTGCAGCCAGTTTCTGATCCATTACTAGCTCCACATCCTTCCCTGCTATGCTAAAGGCTAGCCATTTAGTCTCCATTTTGTGTTTGCTAACATTCTTTCTCTCCGTTAAATTCAGAGCTTTTCTATTGCCTCTCTCTCTCTCTCTCTCTCTCTCTCTCTCTCCCCCTCTCGCTCTCCCTTCTTCCCCCCTTCTAACCTCCTCCCATTCCAGTGCATCAAGATAATTTTGAATTCTGATGATGTCCCACATACCACCTGCCATCCATCCTGCCTTGGAGCTGTCAGCAAATTTCATAAGTGTACGTTCCCTTCCATCATCCAGGTGGCTAATGGAAATATCAAATAGAACTAGCTCTGGACATATTCTCCTGGGAGTCCTCTCGAGACACCTTTTTGACAGCAAACCTCTGAGAGCAGCTTTCCAACTGGCTGTGTGTCCCAGCTGGCTGTGCTTCTGCCCAGACAACAGGTCCCTGACTTAGGGAAGGATTGTCAAGCAGGATGGTGTAGCCTGTTTTTTTGAAGTTGAATTCTGCTCCCTCCTTATCCGTCAGAGCAGTCCTTGGCACATAAAGAAATAGCTCTGTTTTAACATTGCTTTTTCTTGATCTCTTTTAGGAGTTTTTAAGCACATTTTGTAATATTTTATTTTATAGCTAAGAGGTAGCTCTGGTGTCCTGTAGATGACCAGTTTGTCTTGATTTTTAGCCTTTACCCGTTTGCTCATTTATTATGGACAAAACTCAGAAGGTTACATAAATGTTCCCCCCATGTCCTTTACCCTATAAAACCTGCTAAAATCTAGCTACAGTAACTATCAGTTTTGCATGCCTGTGAGATCCGTTTCAGCACAGCTGACCTTTACTGTGATCAGTACTTTTCTTCTTTACATGTAAATCAATACATGCTGACATGGTTCACTAGTGAAATACAGAGAAAGCATATGATTAAAATAAAAATCAGAATCAAACACTGTCAATATTTTTAGAGCTTGAATATGACTCACCTCACAAATTGGACTTTCTCTGGAATTCAGTATTTTTAATTAAGCTTTTATCAAGAAAAAATCTCAGGTCCAGGATGAAATTTATACTCAGAACAAAAATGAGGATGAAGGAAAAGTCTGTTCTACCTCTGAGATTTAAAAAGCAGTTTGATTTTCAGTAGAGAATATTGCTCTTTTTTTTTTTTCCATACAGAAAAAAAACCTCATAATTTTTTTTCACTTAGTTGGAAATTTAGACTGCTGGACCACAGATACAATCAAATCCTGGCCCTGACAAAGTATAAAAGCTATAATAAATTGGAAATAAGTAGAGCTATAGGAAATAATTATGTTCCAAGTTACCTGCACTTTTTTGTTCAGCTCAAGATAAAATCATGTTGACTAAAAAAACCCTATTAAAACCTATCTATCTGAAACTGAACCAACCAGATCAGTAAAATCTGATGCATTCCATATGCAGAGAATTGACAAGTCCCTGCACTACCTGCTAGTTTTGCAGAGAAACAGTAAAATGCCCTAAACAGAGCACATAAGACAAACAGTCAAGCATGTTTGTTTCTTGTGGAAAAACACACAAAGTTGTAACCACAACTTCTCTGAACTTTGCATTTTGATTGAGTTTATGCTTTAATTAGTACCGTGATGGGGCATTCAGTGCAGATCTGGCTGCAGGTGTTTGCTGACTTTGAACTTCTCTGTGCTGTCTCACCCTTCTGCTGGTAAAACGTGAAACATCTTTCACCTCTGTGTCCATGCCAAGTTAGACAGCATCCCTTAAATAACCAATAAAGACATATCACATGGGGATTCTAGTTGTGTGTTTGGAAACAGCTAAACTTCAAAAAAGCAAATAAACTATTTCAGTCTTTTACAATACAGATGCTCAGATGGCTACATTGGTGCTTGCTGGTGTCAGGAAGTGTTGAATCTGCTACTTTTCACCTGCAGATGACCATGTTTAGAGGCTTATAAATATTTCCAAAAGTTACTTCCTCTTTAAGTGCTGCATTAACACAACCAACTGAAGAACTGTAGTTCCTCTTCAGCTGTCCCCATCCTGTCGAAGACAGAGAGGGGGCAAATTACGCCTTCTCTCTGCAAGGAAGAACACTCAGAAGGCACCACTGCTCATAAGGGGAGCAGAACCTTCTTGACCCCTGAGCACTGAATATGAGCAAGAGCTCTATCATTTCCTGAACTTTGCTGCCCCTTGGAGACACACTTGCTTTATCCATAGGTGAGCTGCGTGGAAAAAGAAAGAAACCAAAATTCTTAGTAGGAATATTCCTTTGAAAAATTGGGAAAAATAGCATTCACAGTAGTAAGTCTCTTTTGTGATTTAGTGAGAAAGCCACAGGCTCTGTTTTAATCCATTTCCAATAGAGTGGAGCTTATATGACACTTCACTTTTTCATTCAAGTAATGCAGCTTTCTGTCTGCTTACTGCTGAGCTCTTATGAGACGATGCTTCTTACTGCAGACTGACAAATCTTCTTTCAGCTTGGGGCCTTAAATAAAGTATTAAAATTTTAGAACTGCTTTAAAACTGCAGTAAAAATACTGGTTGCACCTATTTTTATCTGGCAGTCTCCTTGTAGAAGTTTTTTAAAGGATTTAGGATATCCAACCACCCTCTAATTAGAAAATGTTTTGCCAAAAATGAGATCTTGACATTACCAGTTTTGAAAACACATTTGTTGGCACCATGCTTTTCTGGTCAGAGCCAGGAGCCAACACTAACTCCCCAGAAAGAGCAAAGGGCTCACCAATCAAATTATGCTACTCAACACACTTCTTCAATGTACACTGAAGTGTAAATCCAGGTTGGAGAGTGAAGCTTTAATTTACCCAGAAGGCAATCCATGGTGCCTTACACCTGCTCTCCATCAAAGCACAGCTCCAACCAAAGGAGAATGCAGCTCTCTGAGGTAAAAAAAGCACATTACTGCAGCTGGTGGAACCTCTTCATCATAAATAAGCATTCATCTATGAAGGAAGATAATGAGACAATAATATGACAATCAGTGAGGAGAGACATCCAGTCTTTGTTGCAGCTCTTCAGACTACCAGCTGTGAAAAAGCCCCCATTTTGTTCTTCCCTTGCTGACATAGGTAGGCTTGAGGCTACTTAGTTTAATCTGTTACAGAGGAATGGAGGTACTAGATCAGACCATATACAATCCAAAGTCCTTTCTCTAGCAATAAAGAGATATGGAATAAATTGTATAAGGCATGAGGACTTCTTCTCAGCCTCCATATTAAGGATGTCACCCTGATGCACAATGACCTTCTTTCTTTCATGTTTTATTGGCCTTTACTGCAGATGATACAGTGTGATAAGTGAGGTCATAATCCAGCCCTTTTTTGACCTTTATGGTCACTTCATCCTTTCACTGCCAGTCCCTATGGTATAGCTGGGAAGCGGTGGAAACATTTGGACCACGTTACACGCAAGAGAGCTGAGAAGAACTTGTTGTGCAAAGGGTGCCCTATCCAATCCAGAAACAAGTGGGCATAAAGTTCATATCAAATATTTTCATCTCAAAACAAAGCATTCAAATATGTAATAAGCCTCTTTCAGATCATCTCAGTTGTTGGACTGATCCAGAGCTTTCCCACACACAAAGACTTCTTCCCAGATGTAAGACATAGGTCCAGATTACAGCACAGAATGAATACTGACTTTAACTGAGCAGTTTACATAGCAATAAATTGAGTTTCATAGAACTATCCTGCATGGTGAATTCCCCCCCAGGGCATTGCTCTGGCTCCGGTGGCATTTGCATTTGGAAACATTGCTTTGCTTAGAAGATGATTAGAGGAAAACCTGGATCACATTGACCCTAGAGCTTATTTTAACTACAATTTACAGGCAAATTATGTTATTCTGTGATGACATGGATCATAAAGCACACAACAAAGTTAATATGGATGTTCATTATTGGTTAAATCTAGAACAACAGGTTGACAGAGAGCATCTATAATGTAGTATTACTCTCTATTAGAAGAATACTAATGTCCGGGATGCAACAGGAAATTAAGAAGACCATAAGGACCATCAAACTGTTAAAAGGTATGCAACATAGATTGTGAAGAAAGGTTGTGAGTAAAGTTAAATGAAAGGGAATTATCAAAACACACAGGAATTAAGATAATCACTGTAACCTCAGAGTCTCTCAGAGCTGTGCATCTTTTCCTTTCCACTCAGTTCATCCTTTCCAGGCTATTTTTCTTCGTGTTATATTAGTTTACATCCCCTCCTCCCAAACAAGATTTCACATTAAACATCAACTGGCATGAGCCTCAGTCATGGTGTTCAGAACTGTTATGCCCAGAGGCCATTTCTCGTACAACAGTCTAACCTGAATTGTCTCTGTCAGCCTGCCTCCAAGGTTCTGTCTTCAAAGACAACCAGGCCAAGGACTATACGCAGAGGTAAACTTTCTTCTTCTGTTTTGAAGTTATGCCTTTTCAAAGACAATTCAAGATTACTCTTTTCAATTTTTGCACCATATGATGTTTACATTACTCAGTCCTACCAGGAGTAGTTTTGAGGAGCTGCCTTCCATGTTCTTTTACAGGTAAGCATGCATTTCTGCATGCCTTGCTGTTCCTAGTCACCACCACTCTTTTAGATTAATACATTTGATTGTAATTTATGGGAAACCAGTCTAAGCTCCACATATGTCCACACATACATTTTCTTTATAGCATTTCCCAGTCAGTTCATCTGTGAGCTTGATAAATACATAATCCTGCACTCCACGCATTCAGCTTTTTCACCTGTCAAGAAGAAAGTGAAAGATGGAACTTGCACTGGGAGTTATTGTCTTACTCTATGCACTAACCCTGCCTCATAACCACAGTCCTTCCTTTAGGACCAGCGTACAGAACTACCACCACCAAAAAACCTCAACAAAATGTATTTAAATGAGCATGTTGATAAACTTAACGTGAAACACACAGATAAACAGAACAACTTTTAAATAAGACAAATCACATTTCAATTGCTGTCAGAGGTATTTTAATATTGTATTTCAAAAAGCTTGGGAACTATAACCTAATCCAGTCAGATGGATTTTTCCTGTAACTTCATGCATTGGATTTTTCCTGTAACTTCATGCATGAAAATTATCATTTTATCTTTCAGTCTTTAACACTATATCACCTCATATATGGCTAATGATGAATTTTTCATTTCTCATTTTTCATAATAATGAAAAATTTATAGTGATTTTGCCAGTTGAATATTACAAAGTGTTATCCAGCTACCAGATTTTAGGACAAGGCCCTTTCACTGTCTTACTGCTGAAGTATTAGATCTTTCCCGAAAATGAAGACCATCATCAATATGGTTTTGTGAAACCTGGCATTAGAAGCCAAAACCTTCATATTTATAGGGTGGGGTAGTGGTACTTCTCACTGAAATTATCTGCTTTGCTACAGTTTTCAGAATATACTTTTCAGCACGAAGAGATTTCTTGGGCCAGATCAAGCGGGTGAAAATTTGCTGGTCTCACTGTGATGAACCTTATTAATAAAATGATGTATTATTTGTGAGGTGGATGTAAATAAAAAACCATTTGGGGCTTGTTTCAGTCTGTAACAACTGTGGCAAACCAGAAAATTCAAAGGAATTTAAATACCTAAAGGATAATTTAAATGGACTTCAGGAGCCATCAGCTGCACCACAGCTACACCCCTGTTGGAGCTCCTCAAGGATTCCACTATATACCTGCCTGCTTGCAGTGACCTCTGGCCATTTATGTACATGCCTGGGACTGCAAATTTCATCTTCTCTAGCACTGTTACCAACACCTGCATGAAGGCAGCTTTAAGTGAATGGAGATTTAACTTAGATAACTTATTTTTAAAGATTTTTTTGATTGAAATACATTGCTTATTTCAATTAAAATTTAAATTAATAAATAAGTTGCTCCAGAAATATAACTTCTTAGCATGATTATAATCTTAACCTCATCTTACCTTCTTCTCAGGTTTTAATCTGTTTTTCTAAAATATTGCTCATTTGACAAATCTGACTGCAAAGGGTCAAGGATTGCATAGAAATGAAAGGTGAAAAACAAGCACTAAAATATTCTGGGGATATGATATCATTTGTCATTTGAGTCTCAAATTTTACTCATTCTATTTAGGCCTATGGTACCTTAGGCACAAAATATATTATATCTTGGACTCAGGAACTTACCCAATTCCCTTGCCATCCTAAAGGATCACAGAATTTATAGGGGAAAACCTACTGTAGCATAGGCTCTAGATGGTTGAAGGTACATTCTGACAATACAGAAAACATTAAATGTAATACTAATACTTGCATTTAGCCAAATAAATGTATGGCATTTACGAGTGAAAGTAATACAAGATTGAAACAAAGTCAGGTGTCAAATTTGCTAGAGCACAGCTACAGGAGGAACAGGTTTTTCATGTGTTTTTGACTCTACTTCTTGATTGTCTCTAATGAATTATATATACAAAAAGACAAATCACCAAATTCTGAACAATAATGAAATGATTCAACATAAAAATTCCATTAAATTGGGATTTTTTCAGTACTTTAGCTTTATTTCTCTTCTGTTTTGTTCATTTTGTCTGTCTCTACACAATGTAGGAGATGATTCAGAGAAGATAAAGGATAATGAAGACTGAGTAAAACATGATCATCTGGCTTTCTCATGTCTCCCCTAAGATGCAGTGACCCAGCTATAGCTATAACTGGTGTGCTGCCCAGCACTTCTTTCTCTTGTTGAATACAAGAGATTGTGTGCAGGTTCTGCAAAGGACAGCTAACCCACTCTCTGTGCTTTAGGGTGGAGATTGTTTTGTTCCTGCAGTGAAGTTAGCACTGATGGAAAGGTGTCAGCCCTGGAAAGCAGCACTCTTTGGGAACATGCATGGCCTGGGGAGCTCCAGAGCGGGATCCTGTACTCCACACTTCACTGTAGGTTGCATGTTGTCTGGGAGGAGGGCTCACAACTGTCAGGTTGAAACACAGTCTTTTGGTCCCCAAAATACAATTAATGAATTTGCAGCATAGTACAGAGCCAGTTTCATGTGCTGGGATGTCATTTGTCTGTGTATCTGGTTGGCAAATCTGTGATGTCCCAGAAAGAAGAAAGTCAGTGAGGCTGCTTTTGCAGCTCAAGTGTTAAAGCTCAAGTGTTAAACACGTGCTTTCCCTCACATTTCTCCCTGGCACGCATGGGGATGTCTGACTCACCTTGGGTGGGAAGACTTTGTTTAAAATCCATCCTGCTGCTAACAGTGGCCTAGCATTGGATATCCAGCAGTTCAAGATGTGGAAAGGTGAGAGTGATTCAAATGTAGCTTGTGGTCCCTAGTTGCACAGGCTCAAATTCTGGTGCACCTGAAAAGGGAAATCCCAGATTAGTTTCACACACCCTGATGAACAAAAATTAGGTGCTAAGAGGAGATTTCATTTGTTTCTGCACCTGTACCACTACCACCACCCAGACCCTGACAGAGAAAGAGCCTGAGCCATGACTGCCACCACTGCTGGAGTTGGCATCTTGACAGCACAAGTCATTTGGATGAGCCAGCTTTCCAGGTTTTGGTTTGCCCGTTTTCCATTGTTTCCAGGATGAGTGGGAGGAGATTGAGTCGCGGAAGCCTCTCCAGCATGCTGCCTGTGTGCTCCTGGGTACCGCGGGAGGAACCGCATGGCCCAGCACAGACCAAGCCTCCATTTTGCCTTTGTCTGGGAAACCACTCTGGGTGCCATCTACGGGAGTGTTTTAGTTTATTCTGTGATGAATACCCTTTTGTGGACAGAACACTCTCTCTTTTGTACACTCTTTTATTAATTGTTGTAGTTATTGTCAATTTTCAGTAAATTGTGATTCCACTTATAATTTGTATCTCCTAGTGTTTTCCTCCACTGTTGGGAAGGGGTGGAGAAAGAGGGCAGCTATGACCAGTCATGTAACCTGATCAAACCGCACTAAAATCTGTCAGTGACACCAGGCTCAGAGGTATCTGGTGGCTCTTCCTGTTTCTTCCTTCATCATCCCTGCAACCAGAAGGATAAGGAGAACATCGCTTTTGCTTCTGATCCTTTAACTTGTCATCCCAAGGCCCTTGAAGTCTCTCCTGATTCCTCTTGGACTTCTTGTTGCAACTTAAATGCTGACTATCTGAAAAAACCATAATGGCTGATAACCTGAGCGCCCTTTCAGTGTAGGAACTTTTCCCTTAACATTTTTAACTCGGGCCCCAAGGAGGTACAAGACTTTCCAGAGAAATCGGGCTGGAGTTTTGGCTGGAACTCAAGAAGAAAAATGAGTTTATGACCTTTGCAAGAAGAGGCAGGCAATTCAGGAGGACTACAAGGTTGTTGTGAAATTTTGCAGGGAGAAAATCAGGAGGGCCAAAGCCCAACTAGAACTTAACCTGGCTGCTGTTGTAAAAGACAAAACAAAATAATATAAGAAATTCAGTAAATACATCAGCAACAAAAGGTGGGCTAAGGAGAGTCTTCATCCATTATTGGATGTGGGGGGGAAACATTGTGACAAAGGATGAGCAAAAGATTGAGGTATTTAATGCCTTCTTTGGCTCAGTCTGTAGGAGTAGGACCAGCTGTACTCCCGGTACCCAGCCCTCTGAGCTGAAAGACAGAGATGAGAAGCAGCAAATAAAGCCAAATAAACCATGGGGAAATGGTTGGTGACCTGCTATTCCACTTAGACACACACAGTCTGTGAGGGTAGATGGGATCCACCCAAGGGTACTGAGAGAATTGGAGGAAGAGTTGCTTCAGCCATTTACAGCAGCCCAGGCTAACTGGGGATGTCCCAGCTGACTGGTGGTTAACTAATGTGCTGCCCATCCACACAAAGGGCAGGAAGGATCTGGGGAATTACAGGCCTGTCCATGTGACCTCAGTGACAGGGAAGGTCATGGAGCAGATCATCCTGTGTGCCATCACATGGCATGCACAGAACACTGGCACTAATTCCTTATTTTAGGTGGTTCTGGAATTGGGAAGGCACTTCTGTTTTTCTATGACTCTGCCCTATGTGGAGAGAAAATAAGAGTCAGAAAAAAGGAAGAAAAAAGAAA
>VZRN01006090.1:0-41612 GCA_013397935.1 Dasyornis broadbenti
TTCGGGTGCCTTAAGGGACAGCTGAACAAGGCCGTGGAGAAAACTTTTTCATGGAAGCGCGCCAATGAGTTTATTATCATCCAGGTAGCTGTAGCCACGGCTACTGAAGATCCATCACAGTGGAAGAAGAACAAAGGCACCCCGATTTAGACTTTTGTTAAGGCTTAAAATTTTTGTTGGGCTTTTTTTTTGAAAACAAAAAAGGGGGAGATATTGTGATGTGTTCTTTTCCCCCTTCATACTTGGTTTAGCCCAACCTGTCAGTTTATTGTTTCCCCTCCCCTTTTACTTTATTGTACATGCCCTGTTTTGGTTGTCAATCCTCTATGTACCCCACCCATTTCTCCTCCCCTTTCCAGAAACTTCTCCATTCCCAGTTACTCCATTGGCCCATTTGAACTTCTCCCCTCCCCGAGCTTCAGGTAAATAATTTAAAAGTGCAAACTGGGCATTTAAAACACGCAGAGAAGGCCTTTAAAGTAAAAATAGAGGGGCAAGGTTTAAGTTTGAGAGACCCCGACGACATTAGCATTTCCAAGCCGTGGCTGTCACTTATCTTGAGGTAGCAGATTTCACATAGGGTTTGACCCACTTGGCTGGTATCCATCTCAATGCCTGGAGGGTGGACACACTGGCGTAACCACGTCCCCAGGTGATGAGACGGGTCCTTCAGTTTGTTGTGTCTCGAGGTTTTTAACGAGAACCTCAGGGTTCTCTCTCAGTTTCTGCTTTCCAGAGTTGTTAAAATGCTTGAAGATAAGAGGCACTGCATCCTCGAAAGTCCCATTTGAAAAGTTAATAGTAAACAAAGCCTTGGCTAGTCTGAGAATGGGTGAGTCAGTCCGTAAGCTGGCATTTTGTTGTTTCAGGACCCTTTTAAGATTTTGATGAGCCCTTTCCACAATGGTTTGCCCGGTTGGGGAATGAGGAATGCCGGTGGTGTAGTGGAAGCCCCATTGTTGTCAGAAGCTCTCAAATTCCTTGGATATGTAGGCAGGACCGTTGTCGGTCTTGATTTCCTTGGGGACGCCCAGCACAGCGAAGGCCTGTATGAGATGTTTCTCCATGTCCTTAGCCTTCTCACTGGCGTGGGCGGAGGCATACATGGCCCCAGAAAAGGTATTGATGGATACATGCACATACTTCAGCCAGCCACACTCTGAAATATGTGTCATTTGCCACACCTCCCCGCTGTTTTTACCTCTTGGATTTATCCCATCGCCAAGTGATGGTAGCTGGTAAGTTTGGCAGCTGGCGCATGTCGCCACAACAGCCTTCGCCTGAGCTCATGATAGATGGAACATGCAAACCAAGGCCAGCACATTCTGACGGTGGCATGGCTGATCTTCGCCTGCTCAAACATCAAAGGGAGCTTAGCAAGCTCTGCTGGTGCAGCCAGGGCATCAGCTTTCCTGTTACCCTCAGCAATTGCACCTGGCAGCTCGGTATGCAATCTCACATGCATAACATAATATGGTTGCTCTCGGTGGGAAACAAGGTTTATCAGCTTCGAGAACAAGTCAAAAATTTTTTGATTGGAAACTTCTTTGAGGAGAGCATTCTCAGCTCTCATAGTTACCCCCGCTACATAGGCCAAATCAGTAATCAGATTAAAAGGTTCAGAGAACCGCTCAAATGCCCTATCAACGGCTGCTAATTCTGCAATTTGCGGCGATCCGGGGACCATTTTGACATCAGATTCCCACTTCTGTGTCTTGGGATCTCTCCAAGTTAAAACTGACTTACGAGATCTCCCTGAGCTGTCTGTAAAAATGGTTAAGGTGTTTTTGAGGGGTCTCCTACTTTGGATTTCTTTTGGGATGATGTAGAAGGCCTCATTAAAAAGTTTGTGTTTTGGGAAGTGGCTGGAAATTTGTCCGGGGTAACTATTCAAAGCAAATTGTAAATTTATATTTGTTTGAATTATGTGTTCCAATTATTCCGAAATAATAGGTAGATAAATGCATGCAAAATTGCACCCTGCAAGCATGCAAAGTCGAGCTCTGCCTTTGATGACGTGCTGTGCCATTAGCTCTTGTGGCGTGGTGATTGTTTTGGACGGTTGGTGCGGCAGGAACACCCACTCAATGATAACAATGGAGTCCTTTCGCACCTCGTCCCATTGGAAAATGAGGCTGTGGAGGTGTGGTGCCTTACCTAACATGGCAAACTGGAACGGCAGGTAAGGCAAATACCTGTGGGCCTGGCTGTGTGTGATCGCCTCCTCTGCCTTTCTGATGGCTTCCCTGGCTTCAGCAGTAAGAGATCTTGGAGATGTTGGGCCCCCACCTCCCTTCAACAAATTGAAAAGAGGGGCTAAATCCTCCGTTGTCAGTCCCAACCAGGGCCTCAGCCAATTCAGACTGCCTCATAGTTGATGCAACTCCTGTAACATCCGGGGGTTGTCCTTTATGGTTATTGGCTGTGGCATAATGGTAGTCTCTGTGATCTTAAGTCCAAGATATTTCCAGGGGCTCGTTCTCTGTACTTTCTCAGGTTGTAATTCGAACCCCCGGGCTTCCAGAGCCTCAACAGCCATCTTTAATGTCCAGTCTAGATATCTGTCGTTGGGGAAGCAGACAAACACATTATCCATGTAATGTAGGATGATGGCCTTTTCTGCTCTGGCACGGAAGGGCAACAGAATTATGGAAACGTACCATTGGCATATGGTGGGGCTTTTCTTCATGCCCTGCGGCAACACACGCCAATGGTACCGTTTCATGGGAGCTTCTAAGTCTAAGCTGGGCACCAAGAAAGCAAACTGTGGTATATCCTCAGGATGGAGGGGAATTTGGAAGAAACAGTCCTTAATGTCCAGGACTGCTATCTTCCAGTTTTGTGGGAGCATAGAGGAAGATGACATGCCCAGCTGGAGAGGCCCCATGTTCTCAATAATCTCATTTATCTTTTGCAGGTCGTGTAAGAGCCGCCACCTGTCTCTACCTGGCTTCCTGATGACAAACACAGGCGAGTTCCAGGGGCTATTAGTTGGCTGGATGTTACCTTTTGCCAACTGCTCTTCCACAAGTGCATGGAGCGCTTTCAATTTATCTTTCCTTAGTGGCCACTGGTCCACCCAGACTGGTGAATCCGTTAGCCAGTTTAATTTCTGGGTGTTGCGCTCCACCCCAGTGGCCACACTCAAAATTCCTGAGGCTTGGGGCTTATGAGGATGGTGTGGCCCATTGGGACATGGCGTCTCTCCCCCACAATGTAAATTTAATGTCCAACATGAACGGGTGGATGGAGGCTACCCGTCCATCTGGACCTTCCAATTGGATAACCTTTTTTGATTGTGTGGCCAATTGTGCTCCCCCGAACCCAGAGACTACACCTTGCAGCTGCAGCTCCTATCATGACGGCCATTTGTCAGATGGAATGACCGTCATGTCTGCGTCCGTGTCCATCATCCCAGTAATGTTAAATTGTTCAGCTCCCTGGCGCAGTTGGCATTGCACCAGGGGCTTGCCACTTCCTATGACTTCTGCCCAGCAGATGCTTGGTGTTAGGTCATCTGCGGGCAGAAGCATCGGCAATGGAATGGCCTGGGCGATGACTTGGCCCTTGGGTAGGAACTCGGGAGGACGGACACACCGTGCCAGGAGAATGAAGCCCCCATCCGAGCCCACTGTGGTGAGCTCAGGTGAGACTTCAATCCTAGCAGGTGTTTGCTGTGTGTCCCCAATAACGAACAGACACGAGCAGTCGAGTAATCCTTTATTTGCTGGCTGAAGAGTGACTGGTATGATTGTCCACCGGGGGGATGTGAGTTGGTGGGCTTTCTCGCACATCACTCCCAGCCGCAGTCCAGGTGTCCATATCCTTTCAGCTCCATTTCTGTCAGGGCGCGGAGCTGGCTCGCACTGGTGTTTCAGTTGCCCTGCTGCTGATCCTCTGGGGAAACAGACTTTGGGACAGGCTTATTTTGATGTTTTATCATGTGGGCAGGTGCCCTACAGAACCTCAATGTGTGTCCTTTCCCCCCACACTGACAACAAAGCAGGGGAGACACATCTCCCACTGCCACCGTTTCCTGTCCTGCTCCACTCACAACTCCCCCATGTTTTTTAATGGCCTAATTGTTAATTTGGACTAATTTGGTGCAGGCCTGAATCATCTGTGTGAGTGTTGCAGGTGGGTCAAATGGAAGACTCAAGATCACCTTTTTACAAGCCTCGTTGGCATTTGCTTTAGCTATTGAGGTGGTCATATGCTCCTAGTTTGAGAGTCTTCAATTTGTTTTTCCACTGCCACACGCAAATTATCAATGAAATCAATAAGTGGTTAATTTGGACCTTGTCTGATTTGTGTAAAATTTGAATGTGGAGCCAATTTAGGGGGCATGAATAGAAATGCCTTCTCTACTGCATCCCGGATGGCATTTAAAGCTGCCTCTGTTGTGTTCCGGGCTTGGTCTTGGGGTTTGGACAACAACCCGTTCCTTGTTAGATGGTCCACGGTAAGCACTGCGTTAGCTGGGTCCTGCAAAAGGATCGGGAGTAATTCGTCCAATTGTTTTTTCCAATCTGCTGTCCACATCTGAAATTCAGATAGGGAGAGCAGGCAGGAAAAAATGTTTTTAATATTGTGTGGAACCATTACGGTTGTAGCAAAAGTTGCTCTCAAGAGAGTCTTAAAGTAAGGACTCTCCCTCCCATATTCCTTTTGAGCTTTACACAAATCCTTTAGACCCTGAGCTTCGAAGGGCTTCCATGTTTATAATCAGCAGGGCAAAAACCCAACTGCTGGCGCGGCAAGAGGGCTTTCAGACTGTTCCGGGTTCCGGGACCCAGGGCCCTGCCAGCCGGTATAGGGAGCATGGGAACCGGATGTGGGACCATGGGAACCAGAAGCTGAAGCAGCACAGGTAGAGCCAGGACCAGAAAGGGAAGGGTTCTGGGCGGAGCCGCAGCAGTGGGCAGAGCTCTGGGGAAAGGAGGTGCCAGACACCAGAAGGGGAGGAACATGAGAGAGGAAAGGGTTGGAGGTGGAAGGACGAAAGGAATTTTGGGAACAAGAAGGGGGGATCGCCACCTGGTGACCTCCATCTTGTGGTGAACACGAGGCAGGGGGGAAAAGAACAAGGGCAGCCACTATTTTGGGGCTCATCTTTGGGATTAGAAACTGGGGAAACTGAGGTGGAAAAAGGTTTTGGGGAAAGGTCCAAGATGGGTTTGCGACGCCCATCCCGGCAGGGATATTGGGGAAGCTGAGGAGGGCCAGGAGGACGATGACTCTCCTGTGCCTTATGGCAGGTTGCACCTCCTTGCTTCTCCAATTTAGGAGAAGAGGGATTAGGAGCAGAGGATGAAGGAGAAAGGGTGCCAGGTTGAACTGGGGAAGAACTGGTGGTCCTTTTTGTAGCCTTTCCTCTGGGACTAGGAGATTCGCAAATCAAAATTAACAAAGGGTAAAATTTGATTGCAAAGTCAACGTGATTGCAAAAAAAATTGCAAAATTTGATTGCAACTATCCAAAGTTGACTTATCCAAAGTCAACTTTGCTCCCACTTCATTCCAAAATTTTATGTCTCTTGCCTTCTCTGGTGAAACATTAGGAAGTTACAAAAAGCCAACAAACAAACCGTTTAACCATATCCTTAGAAAACTTTTTACCTCCCACCATAAGGATACCCACAACTTGGAAATAAACCTCTCTCTGGGGCATGGAAAGCTTCAAACCCATCTTTTTAAAAATAAATCTGTGCACCAGAACTCCACCCCACCCAGAGGAAAAAGGGAAAAAAGAAAGATAACAGTCCCTGGACCAGTAGGTATTCCCTTTCCCAAAAAGCAATGGAATACTTACCAAAAACAACAAGCTGGTCCCGGGAAAGAAAAGCCTCTGGGAAGGTCCTCCACTGTGGAGCCGATCCTCTGGGTCCGAGGGTTGCCAGCTCTGCCCTGGGAGCACCGCTGTGCAAAAAACAGCGTGCCTCACATAGGGGTGCGGCTCTCCCAGCCATGCGTGTTTTCCAACGGTCTCAGTGACCGCAGCACTTATCCAGGTGACTCTCTGACAGGCGGTCAGAGAGCCCACACATTGGGCGCCAGCTGGCGCTGACTGCTTGACCACCCAGAGGCCAAGCAGGCGACTTGATTTTCGGTGCCTTGGCCACGAGACAGCCTGCAGCTAGGCAGCCTGAGGCAAGTCCCTGATGTTGCAATCCACTTCTGGGCACGGCAGAGGCAAAGGAGAGAGAGGGACTCCTTCTTGCAGCAAACCCAAGTCTTTATTACCCGCCCCGAGGGCCGGGAAACAGAAGCCAAGGATGGGGAGCAACAAAAGAGCAAAGAGTGGTGGTTACATGAGCTTTTGTATCGGAGAGAAAAGGGGGGAGGAACAAGGGGATAAACCAATAGGAACATGACATACAATGGCAACTAACCACTTACAGAGGGTTTAAGGAGGGACTTATTTAAACAAACTGTAGAGGAGTTTCTGCAAGACAATGGACATGGAGAGCTGCTCGAGCTGCACGACTTGCACAGCCCAGTCAGCAGTTACAGCAATTAATAGAATTAAGAGTATTGTATGCTGAGAACAAGAGTACACTGATTTAGTTTAGGTTGAAAAGAAACATAGTAGGCAACTTGTGAAGGTGAGATAGAGATGTTCCTGAATGTGAAAGGAATGTGCTGATTGAAAGTAGTAATTGTCAAGATGTGAGAAGTAGGACAGCAGGATGTATGAAACACATAGCAATTGTTCGATGTATCAGTTTCAAGGAGTTTTAAAAATAATGAACAATACCTGCTTTGCTGTGATGAACAATAACTGCTTTGCTTCAATAAACAATACCTGCTTTGCTTGGAACATGTATAAAACCGGGCTTGATGCAAACAATAAATGAAGTTCCATCATACCTCTATGAGGACATGTGGTTCTTCCCGCCAGCAGCTTTCTTCAACAAACCAATGGGGTTAACAGGGAAACAGAACTTTCTGGATGTGAGGGATAGCACGTCTAGTCCTGGGGGAGGACACTTACTAGGACTGACATCCCTGGGGTGTGGCTGGCTCCTCAGCACTGCCCTTGGCCTGGCTGCCAGGCTCATCTTTAGCAGGAAAGTCCACCCACTGGATCTCCTAGTTGATACGGAGGCCAAAGGTGGACTGCGCCACCGCCACAGGGATGTCCACTGACCTGACACAGTGAGCCACCGGGCAGCTCTGACCGCGTCACTGTTCCTTTAACCCTATTTTCCCCCTTATCTGGTGCTGGTAAAAGCCTGAAAAGGAGTAAGGTATGTGAGAAATATCACCATCAACTGGTATGTCAGTCCCTTCTATCTTTCCAGACACTGAGGTTACACTACAGACCCAGGAAACTACAGGTCTGTAGTTTCCTGGGTCTTCCCACATGCTCTTGTTGTGAACTGAAATACTATGGAGTGATTTCCAGTAAGCAGGTAGATGATTGAGAGGTGCTGTAACATCATCAAGCTCAGTATTGCATTGGCCATAATATATTCCTAAGTGCAGCCAGAGTGTTTCAAAAAATGAAAACTATTTATGATGAACAGTTTAGGGTTCTTTTAAAATTTCTTTTTCCTTCATGTTTCATACTTTTACTGCTACTTTGTTTGTTGTACTTGGACCCAGGGAGAACCAGAATGTGGTTTGAGAAAGCTATAGATACCTAAGTAAAAAAATGTAATTTAATATATTCTTATCCCTGTAAGCATTAATGCTTGCTAGGAACTCTGGGTTGCCAGGTGCTCCTGGCTGGACACTGAGAAGCCTTCAGAGGGGAGCCCTGAACTTCTGAGACGGAAGGGAGGAGCTAGAGGGAGCCAGTGCTCACTCTCAAGCAGTTCCTGATCTGACAGAGATGCTCAGGGATAGTGTATACATGTGCTCTAATGAGTGTACAGACACCTGGATGTAGCTATGTAGAAAACACAAAGATTTTCACCTTTAAGAACCCCAAAAGCTTTCATCTGAATGTTTTCGTCTAAAGACACCCTTATCAGTTCCCTCATTAGACTGAAATGATTTTTATTCATGGCTTTCAGCTTTAGGAGAATGCCTTAAATATCAAGGCAGTTCGGAGTATACAGCTGTCACTTTTCTTATGAAAGGCAGACAAATTATAGGCAAAGACCATTTAAGTAAGGAATTACCATGAATCCAGTAACTCCTATGGAGTGATAATTCAATATGCAATTCTTTCTCACATTTCAGTAAGATGGATATGTATTTGTCTTTATACAGATTTTTCAGAAGAAGAAAAACTCAGATAAATGAAGATTACTATTCTTACATAAACTTAGATGACTATTTTAATAAATTAAAGTAATGCACAAATACAACTGACATTTTAAAGAAGTTCATGAATGGCGTCTATCTTTTTCTTTACTACAAGTTGATGGTTAGAAGCAAAAATAATAGAATTATATATTTAAATGCTATATAAGTAATTTAAGTAAAGATCAGTAATATTTTAATTTTTATTAATATAATTATTATTTTTATTTTAATATTTCCTAACAAATCCTTATTATAGGGATAAAGGACTGTGAAACTTTTTTCATTCTGTGATACATAATAAAAGACTTTAATTTTCCTTGTCTAGTGTAAAAACTTGCAGATTTCTTGCAGAATAATTTATAATCATAACATTCTGCCATATCAAAGTCCTTAAGCATGCCTATAAATTAATTATGGAGTTTGGGGAACATTTTTGTAAATTTGTTGGGGTTTGGTTTATTTCTTTGTTTGTAGTGTTTTGTGTTTTGGTTTGGTTTGTATTTTTCATTGACAGAAAATGTCTTTTGTCAATTAATCTGAATCCAGTGGTACCTCCAATACAGTAGACACAGCATTTGTCATGGATTAACTCATTTTCTTGATATAAGCAAAATTTCTCCAAATCACACACAGAGTCATCATTCCTACCCATCATTATGGGCAGTCTTATCTGAATGCCCACTTTCTTGACTACAAGAAAGAAAAATAGGCAATAAACCACAGCAAATTCATTATGTTTTGTTTCTGCACAAAAAGGGATTCTAACACCCTGCAGAGTTAATGGGAGAACACCCCAACAGTTTTGCCTTCTTTTACCTTTATGTAGCCTTAAGTCAAAATAATATCACTGGTAGAAGAAAGTTAAGGATCCCATCACACATGGGATGGCATATTCCCACCCACCAGGTTATATATCCACAGCAAACTAAAAGAGTTGAATGGCTGAGGAGCAGCGAGGCTGGCTGTCGGTAGGACATAGGTATGTTTTTTGCAGCACTAGACTGAACACGTCAAGGATAGTAATGATAAGCTTGAATGCATATGGGTGAGAATCAGGGGTAAGGCCAAAAAGGCAGAAATCCTGGTGGGAGTCTGTCATAGTGCACCCAACCAGGATAAAGAGACAGATGAACTATTCTATAAGTGTCTGGCTGATGCTCCACGATCTCTAGCCCTTGTTCTTATGGGTGACTTTAACTTGCTGGTTGTCTACTGGAAACGCAGAATGACAGAGAGAGGCAATTTAGGAGGTTCCTGGAACATATGGAATAGAACTTCCTAACACAGGTGGTAAGTGAGCCTGCCGGGGTAGTGCCCGTTGGTCCTGCTGTTTATGAACAGAGTGGGAGGTGGGAGGTGTGGTGGTCAGAGGCCATCTTGGGTATAGTGACCAGGAAATGACAGTTTTCAGTTCTTGATGAAGTAAGGGTGGGGGATGTCAAAAAAACCTCTTCCTGGACTTCACAGAAGATAATCATGGTTGAATGGAGATCTTTCACAGGAAGTCAGCGAAAAAAAGTGGGTATATGACCTTTGGAAAAAGGGCAGACAGTTCTGGAAAAGTACAAGGATATCATTAGGTCACGTAGAGAGAAAATTAGAAAGGTGAAATCTTGGCTACAATTCAATCTGGTCACTGCTGGAAAGATACTAAAAAGTGTTTTTAAAAATGCTGATCAAGAATAAAAAGACAGCCAAGGAAAATCTCCATCCTTAATCAGATGTAGGGGGGAAATAATTGTCACTAAAGATGAGAAAAAGGCTGAAGTACTTAGCACCTCCTTTTCTTCTGTCTTCAACAGTAAAACTGGTTATCTTCATGGAAACTGGCCTCCTGAGGTGGTAGACAGGGATAGGGAGCAGAATAGATTCCCTGCTATCCAAGAGGAAATAGTTAGTGACCTGCTGAGCCATTTAACATCATAAGTCTATGTGACCAGATGGGATTTGTCCAAGGGTGCTATGCGAGCTCATGGGAGCTCACCAACCACTCTTCTGAGCTCACTGGGACAACTGGAAGCTGACCAGTGTGACACCCATCCACAAGAAGAACCTTAAGGAGAAACTACAGGACTTTGAGCCTGACCTTGCTCTCTACAGATGCCTGAAAACTGGGGTTTGATCTCTTCTCCTAGGCAATTAGTGACAGGACAAGAGGAAATGGCCTCAAGCTGTGCCAGGGAAGGGTCAGACTGGACATTAGGATAAGAGAAAATTAGAAAATTTTGTTTTCCAGTCAGGAAAATCAAATTCATACATGAAAAGTGAGATGGAGAGCTTTTATCTAGTATTTTTTTGTAGAAAGTCCCTTAAATGCAGTGTGACTTTGTTGTTATTTGTCAGTTCCTAGCAAAGAAATTACACAGGTTTAATACTAATAAAAAAATACACTAGGGTCACCAATCAGGTCAGGGTTGAACATTTGAATAGAATACAAAGGCGTCTTTTTTTCATAATGCAAAAACTGGTGCTAACTCTTATTGAATGCAACATGAACATGGCAAGAGATAAAAGACATGCTTCTTCTTTGACTCCTAAACTGTGCAGTTCATATTTCTTAACCTGAACATGGAGTAGTACACCAAATCATTACATGAATTTTAAATAAATGTGGAGTTCTTTTTAAATTAATTGTGACATAGCTGCTGTGTACTAAAAATTTCAGGTCTTCTCTAAATATTTCATTACAACTGAAACCCAGAAAATCACAGGTTTTGTGCAGTATTTGTTCGAAATACTCCAAATAGGGCATAATTTTGAGATGTTACTGTTCACATTGGAAAGTATATAGTCATCATAACTCCCTGCACTCAGACATATAAAACAGGTGTCAGACAATTCTATGTTTAAAACACATGGGACTGTAATTTTCCATCAATCTGAAGGACTGGGCCCTTGGTCTGCATTTGTGACAATATCACACAGTTGAAAACAACCAGAGATGAATCTGTATCCATCCACACTCAAGAATTTGGACAAGTTACTGTTCTTCACTGTGGCGGTGCGTCAGGCAGCTCCAGTGGAAGCTGCCCCTTCTCCATCTAGCACCGCCGGAGTGGCCAATAATACAACTGCCCCGGTTCCTAATGATGATTCCAGGGGATTCAGCATGTGGGTAAACACAGAAGTTGAGTGGGCTGATTCCCCGGGGAGCGTAGAGTCATTGGGAGGAGTCTGAGGGCTTGCCACTCCCCTGGGGATGTCAATCCCCGGGCTCTCCTCCCCCTGTTCTCGAAGTTTCTTTAATTAATTGTCAATCTTTATGTCTGTCAAGTTGTCAATCCCTAAGCCCTTTCCTTTTCTCCTCCTTGTCCCTGGAACCTTCCACCCTATTCCTTCCCTCATTGGTTATATTCTCTGAACCCACCCCTGAGACCGCCCCTGATTGTATCCTATTGGTTTACCCTGTTTATGTAAGCCGTTCCTATTGGTTCGTTGATTTGTATCCTCCCATCTCTGCCCAGCTCCTCCCCTCCTTAAACCCCTTGTCACCCCTCATTCTGTGCCGTCTGTGCTTGGTTCCCTTCGGTGTCCCTAAACCCACGTCTCTCGTCCCTGAAGGCTGGGTAATAAAGGCTCTGAAATAATACCAACGCAGGAGGTCCCTCTCTCCTCTTTGCTCCCGTCGCCACACTTTAACAAGCAGGCTACAGTTGCGCTCTTCGAAGTGCTCCTAGGACAGTGATACAAGGCCCAGGTTGCCGGGAGACAGCTCGCCCCTGGGAGGCTGGAGCGTTGGGGTTGCAGCCTGAGTCTTGGTGCCGGTGACCTAAGCACTGCACGTCGTCCTGCCCTGGTCAAGCCGGGCCAACAGAGTGGCCAGTGGACGCGGCAACACTTCACTTTTTAGCCATGAATGAGGTCGTCTTGCAGAGCAGGTTAATAAAATTTAGTTTTATCTCTAAGCCTGGCTGACACAGATTGTGTCAGTAAAAGGAAAGCTTAAACTGGAATTTGCTTGACTTGAGGCAGTACTCTTTGGAAGGAAGAATGAAGGGGGTTGAGGAGGCTGTATAATAATACTACATAAATATTTCTTTGCATGACATACTGAAGAACTATTGAGAAGAAGCTGGAACCATACTGTGATTTCAGTAAGATATTTCTTAAGAAATCGCATTTTTCAAATGGGGAGGAGTTATTTATTTTGCAATTTGAGTGGGAAATACGTGTTTGTTTGGTTTTTTGTTTTTTGTTTGGTTTTTTTTTAAGTTGGAGGTTGGGAATGTTTCCATCCTGTTACTAGCGATATCTTAACGAGCCTTAACGACTGAGTACTTAAGAGATAATGACTGGGTACTTAAGAGACAAAAGATGCACTTAAGAGACAAAAACCTGGCTGGGTGTGGCGAGGGGAGAAAAACGTACCTGGCCATTGGCAAAGACACACTTCTTCCCAGGATCTTGGAGGAGACGGCTGGGCTGTTTTATCGTTGCTGCCATGGGAGTGCAACACTGCCTTGTTTTTCTCCCTTCCTTGCTGGCTGTGTGCGGCAGTTTCCATGCAGGGAGCTCAGCTGCCACTCACCCTCACCCCACCCCGCTTGCTGGGATGCACCACGACTTCTGCCACTGCTGTGGAGTTTCTGCCACCCTTTTGCTCACCGGCCTAAGTGAACCAGCTCTGTCGTCCAGTTTTGCTGCTCCAAGGTTTGCCGCTGCAGCTCCTAACCCGCCTTGCCCTCTGGTCCATCCTCCATCAGTCATTGGGGACCTGAACTCGCGCCACAGCGCCCCCTGCAGCTGCGTGGGAGCCATCGCCCCTGCCCTGCCAGGAGCCCCACAGCGCCCCTGCTGGTTGTGACCGTAACTGCACCAAAAAAGGGGGACGGTGTCTGACAGGCCAGAGAAAGCTGCCACCAGGTTTCTGTTTTGTTTGTTTGTTATTGCTACTGTTATTGTTGCTCATTTTCCTTGTTATAGATACTAGTAAAGAACTGTTATTCCTTTTCCCATACCTCTGCCTGAGAGCCTTTGATTTCAAAGTTATAACAATTTGGAGGGAGGGGGCTCATATCCTCTAGTCTAAGGCAGGTTTCCACCTTCCTTAACAGACACCTGTTTTCCAAACCAAGACATTTGTAGAGCATGTCATTTGGTCATGTTTGAGTGTTTGTCTGTTCACTCTTATTAATAGGTAAAGGGTGGTTTATTTCCAGAAATCCTGTAATTACATGCTTTTTGTACTGATTCACTGTGTCTTTGTTACAAGCAGAGAAGTCAAGTGCAAACTGTTCCTAAATGTTCCTATAAAAGGGAGAAAAAGCAGTGATCTCACTATCAGAAGTGTTAACTAACAGGTAGCAAGAATCACAGCATAAACATTTCTAACTGTCTGCTGTTTAGGGCCTTATGTTGAGGGGTTGAGATGGTGAAAGACTTTGAAGGGAAAAAATTAAATGGAAATTGAAGAATTTTAAACAAAGCAGGGGGGAAGAAATGGTATCCTTTGCAGTCATTCATTGGTAGAAAATATTTAGTGTTTTTTAATATCATCTACATTACTGTTTTTTATCTTGCTAAGACAGTTGTTTAGTATTGTGTTGTCTGTGTCCCATTAAATAATCCTTGGAGCATCTTAATCCAAATTAGGAGCTACCTCAGCAGCCAAAAAGAAGGGAGTAATAAAAATATTTAAGGAAATAATTTATGATAGTTGTGCAAAATTGTGAATTGCACCTAAGAAATAAAATAAGATTGAGCTAAAAAAATTCCTTGGATATTGCTGTACTGTGAAAACTTCATAAATGTATGTGTGGAGACACAAGATGAAATGTAGTGCCATGTGCATAGTAAACATTCCATCAAATTTCACCTCGTAATTTAGAATTTCAAAAGAAAATATGTTTTTGAAAGAAGGAGAAAATGAGGCACGCTGTTAACATGCTCTGGTGAAGAAGGAAGGTGATCATCTATATTCATCTAAATGATTAAGAAGCAGCAGAGGAATATTCTTGCCATAATAATACTGTAATGTTATAAATGTTAGTATTATGTGTTTAATATTTGATTTCTGGTAGTGCTTTCCTTAAAACCTCGTACCGTTTTTTCCCCCTCCATTTCTTTCTTGATTTCGCTGGGCTTGTAAAACAGCAGCAACATGATTTTTTTCTTTTTTCCTTTTTTCCTTTTGTTTCCTTCTCTTTCATGAGAGACAACAAGGCATTCACAAAAACTAGGTTTATAGGATTGAGTAATAAGCTGAAACACTAAGTGCTGAGGCTTTTCAGCACTCTGATATACACAATTCAATGGTCCTAGTTCTGCAGAAATCAAGTTTTTGATTGAGTTGCTCCCCTAAGATGTATTTTACATATGGTGTGTTATTTTACACATGGTGTGATATTTTACATAGGAAATCATCCTTGGGCTATCAGGTACTCCTAGGGAACAGCATATTATTGTCTGGCCTGTCTTGCATCCGTGGCAGGAGTGTACCCGTGTTACTGTCCCCTGTCCACGTAAGGCTTGGTGACAAGTTTAGTTGTTGCTTTCCCTGACCTTTGCGAGCAATGATATGTCCCTGCAGATCAGCTCTCTTTAACACTCTCAAACATGTTCATTGCTCATCTGGGTTGGATACGGTAAGGGAGAGAAGTTTAAAAAAATTATCTCTTTGCCCCTGTTCCAAGTGGTGAGGCAGCAGTGCCCTGAGGAACCTCTAGGAGGAGAAGTACCTGTTTCAGGGCCATCAGGGGAGCAGGGCAGATCTGCTCTCGTCAGGTGGGTGCTCACCTTGGCACTTGCCACTGTGCATCCAGCAGCACAGACAGTAAGAATCCCACAGCAATTCTGTCTCCTCAAAACATCTGTCATGAAACTCACTGCCTAGGGAGCTCAGTTTAAACATGTATTGCCACTCTAACCCCATGGCTGTGTTATTTCTTTGCAGCTCAGAATCTCTTCCCTTTACCCCTTACTTGTACTGTGATTAAGTAGTTTCTAATAGCATAATAATATAAAGATGAAAGAAGTAGTATCAAGTCAAAGAAACAAATGATAGTGTTTTGGGGGTTTTTTATTTAGAAAAGAGCTTTTAGGTATAAAAGGACTTATTTTTTCCAGTTCATTAACTGGAAGAAATGAAAAAAAATCTTGTAATTAAAGTAGAATTGTGTGAAAACTTTGAATTATGTTGCTACGGAGTTCACCATTTCAAGTAGAGATTCTATCTATCTGTCTCTCTGTCTGTCTGTCTGTCTGTCTATCTATCTATCTATCTCTCTAAATCTATCTGTATATCTATTGCTATATAATAATCTATCTGAATGTCTCTTACTATATGTAAATCTACCTTTGAAAATTCACTGCATTTATATGGCTTTTATCACAGGATAAATCTAAAGCATATAAAAATATTTTATTTAGTTGATATAAAGGGCTCCAAACCAGAAAGAATATATCTTCTTTCTTAGCTTTTAGCATGGGAGTTACTACAGAGGTGTATATTAACTTAAAAAAAATAAGAAAAAGTGGGAAAATATATGGAATTTATGCAATTTACTACCTTAATTTGGAAATGTGCCAAGGAGATCCCTGAAGTATGTTGTAGTACACAGTTCAAAATTTTGACAGGCACATTAATACCATGAATTGTAATAATACTTTAGCTTACATAATGAAAGGCACGGGGTAGATGACATGAGTGGACATTTTTAGTTTTAGCAAATAATGATTCTGATTTTGTCATAAACTCCTTGCTACAAGAGACCTTACTTTCATTAAAAAAAAAAAAATAAAAAAAAATCTGGTTCTGGAATATATGACTTTTCCATTCCCAGCTTCTCCCTGCTCTTGTGCTGAGGTTTGTCTTTCCTATCAGAATAAGAACATCATGATGACATTGGTCCGGTTGAATAAAATATTTAGTTTTATTTCATTTTTTGACCCTATTTCTGTGATTGATCAGTTCAATCCCTGTTATTTCAAGGACCTAATAACACTCATGTTATGTTTGCTGTACAGCTATAAAGTTATTGTCTCATAAAAGTGACTTAGGCTATGGATGTTTATAATTGATTAGAAAAAAAAACCAAAACCAAAGCAAACCAGAAATAAACCCCACCTCAAAAATACCATAAGACTTTGAATACTTAATAAAAATGTATTTGTTTGCATGTTCCTGTAAGTCAATAGTTTTTTTAATTAATAGAATTGTGTTTCTGAATAATAAATCTCCCATTTCCCCTTACCTCACATATGATGAGTATTTAAGTTGATGAGGACATGAACAAAGAAATGTGTAATACCAGTCCATCCTTTAATGAACCAAATTATACCTTTGAGTTTTGCATTATCATTTGCAGGGCTTTCATTAAATACAAAGAGTATATAATTTAGCCTTCTGAACAAAAATACCTTGTAAAATCAAATGTCTAACCATGGAGGGTATAAAAAAGTTCTTAAATAGGTCACATTTTGAATTTGTTCAAAAGCAAACAAAGAAACCAGTCAAATATTTCACAGCACAGCAGGTCTGTGATGTGAGTGTCAAATATGGCGCATTCATGGGGGAAATTCTGGTAAAGTATTACTTAGTAATTAACTGAGAAAATAAGAACTTTACTGAACCAAACTGAAACAGCATAAGTCAGTGAATGGAATAATACATTTTTCTGAGCAGTTTGACAGTATGGATGTCTGTATAACAGTATGCCTGCCTCTCAAGCTCAGTGTAACAGATTCAGTATAGTAGATTCAGAAGTGAGCAGAACCAAGAAAGCAACAACTTCTGCAAACATACCTTCCCCAAGCTTTCTCAGGTTGTCATTTGCATTGACCTAGCCCCTTCATGAAATTAATCTTCATCACACATGTCATGTGCTAGCTCTTTCAGTCAGTTCTTGACTAATGTTTTTTATATCCAAGCAGAAAGGAAAAGCATGAAGAATAAACACTACAAAGAAAAATTACTTTGTACAAGTATCCCTATAATTCATTTAGTTGCTAGCTCTGTGGCTTTCAGTAGTGTTGTGCTTTATCCTGTAATTGCTTTCCACCTACGTCTTCTATAAAATCCACACTGCTTCTTTGGTGCTGCGGAGGAAATAAAAGCTGCTTTCAAGACTTCATTAAATAATTTGAACTTGTAGCATTTGAACTTGCTTCATTCTAAGCCAATGACTGTTTTTTAAGATAATACCGAATTCATGGTAGGCTTACAAATATCTGCTATCTGAAGTTAGAATAGTCCTTCAGACTTTCTGATTTCCTGAAGAATATTAGTAATAAACAGAAAAACTTCTAGATTATTCTTAAACTTTGGATTAAATTATTTTGCTTTCATTGCACAGTAAGGATGCCTACAAGAAATTAAATATTAACAAACCAGCCAACAAAATAAACCTCAGACTTTTGAAGAGCTCATGTTTCTGTAGCTCTTAAAAAGTTGTAATAGTGAAAAAGACCCAAGAATAAGTGCGTTTAGAGTTTAATTACCTCACACTTGCGAATTCCAGTGTGCGACCCAGTGGGTCACAGAGGGATGGGATTTGCTAGGAGTGGAAGGGACAGAAGATCCACCTGTTGATTGTGAATATGGTTCTACAATAGAGTTGTCTGTAGTCAGATCTGAAGAGAATGAACTTGTGTCTGACAGTTCTGTCCATTCTGAAAACAGTTACTAGATTCTAGAAAAAAGGGATATTGCCTCATATATGTGAACATTACTGATGTAACTGCATACCTACTTTTTCCTTTAACATTGGAGTACACTTCATTTCTCCAAAATTTACCTGCATTAAAATCATCTGTAACTGGGAAATAATTATATTGAGGAACAGTATTTATACTAACAATATTTTTTTATACAATGTATTTCCTTTCTTTTTCCTAGGATGAGGAAGAACAGTGAGACACATTAAAGTTGCAGAATTGAACTATGTACTGTGGGAGATAAGAAAAGCCTTGTAGAATAAGAGCCTTTTTTACCTTTGTTAAATCCTTTTGTTCACCCTTGCTCACCAGAAAGCATTCTGGCAAATGTTCAACTACAGGTCATGTAACCAGAGAACAGGTTGCGTGACTAGTCTGTGGTCACCTCATGCGCAAGGAAGTGATTGTTTGATGAGAAGTGCGGACATTGCGTGATCAGGGAGTTGGTTGGATGGAAAGGCATGTAGGCAGCGGTGCTTCATTGGCAGGCAGCTGATCCGTGCTTGTCTTGCTGAAGTTTAGAGCATAAAAATGCTTGGTTTTCTGGTAATGAATGATTTTCCTTCAAAGCCAGCAAGAACGAAATCTATGTGTCTTTGTTCCCCATTGCTACAATATACCATTCAGCATTCCACTGGCTACATGAAACAGCCTTTTACTGCCCATGCTGATATTTAGCTTGCTTGTATTAGTAAGTAATATAGTTGGCTACATTTATGCAGTTATGGATACAAATGAACATCATTTGATATCAGCTCAGTCCACATATGGTAAAGTCAGGCCTAAACAATAGTATGAAAACAGTTAGAGCATTGTGCTATTTAAGCCAAGCCTTTGGGTTTGCTCCCTGTGAATTCTGTAAATGGAGTTGTATTTTTTTTTTTTTTTTCAATTTTCACTCAAGTGCGTGTGTGTTTTCATGAGAATTCTCTTTTGAAAACAAGTTGCTTTCACAAAGAGGGAGGGGACAGCCTGTGTTAATGGAAATATTTTAATTTTATTCTCATCCTTTAAGAGACAGCAGCTAAGAGACCATTTGTAGCTGTAAATTAAAATAGCAATAGGAATCTTTAATTTACATCATTGTAATGAGGTTTCACATCTGAATTTTTAAATGTTTTAAAAAAAGAAATTAAGAAAGGTTAAGGTTTGTTTTCTTATTTACTGCTAAAAATATTTTCTGCAGTAGATGTGCCTGCCTCTCAAATGCAGTGTAACAATTTATGTATTTTTTGCAGTAATTATAGATCACCATATTCGAATTTCAAGTTTAGATTTTCTTGTGTTAGATGCTTATTTACTAGGCAATTAATGTTTCTTTTATCATTTGGCTAGAAATTTAAATTAATTTTAAAATGCTGTTGCCAACAACTATAAAATGTCACATATGCTATTGCATATTCAAACTTAAAGTTAAGATTCTTCCTTATACAGTTTGACATCCCACATTAACTAGGAATAAATCCTTTGATTATGTATAGGGAACAGCTCATTTGTCAAGACACATACTGACAACAGCGCTGCTGTTTTGTAAAAACTTGATTGTAGCATGTCTTTATTGCACCATGGTCATAAATTAGTAGGACACCCTACATGGGTGTCATCTTTTGGCCACTCATTTTGTACACCACAAATATTGGCCAGAAGTGACTGCTTCCTTGGTCCTCTTCTGCTTTAATGTTGTAGGGAAACATGAAGGATCTCCACACAAAGGACAAACAGTCTTACAGCATTTTTAACATGACTATGCATACACAGTTGCAACTGCATATTCTTCTTAATTTAACTGCCTTTCAGGGCCGTTGCTTTAATACTCCTGCTGTAGGGAGGCAGCACACTTCTGTGGCTGGTCCTTGAAGAAAGAAACCTTCCAACAAACAGTCAGTGGAAAAAAATCTTGTTTGTATTAAAAAAGAAAATAAAGCAAACCAGCTCGATTTTATTTCTATCCTTCTCTGAAAAAGACTCTAGCAGCTAGACTGGTAACAAACAGTGAGTCTTAGCTCAGTTCAGAGTGTTTTTGCATTTTCCTAAGCTGTATCTTCCATTTACTTTTAATTCACATACATTCAATTGGTTGTAGTAGCAGGTTGCCAGACTGAAAGACACCTAGCTAAACTAAACAAAGCATGCCTGCTCCAAGGAGTTCAGAACACCCATCCTACAAATGTTTGGACATTCATACAACTGTGCTTGAAGTAGTAGTCCAGTGGAAATGAAAAGGTCAGAGCTTTTGAAGAATGGAACCCCAAATTCAATTTTTTTTTTCTCTTCTTTATAATCTATATACCACTCAGGAATTTTTGTAGTCTAGGCTGAATCTGTTGAATATCTTTGTGTTGTGTTTCAGCTCTGTCTTCCACAGAATCTTGCACTGTTTGGTCTGCAAGTAACCTACACAGCTCAGTGAAGGAAAGAATTCCTGCTGTAACTATGTAATTCATGGTATCTAAGTTCCATGGAGGAACACTGTGATCAGGAACAATTAGAAATACAGTGATAAGATTTATTAGAAAATATAAAAAATTGACTACTAGAGAATGAGCTTTTCAAGAAAGACTTATTTTCAGTATTTTGCCATTCAAAGGAAATTACATTTTGCTTAGAGTACTAAGATAAGAAAACAAGATAATGCAGAGATTTTTATTATGTTAACAGTCCCCTGAAACGACAAGACATGTGAAATAGATGGAAATTTCTGCCTAAATAAATCATTAAGAAAATTGCAATCTAAATTCTAGTACTGAGAGTTTTCCAGCAGCAGGCTGCATTTTGCCTAATGATGAAACAGCTGAGGCCACAAAAGTCTCAGGGTTTTATGTTCAATGGTTGCTTGCATTCTGCAGTCACTCGAGAAGAATTGTTCCTTAGTATCTGTGAGTATGGGTGTTTTCAAAGCTTATCTGTAACACATATTGAAGTGTACTGGAAACCTGAGCAGACTGTTTTGGTGTGAAAGATATTCACTGTGTGGCAGCACTCTATATATCTGTCAACACATTATTTTATATTTATATATAAATATAAAATACATATTTATATGTATTTTAATAACATATATACACTCACCCCTTATCACACTGAAATAAATCTTTTCATTTTCTGAATAAACCTAATGTATATTGTTTGAATTAAGTATTTTTACCAGGGAGTTAATTAGCAAGAGTTTTTTCTTTAAAACTTACACTGTATCATAATTTACAAGTGTAAGAAATCCTTTAAATTCCATGGCTGTAAGAATATCAAGTTATAATCTGTGTTCATAGGCATATATAGAAGATGATGTCATGGGATGTGAGCTAATAAACTATTACGAAATTTCAAACAATAAGGAGTCATAATCACATGGAGTGATACAGGAGATATGTGGTTTTCAGTTTTAGCACCCATACTTAAAATTTATTCATGCATCCTGCATTAAACATATGGTAACTTCATGACTGTATTAAATTGTGTTTGTCTCATGGGGATACCCATCAACTAGAAACACTATGTTAGGGTAATATTTCATGCATTGTGACAGAGAACAGAAAGAGTATGCCTGCTTTTAAAGGACAAGTGAAAATAAATTAAGAATATCTGGAAAATTACTTCCTACAACCTTCTTATTTACTTTTTGTTTTATTTGAAAGTCTTTGAACTTATTTAACTCAGCCCTAGGAATAGTAGATTTTACATTTGGTGTCTTTGTGGTTTTTTTATTTTTAAACAAATGTAATTTTAACATTTTTTTTTAGATTTGTTCTTTCAATACATATGGAAAAGTCAGTATTTGATTTTCTATATGATTTGAGAGTAAAAGCCAATCGGTGTACCTCAGTTTTTCTCCAGAATAAATAAATAACTAAATAAGTAACTAAATAACTAACTAAAGAAATAAACCAAAACACTAAAAAACCAAAACAAATTAGGATGTAAATGGAAGACAGGTTTCTTAATGATTATAAATCCTTAAGATGTGATTTCTTGACCACGACTTTTAAAATCACATTTGAAAATGGAGTTAAGCAACTTGGAAAGCACAACTTCAGGAAAGAAAAAATCCTAGTGCTTTTCTGTATACACTCGTTGCAATCTTTAAACATCTAGTACTGAAATACTAATACGGCACATATATATAAGTGCTTTTAGGCTACTGTTAGCTGTGGGGTTTTTTTTTTGTTTGTTTGGTTTTTATTTTGTTTGTTTTTAATATAAAATTAAATCCTAGAGGAGGCTGTTGAAAGTGGAAGTCTACATTAGCTTCTAGAGGGCAGTCTGTTTAGGCTACCATATGATTTAACATGGCACAAATTACCATCTGTCATCATTAATACTAATGACCAGAGACATACATAAATATTCTTATACATTTACAATTACCTAGCAACTTGTTCTTGCAGACTTCCAGCTGTACAAGACTGGATTATTTATCTGACATCAGAAGAAGTAAATGGCATCTACATGGCATTGAATGCAATAACTTAAATCCTACCTAAATATAATAATTTCTATTTTGTTTCAATGTATCTTTTTTCTTTTTGCCTGTAATATTATTTTAGTATTAAAAAAAAGTTTTAAAATGACACCACATATAATTATACAATAAAAATGTATTAAATTACACATAGTCAATAGAGATGATAAAGTGACAAAGGGATAAACCCTTTTTTTTTTTTCTGTGTAACTGTTACCAAAAGTAATGTATTTGAAGTTGTTTTTTAAAAATTCTGTTTCCACTACTTCCTGAGTGGGTCTATAAAAAAATGAGACAAAAGACAAAGTCTATAAAATAGAAAGTTAATCCCTTCTCAAAATAGGTTAAAGCATTTTTGATAATTTTCTTTGTCAATTCTAATGAAAAATTCAATCTTTTAAATTAAGTGTGAAAAAGGAATTTTACAGGCAGTGTATGAAATAAAGAGTGGAAGAGAAAATGGTTCATGTCAACTGATAATGGAGTACAAGGCTTTTGCATTTAACCTTCTGTACTCAAATCTGGGTTAGTGTGGTGGTGCAACCCCCTCCACCCCATGGGCTGAACTATGACCTCAGAAATGCTCATTAGACTTTGTCCTTGATGAGCAGCACCTGGGCTGAGCTCCTCTTGAGCTTATCAGAGATAGTCTGCTCCCAGAAACCTGTGTTGTCTGCCAAGCTCCTGCTTTCTAGTAAACAGCCTTTGAAATTATTTTTCTTGCCTGAATAACAAGCCAGGTGGAATAATATTTTTGTTAGCAAAATTCCAAAGAAATCTGACTTGAATAGCAACCAGGATAAAAAATTACTCTGACTAAAGCCAATTCTCTTGGGACCCTATAAATAGCAGCCCTAATTGAGACCCTTTGAACTCTTCTGGACTCCACTAGGCTCTGACCAGTGCCCTCCCTCTGAGTGGAGCCTCTCAGAGCCAGTGAACTCTCAAAGATGCTATACTTGGAGGATTGTTGAAAAATGACAATGGATCCTGGGCTGAAACCCCCATCTCCTCAAGGCTCAACCCTTCACCTATTTGGAAGATACAAAGACATCTGAAGTAAGTGTTTCACTGAATTTGAAGGGAATTTTTCATAGGCACCTTGTACAGACTCTATGTATGTGTAGTCACACATATGCGTGAATATGCTATAGCAAATGCTCTATGAATGTTGCTCTCCTAGATTCTTGAGTACTTTAAGTTTTTAAGTTAGGTCTGTAAGTTATCGTTGTGGTATAGTAAATTCTATATGAATGCTTTGCTAAATTGTTTTATTAAGTATTTGATTAAGTGCTTTAGGTTTAAGGTAAGTGCTGTTGGGTATAAACTGCTTATCAAGTCTGGGTTCAGTTTACAGCAGGGGTCTACTCTGAACCTTGTGACTCAACAGGAGAGACTTCCATATTCCATTTTACTCTTACCCTTTCCTGTTTTTTTTCTTCCTCTCTCCCTCTTGACCTGCCCTCTCATTACTCAAAGACCCATAGTTTTGGGTTTATATCCATTTGATTAAATTGATTTTGGATTTTTATTGTCTTCTTGGTGTGTTTTAACCATCTAAGAAGTAAGAGAGTGAAGCTTGCAAACAAATTTTATCATGCTGTTGCTTTTATAAGTAAACCTGATATATACCTGCTGATACCTTTTCCAGTCATTTTCTAAGTGACTTAAAAACACACATTCATGACAGTGAGCTGAGGATTAATATCCAAGAAACAAGTTCATCTCAATTTCCTACAGTGCAGGCCTGAAATGAGCAGTATCACTTTAGCATTTTAGACTAACACCTTTACCCCTGGACTAACCATTCACAGGAGTTTTCTCACCAGGGAGAATAAACTACAACTTAGACAAGTATTTTAATGGTTACAAGCTCTGCCTGAAGAACAAAACCAAGATTAGTCCCTACTCTACCCAAATACAGAAAGGAGAATAAAGGCATTTGCAGGCTGGAATGTGAGGAAGCAAACCCAAGAGACAGGGTTATCTTTTGGAGTTTAATTATTAGCTTGCAGGGCACAAATTCCTCTAGAGCCTTTCTTTTATCTATGAGACATGTACACTGGAGATAGTCTCACTTTCTCTGCTGCATCAACTGACTGTTGCATTGGAAGCCTGAAAAGATTTGCTGGCCCTAAGTGTCATGTCTACGTTGCGCATTTTGAAAGGACTTAATTTTGTAACTGAAAGAGGTATGAGAAGCAGAGTTTGAAGCTTCAGTCTGAAGCTGAGAGCTGTTTCCAATAACAAATTGCTAAAAGGCATGAATGAAAGGCATAAAGTTAAAAAGTATCACTGCTTTTGAAATTTGTTCAAGAAAATTCAAAATTTTCAACTGTAATTTGCTTTTCTATAGTTTGTGGATCACTTCCTCCACCCACCTGAGGGAAAATTCAATGTGGCAGGTTCTGGGACCCTAGCATTGACTTATCTAGTGTATTGTGGATGCACAAAATTCTTATTATAGCTGAGAAAGTACAGAACTGCTGCTTTTTCAGAAAACTTTTAAAAACATGCTCATAAAATCTTATACCAGAAAACTCTATCATGTATATGTTTCTAGTGAAGCTTAATGAAAATTTAGTTTGGTTGTTAAAATCATGGGATCATGCCTCCTTTTGTCTTTTTTCTCCTGTGTGAGCAGAGCAACTACAAGGTTTCCATTCAGCTTACTGTGTACATAACTTTGAAATATAATCCTTAAAATCCTTAAAAGACAGTGTATTAAACTGAAGACAACTTTTGAAAATTGTTTTAAGATAACAAATACAGTATTTTAAACATAAAAGGTGTAATGACAGTAATTTTCATTGGGGTCTGTAAAGTCTTTGAAAAAACAAATTACAGATAGGATTTTCCATTTGATTGCAAGATTAAAGCTTCTTAGAAAAAAAGTTTGGACTTTTTTTATTTCTTTGTTTTTATTTGCTGTGATTGTTGTTTTTTCAACTCAGCCCTGATGAGGCACATCTGGAGTACTGTGTCCAGTTCTGGGCTTCTCAGCACAAAAGTCATTTGACTTCTGAAAAGGATTCAGCAGAGGGCAAAAGAAGATGATTAAGGAATTACAGCATCTCTCTTACAAAGAAATTTGAGGCAGCTGGGCCTGTTCAGCCTCGAGAAGAAACAACTGAGAGGGAACTCATCAATGTCTGTAAGTATCTGAAGGGATGGTGTCAGAGAATGTTTCCAGGCTCTTCTTGGTAATGCCAAGCAACAGAATGTCGCTGACTGCTTGGCCGCCCGAAGGCCAAGCAGGCGACTTGATTCAGTGTCCTGGCCACAAGACAGCCTGCAGCTGGGCAGTCTGAGGCAAGTACCCGATGTTACTGTCTGCTTCTGGGCTCTCTGTGGAGCTGGCAGCAGTCTGGTGATACAGTAGTGAGTGGCAGAGGCGAAGGAGGAGAGAGGGACTCTCTGTTGCAGCAAACCCAAGTCTTTATTACCCGCTCGGAGGGCCGAGAAACAGAAGCCAAGGATGGAGGGCAACAAAAGAGCACAAAATGGCGGTTACATGAGCTTTTATCCAGGAGGAAAAAGGGGAGGAACAAGGGGATAAACCAATAGGGAAATGACATACAATGGCAGCTAACCACTTACAGAGGGTTTAAGGAGGGACTTATTTAAACAAACCAATGGGGTTAACAGGCAAACTGAACTTTCTGGATGTGAGGGATGGCACATCTAGTCCTAGGGGAGGACACTTGTTAGGATTGACATCCCTGGGTTGTGACTGGCTCCTCAGCACCGCCCTTGGCTTCACTGCCAGGCTCATTTTCATCATCACTGTCCTGGGCAGGAAAGTCCACCCACTGGATCTCCTGGTTAATTCGGAAAACAAAGGTGGACTGGGCCACTGCCACAGGGGGTGGTTTGACAAATCATTCCTCTTGCCTGCAAGGTTTCCAATGTTTGAGCAATTATGGTGATATATTTTTTAACACATGCCTCCCCTTCCTCATAAGTAGCCGTTTTATGTTGTGTGGTTAAAAAGGGTAACCCAAACATCATTTCATATGGGGACACTCCTAAGTCTGATCTGGGTTGTGTTCTGACCCTTAGTAGGGCCAAAGGCAAACACCTTATTTATGACATCTGTGTTTCAATCATTAGTTTGGTTTTTAGAGTTTGATTCGCTCGTTCTACTCGACCCAAACACTGTGGGTGCCACGGGGTATGTAAATCCCACTCCGTTCCCAGGGCCCGTGTTGTTTGCTATGAAACCTTTGATGTAAAATGTATTCCTCTATATGAGTCTATTTTGTTAACCATTCCATACCTGGGAATGATTTGTTCCAGGAGTGTTTTGCACACCATGTTGGCTGTAGCCCTAACAGCTGGAACAGCTTCTACCCAGTGAGTTAAATGATCTACTATTACTAATAAAAATCTTCATTTCTGTACCTGGGGAAGTTCAGTAAAATCCACTTGGATGCTTTGAAAGGGTTGCAGGGCCAACTCACGCCCGCCTAGGATAGTTTTTCTCATACTCTTTTTATTTACTCTTTGACATGTTATACAATTTTTAGTAACTTGTTTGGGTAATCCTAAAATCCTGGTGCATCTATAATTCCTTAAAAAATGATCACATAAGGCTTGGGTCCCCTAATGAGTCTTTGGATGCATATCTTCTAATATTTTCCTAGCAAGGGGCTTATTAGGCAGCTGCCTCCCATCAGGGAGTTTCCATTTTCCAAATTGGTCTAGCTCGCCCACATCTTACAGAGTTCCTTCTCCTCTGCTTTGCTAAATTTTGGGATTTCTAATCCTTCCTTGCCTGGAGTTAGGATTAACATAACCGTTTGACTTCCATTTTTTGCTGCATCTCTAGCCTCTTGGTCTGCTAAATTATTCCCTCTTATTTCTAGGGTCCCCCCTTTTTGGTGTCCTTTCATATGTACCACAGCTATTTCTCTAGGCAATCCTAATGCTTCTAAGATTTCTAAAGTTAGTCCTTCATGCATTAGCCCCTTTCTCCTTGAGTTTAATAACCCTCTTTCTTCCCAGATTTTCCCAAAGGTGTGTACTACTGCACAGATGTATTTTGAATCCGTAAAGATTGTCCCCACATTTCCTTCTAATAACCTCAAAGCCCTGTTAAGCACGTACGGTTCACAAAATTTGGCTGACCAGTGACTAGGCAATTTTCCCTTTTCCTTGAATCCCATAGTTCTCCTGTCTACCACTGCATACCCAGACATTTGCTGCCCTTACTGGCACCAGGAAGACCCCTCAATAAAGAGCTTTTCTCCATCGGGTAGGTCACATTCCATTAGATCTTCCTGTATCTTAGTTTGATAATCTATTAATCCTAAACAATCATGGGTAACAGTCCCCTCAGGTTTCCCATACAAAAACTGGGCAGGATTCACGTGGTCACCTGTGGAAATGATTAGATCTGGAGTTTCCAGAAGCATTGTTTCATACTTGAGCATCCTTGAGTCTGTGAGTCACTTCTCAGCTTTTTGGTTTAACACTGATCATACGGTGTGTGGGTTATAGACTGCTAGAGTTCCACTAAATGTGAGTTTCCGAGCTTCTACTAACAGGGCTACGGCCGATATAGCCTGTACGCAAACTGGCCACCCCCTGGTCTTGGGGTCTAATAATTTAGACAGAAATGCTACAGGCTTCCTGGACCACCCCCATTTGTGTGTGAGTAGTCCATAGGCTACCCCTTCATTTGAACCAACGAATAACTGAAAAGGCCTGGCCACATCTGGTAAACTTGAAACTGGAGCTTCTATAAGTTTCCCTTTTACTATTTCTAGCTTTTGGTCATCTTCCTGTGTCCAACAGTTATGTTTTTCACCAATCAGCTTTTCACACAAAAATTTGACAACTCTGCAATATTCTTCAATCCACTGCCTACAATACCCCAGTAATCCTAATAACTTTCTAACTTTCCTTTTTGGTTTGCGGTGGGGGAAGAGATAATACATGCTGTACCCTCTCAGGATCCAACTTTTTGCTTCCCTGACTTAACCAATGTCCTAAGTGTTTTACCTCCTGTCCCACAAACTGTAGCTTTTTCTTTGAAACTCGTAGCCCCTTTTTCCCGAGAAAATTTAACAGATTAATGGCGGTATCCTGAACTGTTTCCTCATCTGACCCTGATATTAATAAATCATCCGCATATTGTAAAGTAAGTATCTCTTCACTTCGTTCAAAGGACATGAGGAGAGCTTCTAAGGCCTGCCCAAACAGATTTCGGAGATTCCGTAAATCCCTGGTGCAGTCTAGTCCACCGTAATTGTTGTTTTCTTCTTGTCTCAGGATCTTCCCATTCAAATGCAAAGAAGCTCCTGCTATTTTCTGCTAGGAGGCAAGCCCAGAATGCATCCTTTAAATCTATCACACTGTACCGTGTGTGGCAGGGAGGGATGTGGTTCAGGAGAGTGTAAGGGTTAGAAACAGCAGGAAATTGTGTATATGTCCTTTTATTAACCTCCATTAGATCCTGGACTAACCTATATGTTCCATCAGCCTTTTTTACCAGCAAAATCAGAGTATTGTGAGGTGACATGCAGGTTTCCAAAGTTTCTTCTTGCAGCAATTTGTCAGCCACAGGTTTTAACCCCATCCTTCCTTCCTTGGATATTGCATATTGCCTGACTCTTAAGGGGTGAGATGGATGTTATATTATTATTTCTGTTGGCTTCATGTCCATCTTTCCCATTATTTTCAGATGCCCACACTTCTGATTCAATTTTATTCTCATCCTCACTAGTTAAAATCTTTGCTTTCTTTTGTCCTTCCTCTGGGAGTACACATATACCTAATAACAATTGTAATTATTATTACAATAAATTCTGCCCCAATAAATTCCGTCCAGCACCTGGGACCAACAATAAGTCTCCAATGGCGAAAGGATTAGGGCCTTCTACCTGTACATTTGCAATTCAGGGTACCTTAAACACTTCCCCCTTTGCCCAAATTACATTAACAACCTTTTTACTTACACAACACCCCTCAGGGACTTTTAATATACATGTTCTATCGGCCACAGTATCTACTAAAAATTCCATTGCCTCCTCCTGGGGTCCTAGTTTTAATTTTATCAAGGGCTCAGTTTGATGTTCAGACCCCAGTATGAAGAGCCCCTGACATGCCTATGCCATCTCCCCTTCAAACGCTTTCATGTCTTTGGCCCTTTTCAGGCGGTTCCTCCTTAAATGCCCAGGAGCACCACAGTTATGACAGTTAAACTTTTCCATGTGCCCGGTTGATTTCTCTGTTGTTGTTTCCCCAGGCGTCCCTGATTGCTTTGCTATGTACTGTCCTGACCCTTTTCTCTTCTGTTTTATGGATTCTGCTTCCCTCATAGTGGCAACCATGATTTTTGCTTGAGCTTTTGATTTTATCTAGTCTCTCCAGACACACACTTTCTGAGCTTCCTTTAATAATTCTTGCAAACTCCTGTCCTGCCAGTCTTTTAATTTTTCTAACTTCTTTCGGATGTCTGGCCAGGAATGAGTAACAAAATTTACTTTCAGTACCGCCTGTCCCACTGGGCTAGAGGGATCGACACCAGAAGATTGTTGCATTGTTTTTCTCAGTCTTTCTAACCGCTCAGTGGGAGTTTCATCCTTCCCTTGTCGACTATCAAATGCCTGAGCTGCATTCTGTCCTCTTGGGGCTGCCTCTTTTATTCCTCTCATGAGTAGGTTTTGAAAATCAGCAATGTTCTGTCTTCCCTGAGGCTGATTCTGGTCCCATTGAGGACTCTGAAGGGGCATTTCCTGATCAGTGGGAGCTCCTTGTTGATGTTCCCTTTCCCATATTCTCATTCCTGCTATCCTAATCATTTGTCATTCTTCTGGGGTGAATAATATCATTGACTGCATCTCTTCCCACGTGTATGTATTTGGCCCCAGAAATTGGTGAAACTGTTCCGCCAGGCCCAAGGGGTCTTCTAACACTGCTTTCATCTCTTTTCTAAAACTTCTTACATCTGCACAGCTTAAGGGAACATTTACAAATCCAATTCCTCCCTGTGTCCCACCGCAGAGGAACTTCCCTTAAAGGGAACAACTTTCCCTCTTCCCTTTCTTCTGTTATTCTTGAGTGTGCAACGGGGCGGCATGGTGGAGGGTTTGGGATTTCTTCTCTAAACAGGGCCTCCTCTCCCCGTGGTAGGGGTCCCACTTGTGGTGGAATTTCCCCAGCAGTGGGGTTATAGGGAAGAGAGAGACTTTCTAAAGGGTTCCATTTACCACCCTCCGACTTTGTTTTATCCTCCTCCACTTTTAGAATTGTTGTGGGTTTTACCTCTGATCCTTTTTGACATGCGGCATATTCACATTCCTCCAGATTATAGGGCTTCTTCCCATTAACATATACATTTAATACTTGCCACATCCAACTCTCACAGGAACCATATTTCAGCCAACGTAGATTATCAGACCTAATTTTTCTTTCTGCCCATGTTATCATACAGAAGTTTATCATTTTAACTTTATCTTTTCCCCTAGTAATACTAGATTCATCCCAATATATTATCATAATCCCCAGTGGGCTATCGGGTGGTATATTAGCCAACACTTTTCTATTTTTCTTGGGATTTTTCTTACTTGCTTTGTGCCCCATGTTGGTTTAATTCCCTACTTGTTACTCCACCGCCTACACACCTTTATTAATCTCCTATTTGCCTTCCCAAACAGTCCTCTCCCCTTTGGATAAGAGGACTGTACTACAAAAACGAACTGTTTCCACAATCTGAACCCAAACCACACAGAATCAGGCCTCCAATAACACTGAACTACCACAAATAAATCTATATTGCCAAGCCAACAAACCAAACTAAAGCTAAAAGGAAACACAAACAAAAACAAACCTTTAATAAGTCTGTACTACAAAACCAAAATCCCTCTGTTTTAGGTAATTTTAATTCTAAACAGATTTCCCAGTGGACCGTTGTCTTGGGGTGACATTATGAAAGACCTATATTCCATATCATCTGCTTTCTGCTCAGACAATGTGTTCTGTAACTTTAAGAAGCTGGGAGAAACTCCGCTGGCCCGGGTTGTTTGAAATTCCTCCTCAGGTGTTTGGCCTTGAAGGGACAGGGAGGAAAGACAGCCGGGAGGTCCGGATATTTTTTTCCCCTTTCTCACTGTCAGGCTTCCAGCGGCAGCGGCAGGAGCAGCGGCGAAGGCCTATTCCTTCTTCGGTTTTATCTCTTTGGACTGTATTTCTCGACTTGCTTTCTCATCCGAGACATCAGACAACACCCGAGAGGAAGCAGGTGAGAATCCTTCAGGAAGCCACCTGAGGCACTTCACCCAGCCCCGCAGTACCCGCTGGTGGGGGGGGGAGAACTACGCCCAAGGGAAAACAGGACACTAAGTCCATCGGGCTGTTTGGTCAGGTCTAATAAGTCCTTTTCTCTTTCCCATGCTTTATGGGCATTTGGTTTTGTTTGTTAAATAAAATAGGGTTTTTTTCACTTTCATCCAAGAAGGTTTGTTGTGGTGGGGGGAGGAGGTGCCGGAGGCCTGTTCTTGTGGGGGAGGCACTTTGTAGAAGCATTTTGCTCCAAAACTTGTCTCAAAACTAAGACAACCATCCAGGAAATCACTCCCTTACCAAGGAGTTTACCCCCATAGGTTTTAACTCCTAGAATTCCTACCAAGGTGTTCAGCACCTGAGAGCTTCCGTTTAAGGATTTCTACCAAGCTGTTCAACTCCTGAGAATCCCTACCTGAGGGCTTCTACCAAGGTGTTCAGCTTCTATGAATTCCTATCCGAGGATTTCTACCATGGTGTTTAATGCCGGCGGTGAGGAGAAGCAAGACACGCCAACCCAATATGAGTGATAAGCAAGCTTCTACTTTATTCATGTTACACACCGCTTATATATCTCCAGTGTTAATTATGCCTACTAGTCATAACAGCATTGGCTAGTTCTACACAGCTACATTTGTATTCTCCTCCTACCTATGGTTCTTGTTCTCAGGGATGCTTCTCATTCCACAAGTCACTTTATCAGTACTTTCCCAGCGCTCAAGGGCAGTGTGTTTTTCAGTTTAAATCACGCACATGTGAGGCCTACACTTTGCTTTGCTCGCACAATGCCTCCAAAGATCTGAGGCCTTCCTCTTGGAGCCATTCTGCAACAGTTTAACTCCTAAAGGATCATTTTTGGGGATCATTCAGCTTGTTTCTCTTGCTTTGTCCAGTCACTGGCCATTTATCTCTGGAGAAGATGGAAATGCAGTTAAAAAGACTCCACATTTGCTTTGAAGATCCAGCTATCAATCCCCCTTTTCTTGCACCCCTGCACAAGAACTTACCGGGGTCCTCCTGTCTTGTTCGGGTCTTCAAATGTACAAAGAGTATGGGCAATTTACACAGTTCTCACGGGAGCTGAGCTCAAAAAAAAAAAAAAAAAAAAATTTTTTTTTCCTTTTTTCCACAATTTAGGACGTGTCTCTGATTACTGCCTGCTAGTGCCTGCTGCCCTCCTGGGCTACAGAATAATGTAGGGGCGTCCCCCTCCTCAGCAAGAAAGCAGGTCCTAGCGGAGATTGTCACATCGGGGTCACCAATTGAGAAAAATGGCTATGCAAACAGATTTCAGCAGCATGTTATTGAACATTTATTAGTAGAACAAAGGAAAACACAGCCCTGAGCACTTGGCTATTCTGCCAGAGGTGAAAATTTCATTCATTTTACAGTGTACTTAAGTAGATTCTCAAATTGTTACATATTCATCGAGGCCAGAAAATAATTTACATTTCACTCAACTCCTCTTTCCCAGATCTCTGTCCCACTCCCACCAACACGATGCCTTAGAAATCCTTCAGAAACAAGGCTTTGATTTCTCTTAATTTGTAGCTGACAATTTTCTTTGGGAGGTGTGAACTAAGATAACAGACTTCCTGGAGTGTATGTGGTCTTATCTTCATTTTTTCTTTAAGATGTCTTGGTCTCTGGCTCTGTGGTTTATCAAATTAAAGACATTTATTATGATGTATTTATTACTACATTTCCTAAGATATTACAACTATTTTGAAGTTACAATCCACCCTAACCTTGTTCCTACTTATCTATATTTTATCTTAACACTACTTTTACCCAGTACACCATTATTTATAAATATTAAATTAATGAAAGCCAACATTTTTCATTCATCCATTTCTCACACCATCATCTTCAGAGCCATTAGGATTGCCTCTGCTGGACATGGTGGAAGCTTCCAGCAGCTTCTCACAGGAGTTGTATTTGAGGTCCCCCACTACCAAAAACTGGGCCAAGCAGTTTGATTACTTCAATAGTGTAAATAATATATTGTATTTTATTTCCATTTCAGTTCAACATCTTTCAAGTCAACCAGAAAGAATATATGTAGGCATTTTATACAGAACATGCACATTAAATCAACACGATTGACTTCATTTATAAAAATGCACGGCATCTTCAGTATTGCTGAGCAGAGTTTTCTAACACCTTTTTATAGTCTATAGTAACAATATCATGTTTCCTTCAAAAAAAACTTTGAAGTTTTTAAGGTGCACTGAAGAAGATTGTTATATTAAAGTCTGTGCAAAGAGCCATTGTACAGAAAATTGATAAAAAAAAAGTTTTTTCTCATGTTTCTTCAGTCTAAGCAAGTAAACCACTGTCATCAAGGGCAAAGTGGTAATTGTTAAAGCTTTTTTTTACTCCTCTGTGAGGAGAGAATAACCACATTTATATGAGCCAAAATATGATGCAGAACTGTTTACCTTGTTAGCTTAAGCTTCACTTCTAGATCCATTTCTTTTTGTCAGTTGTGGTAGATGGTGGCATACTCAGATATTTACCAATTGATCTCTTTGAAATACAGCTAGCAAAAGCAGAAAAAATATTAATGAATTTTCATTACTGAACATTAATGTCAATTTGACTGGTTTTAATGACCCTTCCTAGCCCATTTCCAAATACCCTTGAATGTTATACATATAGTGTCAAAAAAACATGAAATGTTAAAGTCTCATGTGCTCTTACAGCTTGCAAGGATGACGCTGAGACCAATCAGGTTTGCATCAAGCTGTATGTGATGGTTTGACCCTGGCTGGATGCTAGATGCCCACCAAAGCCATTCTATCGCTTCACTCCACAACTGGACAGGGTCCATGAGTTAAGATGAGAACAGGGAGAGGCCATTAACTAATTCCCATCATGGGTAAAACAGACTCACTTGGGGATATTAATGAATTTATTACCAATCAAAATCAGAGTAGGATAATGAGAAGTAACAATTCTTAAAAATACCTTCCCACCACCCTTCTTTCCTTTCCGGGTTCTATCCCCTCCCCCTGCCCGATGTCTGAGAATTTTGTGTAGTTTTTACTCTTTATGTATCTGTAATTTGGTGTAGTTCTGTGTTTCTTATAAGATGTTAAAAACCTCTGTTCCCATCAGCTTTAGCCAAAACAGTAGAAATTCAACTTTGTTGCCCTGGGGCCCGAAAATATGTAAACAACAGTGAGTGGAAAGGGAGCAGCCTGGGATGGTTACCATCATCACCTGAAGGTATGACTGGAGAATTGGAGCCAATATGCTGATATGACAGAACTTATAAAAGGTGAAGAATGCGTGACGTGGAGTTCATTTTCAGGTGTAGCCCCACAGGGGGGTCCTTGCTTGCCCTGAATGTACCTTGAAGACCATGAATAAATTTGTCCACTTTTACTTTCCTAACTTTTCTTGGCCTCTGTTACAGATTACCCTGTTTTAGGCATGACCCCCACGCCCCTCCAGCATCTCAGGGAGATGANGCTTGCCCTGAATGTACCTTGAAGACCATGAATAAATTTGTCCACTTTTACTTTCCTAACTTTTCTTGGCCTCTGTTACAGATTACCCTGTTTTAGGCATGACCCCCACGCCCCTCCAGCATCTCAGGGAGATGAGGAATGGGGGTTGTGGTCAGCTCATCACAGGTCGCTCTTGCTGCTGCTCGGGTAGAGGAGTCCTCCCCATGCTCCAGCATGAGGTCCCTCCCACAGGAGTCAGTTCTCCACAAACTACAGTTCTTCATTAACTGTCCCAGTGTGGGTCCCTTTCCAGTGGGTGCAGTCCTTCAGGCACAGCCTGCTCCAGTTTGGGACCCCACAGGGACACAGGTCCTACCAAGAAACCTGCTCCAGCATGGCCTTCTCTCTTCACAGGTCTGCAGGTCCCTGCCAGGACAGGTTGCAGCACAGGCTTCCCACAGGTTGACAGACTCCTCTCAAGCATCCACCTGCTCTGGTGTGGGGCTCTTCCATGGACTTCAGGTGGATCTTTGCATCCCCACAAACCTCCATGGGCTGCAGGGGCACAGTTGCCATACCTTACCATTGGTCCTAAAAGTATGAGCCAGACACTCCTGATAAAAAGGGGTTACCTTCACAAAGATCCTTCTGGTGCCCAACAACTAGATGGAAAGTGCCAAAGATGCACATGTAGCATAACGCATAAACAATATTTATATGCTTAGCAAATTAGCATAACTAACAAGAATCCCCAATTAGAAACATAAGGGATGAGGTAATTCCCCCTAGTTCTACCCTTTTCTGACACCCTTCCCCCCCCACTTAGTTAGGAACTTAACTTTGTTTATGAAAACGCATCTCAAGGAACTAGTTTCAACCTTGGCTCCCCAGAGAGCCTAACCTTGGACCCCCGGGCTTGGAGATGCTAGGGAATTTATTTTATCTTTCTGTCTAATATAGAGGAGGTTAAATGCTAGCTATGAATACAATAATAGCCTACAAAGCTACAAATAAATGTGTAAAGAATATAGAGAATATATAAAAGCAAAAAAGGCAAAAATCAATTTAATATAAGCCTCACCATAGGCTGTACAATGAGCTGCAGGGGAATCTCATCTCCAGTACCTGGAGTACTTCTTCCCCCTCCTTCTGTCTGACCTGGGTGTCATAGTTGGTCCTCTCACATTCTTACTCTGATCTTCTCTGGATGCAATCACATTTGTGCAATAGCTTTCTCCCTTCTCAAATGTGTTACAAACATCTCTGATTGGCTCAGCCTTTGCCAGCAGCAGGTCTGTCCTGGAGCCAGCTGGCATTGGCTCTGTGAGACAAAGGTGAAGCTTCTAGCAGCTTCTCACAGAAGCCACCCCTGGAGTCCCCCTTTCCCACTACCAAAATCTGGCCACACAAATCCAATACAGTATAATACCTTTTTCCTAGGCAACCTGATTCACTAGGAAGAAACAGACAAATTTTAGATAAGCAGGACAAAAACCAGCTTATTGTTTCCCATATATATTAACTGGCTTAAAAAAAAAAAAAAATGGTGTCTTTCTAAAACCTTTTTTTTTTATACGATTTCCAGTTTGATGCCTGAACTTTAGGTAATAATATCATTAATTTAGACCATATGCAGTAAAATGCTGACTCTCCATTCTCCGTGTAATCACACTTACCACGTTTGCTAACTTCCTATAGATGAACAGTTTTCCTCACAAGTGGATTTAGGTGTTTTTCTGTCTGTTTCAGGTGATCAACAATTCACTAGAGAGCCAGATACTCACAACACATTCTATATAAGCGGCTGCTTCAGGCAGGAAATAAAATATTAAGCTAATGAGTAGAAAAGGCTGAGGGTAAATAAAGGGCCAACACCAACACTTCAGTGGCAAGTGTCTCAACCTGCAGCTACATCTGCAAACTGCCTTGTGGGACTAAATAGAAATCAGATGAATCCTTCCTTTTAACCCCTCAAAGAAATAAAGTAGGTACAGCCTGCTGTCCAACAACCCAATGGATAGTACTTCTGCATTGACATATTCTTCTGGTTTGAAAATAGAAATATTTTCAGGTAAATGTGTTTAACTATAGAGTATTTCAGATATTGTAATGGTATTGAGTATTGCTTTAATTTTGTGTAGAGTTAAGAAGTATCAAAATTTACTACCTAGATAAAATCTTGCAGGATAGACAATGGGATAAACACAGAATTTTTAAGGAGTAACATAGTCTTTGCCGTAGCTGAATTTTCCAAAATTTAGACAATTCCATGCTTACCTGCTAAAAAGAAATTAAGTGTCTAGAGCTGATTTTCAGTGGAGCTGAAAGTTTCCAAAATCTAGCTTGTAAACAACAGTGACACTGAGATGTTAGAACCATATTGCTGGTTCCACTTCTAAATAGAGCTTCTTTGTGTAGAGAAAGTATAGAAAAAATAATGTATGCTTGTGCTAGTATTTAGCCAATAAAAAAAGCAGAAATATTTCACTATAAAATTTCGAGTTCCCAGTGTGTTTCCAGATCCTTAGTGACATAGATCACTCAATCAGACTATACAAAAAATACTAGATGATTTCTATAAATTGTGTAGTGAAAAAGGCAAATGCTTTTAATGAACTTGAAGCTCAGAAGTATTCACTGAATAACTCTATGTCTTTTCAATAAAAGCACATTCAAATATTTCTCAGCTCATCTAAAAATCCTTTATCCTTTCAAAGAGCAAAGAATATATTTTTACAAATTACTGAATGAGGCATGAAAGTGCATTCTTGTGAAACCTGCCTAAAGTCTATGGAAAGATATCAGAGAATTGCTAATATGATTTAGCAGAGAATTTAGCTTTTAGTACCTACTAGATGAATAGCTAATGCATTTCTCTTTCATCCAGGTTTTATGCTACCACAATCACCAGCTTCAATACAGTTTATTGTTTTGTGTACATATATGAGGAGTACAAGCCCATGTGTGAGAAAGACCAAATGCATGCTGTCTAGCTGCTTTTGCATTGTAAATATTCAGAACTGTTCTCATACCTGAACTTCTCCCTATTAGTTCAATAGTGAGGAATTTGGGATAGAGTCTATGTGAGTAAAGAAAACCAAACTACAAAAGGAAACTGAATAAAAGAAAAAGATAACATACAAGTGATTTAATCAATAAATTTCTTCAAAACCAATAAAAATGTATGATATAAAAATGTACATCACCTTTGAACAACAACAAAATGAGTAATAATGGTAGCATAAGATCTGCATCACTGTTGAACAAGAGTTTGTTTCAGCTGTGTGTGGTGGAGAGGGCCAGGGACTCTATGAGGAGTCAGACTAGCTTCATGGGTGAGTTCAAAGTTTGGACTACCAGCCTAAATGCACTTTCAGCTAGTTCACAGTTCAGAAAAGGCTTAGGAATGAGATCAATAACTGGCAGAAAGCTCAAAAATCAGTTTCTTAAGCTTATCATAGGAAATGCAAAACAGGTTTATGTCTCAAACTTCACTTTTCCTGTACTACTCCAGCTTGACAATTTCTTTTCCTGGATGGATCCGTCCTTTTCTAAAAAAGGATTTACACATCAGGATTTGATCTGCAGTCTTCTCGGTGTACTGCTCTCAATGTACTCTGGTTTTGTGGACTGCACGATGAGCAGGTCTATTAAACTAGTTTCTGCATAGTTGTCCTGACTGAATCCTGCTAGCAGCCACCTCTTGTGTTCCACTAAGGGGAACTGTAAGGAGTTCTTTTAGAATTAGATGGTCAGGAAAAAAATTAAGTTAACTGAGGCAAGCCTTGTATCTAAAAACCATTTATTGGTAATGAAAAACAAAAAGAAGTAACTGCCCCACTAAAAAGGGCTGGAAAAGACAGAAGAGAAGGAAGGAAAATTGATAAGAAAGAAATGGGGGGCAGAGAAAGAGGGGAGACGGAGAGGAAAAGCAAGCATTACCACCAGTAGGACTGGGGTGTGTCATCGATGTACACACGGCAGAAGGCGTGGTGTACATGTTGTCTGCTGCAGAGCCTATTTAGCTCTCGGAGAGGCGCGGCTCCACGGACACAGCTCCTGCGGTGATGGGCAGCCGGACACCCGGTGAGAGGCGATCGGGAAGGAAGTGCGGGACCCTGGACAGCGTCGCGGCGGGAATCGCGGCGGGGATCGCGGCGTCATAGGTAGGTTAGAGGCAGGCAGGGTTGGATGCAGATCGTCGGCCAGGGACACAAGGAGGCAGGACAGGGGGCAGCCAGGGTGGGCGAAGGAGTAGGGCAAGCCAGGGAGCGAGCCAGTGAGTGAGCCCAGCAGCGAGGCAATGGGCAGGCCCATCAGTGAGCCTGTGAGTGAGGACCCCCACTCAAAAAGGCTCAAAAGCCAAAAGCAGAGTCTCCAAAAAGTCCCTTCCTCCCCGCCCCGCCATGCGAGCCAGCAGCTCATGATGCTGTTACTTTTTGTACCCCCCTGCTCCCTCCCAAAGTCCACCTGCTGACAGGAGACCATTGGCTCAGTCCAACATTCCACTGCGGTCCATTGGTGGAGACCCAATCCGATTGGAGAATGTCTGTGGAGGGTACACTGTCTGGTGTTCCCCCGCTGACTGCCTTTCCCATGTAAGATATGAAATAGTTGCCAGGGAAAGCTCCCCAGAGACAAGGCTTTCCTGCAAGAGGCACATGTGCAATCCTTCCCCCACCACACCTCTGACAATCAGTGTTGAGGCAAAACTAAAATGGCTCCTCACACCACCCCTGACATGCATTGAGACAAGCCCTTCAGACATTGCTAGTTCTGCACATCAGAAAGGCAGAGATATAAAGTGATTAGAAACTTTAGGTCTAAGTGTAATGTAGATGTTCTCCAGGTTAGGCAGATAGGAAGTTACTGTGAAATCAACACTGAAAACCTGCTGTGAACTCTCTGTCTAGTATGGTGATGGAATCAGTCTGTATTTCAAAGATTAGCTCATCTAATCACACTTACAAATGTCCTGTTTCTAGCTCCTGCATTCTTGCTATTCTTTTCACTTTTCTTCTCCTTCCCACTCTCTGTATGCTTCCATATGGTTATCTCTTGCTTTTGGATGTCCTGAACACGTTGTCCATTTTCACATCGTGCATCAAAATTCAACTTTTGTTAATCAGCTTCCAAATCTGGTGCTAGCTGTTTCTCCAGATTCTTGCTAGTTTACTTGATTCATATTTAACTTTATTTTCCGCTGTTTCACTTACACAAATTTGTGCTTTTATTTTAGTTTGGGTTTTTTTTTTTTTTTTCTCTTTTTTGATTGGTTTTTTTTGTTGTGGTTTTGGTTTTTTGTTTTTTCTAGTTTAATGTATTGCTGACTTCACATTGGGTCTCTGGGAAACAATTAAATATGTACTAAGATTTTAACTAGAAGGAAAGATAGACGTTAAAAGAATTAAATTAATATTGTACTGATTATTTTGATTGACTATTGACAAAACTTCTCTGAAAAATATGTTTCAAATGCAAATATACAGCAGTGATATGGTTAACTGCAGTTTGATTTTCTGAAAAAACTGCTGCAAATCTGCTCATCAGGCTGTGGGTGACTTTTCTACATAATTTTGTCTGTATAGTGGCAAGAGCTGCTATTTATTTAAGTACTCCTCATTTTAAGAAATGGGCAAAGGTGAATGTAGATGGAGAGAGTGACTGATTTATGCTCCATTAAATGCCCATTAAAGTGTTTTGCTACATGCCTAAGCATTGCCAAGAAAAAAACCCAACAAAACGTTCTTCTCTATCAGGTTTTAATGGATGGAAAAATTCCATGAAATATGTACATTAACATGGAAAATAAGTGAGGCCACTGATTAGCCACGTAATAATTGATTTCCAGGCTGAAAATACTAGCAGAACTGTTTTTAAAAAATACACAGTATATGTTACATATATTTTTTTCAATGTACAATATTATCACAATAGAGATCAATAAGCTAACCCTAATATGAAGAGAGCATATTGTTATAGTTAGCAGAGAATGACCTACTGAATGCAGAAGGACATTAATACCATTATGCTCCAGGATTGTAAACTGTCTTTTAACTACAGTCAGTTTTACTTACTAGAACACAATATTTAAAATTAACAAATCTGTATTTTATGTGTTGTTGTTTTTCTAGAGATAAAAGGGCCCTAATGACGGGGATAAATTGGGTATTTGTACAAAACTTAAATGCTAGAGTTGGCAGCTCCCAGATATATGTTCCAGGATGACTGAAATAGCAGAGTCTCCAAGGACTTAGCTCTAGGAATACAGCCACAGCATACTCCAGAGAAGGTCCAGGAGTCCTCTAAATTACACCTCACTGGCAAAGACTTTGCCTAAAAGCTGTGTTTAGGGTACAGTATCTACTACATCCCCAACCTTTTGTTTATCTCTGTTGTGCAGACTAGAAGTCCTGGTTTGGTGTAAGCCGCTTCCTGAGGCACTCAACTAAATGACAAAAAGATTACAGTGGTAGGGTATTGTCGCGGTTGCCTGGAGGTTCG
>VZRN01006095.1:0-43849 GCA_013397935.1 Dasyornis broadbenti
TTTTTTTTTTAGTTAAATTTAAGTATGTACACTTTAATTCAGCTGTCCATTGTGAAGATTAAGCTGGATATGAGGAGAGGTTTGACCATCAGAGGAGAATGGTTCTGAAGTGGGCTTTCATTAGCAAAGCAAGAAATCTAAATTATTATGAAATGGAGTTTAATATATTTAGATGTAGCTCTGTGGTATGGCTGCCTAAGACAGAAAAAGATTAAGCTTGATAGCCCAGTGAGTAGCATCTGTATTCTGTTCCCAATGATTCATTCAGCCTCACAGAGTAACATAATTTACCAAATCAACCTCATAGCTACACTTAAATTGTAGCTTCACCAAAGCTACTCTGACTATCCTAGAAAGCATATATGTGTGTCTGTGTGAATGTGTAACAAAACTGCAAAAATTATAGATTTATCCATGTATACCCAATTCACAATTTTAAAGGTAATATCCTTGCTAGCTAACTAAGGAAACTCGTATTTCACGTATTCATTTTCAACCATAACTGTAATACAGCTGTCAAGTAACATCAGTTCCCTGAATTAAGTTTACTGGGTAAACAACAGGGTCTAAGTTGAATAGTACTTTTTACAAGAGAATGTATTGATAGGACAAGGGATAACAGAAAGAGAGTAGGTTTAGATTAGGTATTCTAAGGAAGAAATTCTTTACTGTGAGGGTGCTGAGGTGCTGGAACAGGTGACAAGAGAAATGGTGGATGCCCCATCCCTGGAAGTGTTCAAGGCCAGGTTGGATGTGGCTTTGAGCAACCTGATCTAGCGGAAGGTGTCATGGGGGCTGGAAAGGGATTGTCCTGAAGTTGCCTTCTAAAGCAAATCATTCTATGACTTTATGATTTTCAAGGTCGATATCTTCTTTTCATTACTTTGAAATACTTTTGTTCTTCCTTCCTAAACATGGAATGTGAATACTTGGAGAAAACAGTCTGTGTTGCATTTATTGTGCTTGTTTATTAAGTGAACTTATCATCAGGGTATGATTCTGATGATTTTTATAGTCTATGACTTTGACTTCAAAGCAAAGGTTTTACTGTCTGCGCTGTCCTATCTGCTGATACCACACCTTCCTTATAAATGCTGACAAACACAGATGCTGTTCATTTTCATCATAGTGGGATCCTATTTTAACTGAAATTCTCAGAAAGATTTTTTTAAACTGCTTAAGGACAGGTTTGCCAATGGTGTGGTTTTGTTTGTTTTCTGAAATTTCCTAACGCAAAGGCTGCCTGGAACTAGGAAGTCTGTTTTGTAAAAGATGTCAAAGTTTTGGAATTCAGCATTAGTCTTTATTGGAATGCAAGGTCTCTCAAAATGTCTAGAAGAAACTGCAGTAAACACCTCAGAATTCAGTACTCCCATATCCACCTGGAATAAGTGAGATTTAAATAACCATCATAACCCTTCTCAAGTCTTATCACAGCCCTGACTGCAATCACAGCAGAGACTCAGACATCAATAAACAGCTGAAAACTCTACACCTACCTATATAGAATATATATCTGGCAGGATTTAATAACGAATTATGCATCTCTGTCCCAAATTTTAATCTTACACCTAAACAGAGCCCTGTTTCTGCAGCCTATGCAGAAACTCCTTAGGATCTATTTTCCTCTGTATAGCTCTTATCGTGGTTCCCAGAGATTCATGATATTGAGAAGTCAAAACAATTATCCACCCATTAATCAAAATATCTTGGGGGGAAATGAATAGCCTCACTTTTTTGCTATTAATGAGGTAATTTGCTTTTTATAAATTTAATATTTGTCTGGGGTTTCTTTTCGTAGAACATGTCAGCATAACAATCACGCCGTTTTTAGGCAAGAAATAAGAAATAAGCTTCAAGTAATGTTAGATGCAAGTCTCTGGAGATGCAGGGGTGAGCACTTTATAGAGTGTGGATTCTCTGCTGTGTAGAACAGCTGTTTACCTCACCAATTTTTGCCCAGCTTTTAAATCAGTTTCTGTGACATTCTCTTGTCAGTGATACTTGACTAGTAAAGTTGATGGATGGTGCCATAAGCTATTCTGAGCTTTTTCACTCACTTTCTGATAGCATCTGGACAAATTCAGGAGAAACCTGCTGAAACAGCATAATTTGAAAGAAATCCATGGGCCAAACCATGTGATCAAGTATTACAATTAACATTTTTCTTGGAGTTCCTTTTGGTGTGTATCCAAGAAATATTTGTGAGTTCAGCTCAAAAATAATAATAAAATCTGAAAATATGAGAAACTGTTATCAGGTCAGTGAGAAGTATATTCCTGGCAAGTTTCTTTAAACTGCAAGAAATGTCATGTTTCTCTTCAAATAGAATAAAAATTAGAAAAGCTTTCCTCCAAAATTTGTTGGAAAACCTACTGGATTTTCACTCAGATGCGAGTGTGTGAATGTGCACACATGCATTTTAGACGATAAAATTTAATCTGATAAACCTGTCCCTAACACAATGAAATAATTTTGATTTAAAATATTATATTAATCAGCATCTTTGTCTTCCTAGCTGGTCCTTTCCTCATATTAATTTTATTAACCATACCTTGTTACAGTTCTTCTAACCAGTGACACACAAAACTAATGTTAAACAAACTGATAAAAAGCAAGAGCTCTGATGAAATCTGTTCTAATGGAAGGAACAGTGTAATGTGTTCTTAATATGTGGTAGCACAAGGTCAGTTTGCAGGTACATTGGTTTTCCTGTCTCTTTGTGCTCTGTTTAGATTTTTACAGCAAGAACAGTTACTTACATGACAATAATGGGTAATTTTTTACATATATCCAATATCAGCTGTGAAAGGAATAGCATATGCCACAGAAAAACAGAATGAAAATTGTGGGTCGATGTCTCCTTGAAAGCTGAAAGAAGGACTACATTAGTTGGGACACAAGATTACAATTGCAAATGGTATCTATTCAGCAACTCTGTCTTTCATTACCTACAGCACAGGAAATACAAACATTCAGGAGACTCGCTTCAGCATCTCTCCTGTTTTTTTGTGATCTTCCTTCATCATCAACTTTTCCTGGCTATTTCTTCCATAACTGAGAAAGACACACAGTATTTTTTGTCTTTCAAGCCTGTTACAGCTCTAAGGGAAAGATGCCCAATCTGCACTGCTCCCATCGAATCTGTTGACTCTAACTCCCATGCAAAAAAAGATGTGTCCCACAGGTGTAAAAAATACTAGCCAAAAGGTATGCTGAATGATCAAGAAACAAAGGCTTTGCAATAATCAGCTATGTTCTGGGATTTGGGCAGAGGAATTTGGGATGGTATTTTCCTTCAATGGTAGAGTTTAAGTGATTGGAGTTTTACCTATTCTTTATGATTTCTGGGATGCGACAGCTTCCTTATACTGTATTGATGAGCTTGAATCCAATGTTTTCACCCCAGTTTCTGACTTTTTATATCCCATATCTGTTGAACTTTGTGAAGGGTAGTTCATTTTGATGTTTATGTTGGAAGGAATTATTCATTCAGTCAATGTCTCCTTGAAAATTGAGCCTGGCTGCAAAGATGATTTATGAGGGATGATGAAGATCTCAGCAGAACAGTAGAGAGCCTGGTTTGGCAACATCAAATTAAAAGTTATATTTGCAAATATTATTTTCAGTGCCATCTTGTGATGTTGACAAGTAGTGTCTTAAGAGAGGTCCTGAAGCTGTTAGTGTTTCTCCAGGGCAGCAGAGTTCAGATTGTGGAAGTTCTGATAGTAATGAAGAAAATGCTCACTTGTATGTCAGGAGAATGCACTGTTGTCTTCTTGTTTTCTCATTGCAGGGCCAGTGAAATGTAGGTCATATTTCTTACCCATTTTAGTGTTACCAGTTGATAGATGGGTGAGTCTGCTGTGACTGAAATGTCAGAGAAATTTGGATTTATACTTTTCGTAATTCCATTGGTAATGGGAAACCTGTTGCAAGAAGTAGCCTAGCTCATCAGTGAATTTTAAGCATATGCTCTTTTTTACTTTCCTGAGTAAGTTCTTTCTTGCAGGGACAGGGTATTATGCTTGTCTTACAGTAATCACCCTAATCTTAGTCAGGATGCCACATGGAATACAACTAATCTCCAAAGTGGCTGATAGGCTGAAGCTAATTAGAATTTTGGCAGTAAGGCTCATCATATTAAAAGTAAAATAGACAACACTATATGGCAAATTATTTCTCAGTTAAAATATTTAACAAACTAAATAGCTATGAGGAGCATTGGTAAGAGTTGTTATTTGAATATAGTATTTTTAAACTTAACAGTACTATCTCAGAAATTCAATTTTCACAGAGATGAACCAGCTATTATTTCCTGTGCATTCTCTTATAATAAATTGTATAAGAGGTCCAAAATCTCACAGCAATTATAAAAAAGAATTTAATGTTTGATTTATGAAGTATTCTCTCATTTATAGCTAATCAACATTGCTAGTTAGTTGAAGGCCCTTAGGCACAAATCCACTAAGGAAAGACAATCTTAAAACAAACCTAATTATACTGGATTTAAAGTTGAATATGGTTTTCTAATAAGATCACAGTTGTATTGTGTTGTATTATCATCCTTTCTGCTCATCTTCATTTGGACTCCAATGGACATCATTCCAGCAATAGGTCAACGGGCATCAAAACCTTGGAATTAATGAGACACATCTCCTGAGGAAACTGTCAATAGCTGTGTAAAATTGGGATTTCTTATCACAAGAGCAAACTAGTAGCAATGGTATCAGAGACTTATACTAACAAAAGGAAAGTTCAGCCAATGCTTGTATTGTCAGGATAGTTGGCAGCTGATGGCTTACAAAACTCCATCCCTGGTGTATTGTGTGTGGGTTATTATTTAGATGTTATGACACATAGTTGTTTAAGAAAACATTTAAAACAACACTAGAAATTTTTAAGATGTAAAATGAGTATTAAAGAAGTTACTGAGAATAACTTGTTTTCTTCTTTGGCACCTCTAAGGATTTCTCAGACACTACCCTTTTCTTCTTGTACGTCCCAGATTGCTGACATTTCTGAGAATTTTCTCAAAGTGCTTTGAATCCGGTCAGGTAACATATTTCTGAATTAGATTGTAATAAACATTGATGATATCTTGATGTTATTATAGTGTGTTCTTTTTAGGCCTAAAGGTTTCAAGTTTGAAGAATGATTTTCAGAGTATGCAGTCCCAAACGACAAGAGAGCTCCATGTAAGAACATCTACCAAACTTTAACTTAATATATTCAACTCATATTAATAAATAGCAAAAATACAAACTGACTAAGACATAAATCACAATAACTTCATCCTTCAGGAAACATCATCTTATGAAAAGGGGTATCTAACCTGGAAAATGAAGCAGGGAACTAAACTTGAACACTGAAATATAGATTATATTGTTATAACAGTAAGAGCTAAGGCAGAAATTTCTGTCACAGAGTTTTGTGATATATCAGCATATGGTTCTGTGGAGGGATCAAAGCAAATTAACATTTGCTTTTTACAGGCTGGTTATTTGCAATGTGGCTTGGACCATATATATATAGATTTAGTTGAGCTAACAAAGAATTTAATGTCTAAATAATTTTTAGTGTTTTGAAAATATCTCAATTGGAAAAATATAACCCTTGGTTTGAAAAAAAATAATACTATTATTAACTTAGGACATTGTAGACATAAAGACAAAAAGGAAGGACACTCTGGTTTAATTTATAGAATTTCCTCTATAGTGGTGTTTCTCATTTCAAAACTCTCACCTTGCATAAAATGGTATTCAAGCTGGATTTTTTTCAGTTTGTTTTATATACTTTGAACAGGGGAATTGAAAAAAACCTCTTAACTTTATTGCTATATGCCTGAATTTGAAGCTGCTATACATTTGAAATAAAGTCTTTGTTTAGAACTATAAGCTTAGCAACACTAAGAGTTTTAAAGTTTTTCACTGAGTGGGTGGATAGGAACTGGAACAAGCTTCCCCTAAAGTGATCATGGCTTCACGTCTGTCAGTGTTTAGGAAGTGTTTGGACAACGCTCTTAGACATATGGTTTAACTTTTAGGTTGCTCTGTAAGGAGCCTAGAACTTGGACTGAATGATTCTTATGGGATCCTTCCAGCTCTGGGTTGTGAGAGAATGAGATGTTATGGTAAACGGCTTAAACAGTGTTATGAAGGACTTTTTGCCCATTATGACAAAACTGTACAAAGAAGCTGCCACAACTGAATCCCACCCCTCCCTGAATAGGCCTCCTGACAGGAACTTTGGACTGTGAGTTAAGTCACCTACAGAAACTTGGTGGCTTAAGACGACACAATTTTCCAACTGTCTCAGATCCAGGAAGAAGTAAACCATGCTAAGGGAGAAGAATGTATCCACAAAGAAAGCCAAAGCCAGCAGTTGTCCTGAAACTCAGCTCAGGCTGGGTTTTGGGTGGGGGAGGCTGTAGTTCACAGGCTAATCTGCTAAGGCCGGGTTTGCACACACTCCCACACAACCAAGTGGGCAGGAGGAGAGTTTCTTGGTGTTCATAACCTCCGGTCAGAGGCAATGAACATTCATCCTCCATTATACCAACTGGCTCAGTTGTAATCACCCCCACCCCGGGGAGGCCACATCTACAGGACATTCACAGGAGAGGCAGCTGAGGGGGTGTCATAAGCGATCAAAGACCCCGATGTGGGCGATTAGGGTTAGGGTATTTTTGAAGCCAAAAATAAGAAGTTGAGAAAGCTTAAAATAATAAATGTCCTTGATTAGCAGTACTGTATAAATACCTGTTTTCTTCTGACTTTATGAATAGTTTTCTGGATTCAGTCAAGTAAATTCATTGGTTTGTTCAGTCTTTCAGTTTCTCATATGCTTGTTCTTAGAATACTGACAGATAAAACCCAGCAAAGACAAAATTCCGCAAACATTTTGTTTTTAGAGATGGTCACAAATACAGTCTTAAACTTTTTGCTTTTTCTCCTTTATTACTTTTGTTTTCATCATCATTGGAATCAGCTGGTTAAAACTGAATTACTTCAAAAGATGTGTAAGATTTCTTTCCAGATATCAAAGCAGTTTTATTGTACTGTTGTGTTTCATTCTCAGTTTGTTAATTGATAACAGCCTTGGGGTGATGGAAATTGACACCTGTGTGTCCCTAGATTCCTAGCTCCCAGGTGCCTGGTTCAGGAGTTAGGGAAGCCCTGGCACTGTAGGCAGAAAATGACACAATTTGGTTTACCTTTGCTCTTCCCTTCAGCAATGTATAGATGCCATGAAGCTTGTTATCAAATAATAAAAGCTTGTTCAGTCTTTTTTTTTTTTTTTTGCATAAAGTTTTGAAAATCTCTGCTCATAGAAGAACATGACATTAATGATATGCTGCTTAAGTAGTATTCAATTCTTCATCTTTATTGGCAGTATAATTAGTTTTATACTGCTGCTAACTGTATCCTAATCAAAGCCTTTCTAAAAAATAGTCGATTCTGTTAGGAAACTACTCTTTAAATAAAAAGAAAAATTCAGAAGGCAGGCAGTACTTTACTCCCCAGTCCTTTACTCAGGAAACTGAAAGACGGCAAGCTTGTGCTCTGTTCCTCCTAGAAAATTCTGGCAGAATTGGTATCGGACCTACATAATGTATATCTCACTGCCATAAATGATTAACTTTTCCCCCACTCTATTCATATATCCTGCAGACTAATAATGCACAGTTCACTCAAACTTTCTCACCAGGGCAACCCACAATGATATATTCAGTAATTTTTTATATTTTTTTAATAAATCCTCTGATCTTTCTTGTTTTTTTAAATGCAAAACACACAACTGATTCTACAGCAGTTTTCTAATACCTATTTGATTCACATAGTCAAATAGCTTCCGTTTTGTTATTACACCAAGTTTCTATTAGCTTCTCCATAATTTGACACATCCAGCTTCATACATGAGATTCAAATTATCCTACAGAATTGGGAAGAAACAAAAAGCAAAAGTACTTATTTATTTACTGATTTTGAATACATCCATTTCTTCCCCTAAATTTTAGACATTTCTGTTGCAAGTCATGCTAAGAATGAGTGATGGTTTCCCTTGGGTATAACATTAGCTTTGTCATGCAAAGAGATCTATATATCAAATAGCTTAAAATCGAAAAATTTTTATTATTATAGTAATATTGGGATTTATGACCTACATTTAAGAAATCTCATTGTACTGCTTTAGATTCCCCAAATATCCATATTCTCTTTCCATATTCCTTGGTTTAGCAGTGATATCTATGTAGGTCATATTTACTTAAATCTGATCTAATGTTCGCTACTGCCTAGTTTGTGTGGGTATGACATAACTGAAAATATATTTAAGAATTTTTAGTAAGCAAAACAATAAAGGAGTCAAAATCACAAAAATCAAGTGTTTTATCTTGTATTTATGCTTGCTGCTTGGTATGACCAATATAGAAATTCAATTTAAAAAATGCAGATTCTACTAGAAACTAATATAAAATTCCCAGTAACAGACAATCTTATAATATCATTAAAGCAATATTAATTTTTTTTGTCCTTGGGATTGGGGGATGGGTTTTTTGGTTAATTGGTTGGCTTGTTGAGTTTAAGAAAAAAAAAAAAGTTTGAGTGTTTGAATGGCCCCATTGGACAATGTCTGGTTTATAAAGTAATTCCTTCTGTCTGTCTTCACGGAATCAGAAGGGAATCAAACTCTGAGACTTCAGCATTTTGCATTACAAGGATTCCTCTAAACCTTTTGAGTTGTGTGAGCTTTCTTTTCCATCTGAGTTTTTGTTTGTACTCACATTGATGTTGAGGCAAACACATCAAATTATTATTTTGGGGCAAATATAAGAAAAAATTAATAATCTTAAGTAGTCCCAGACGTGGTAAAACATTCTAGGTTTTAATAGCTTTGAGAATTCAGTGTGAGCTGAGATTTTTGTTAGCTTTTTTAAAATCTTGGGGGGTTTTTGAAAAGGGATGAATTCATTTCTCTTGCTCAATTTTATAAGAACAGATATATAAAAACACATAAAAAGGGACATGGTTTTGTGAAGTTCATCTTGATACAAAAGTAATACTTTGAAATTAGATTGAAACTACTATTAATCTCATTAGAAAAAGAATTAGGTTGAATGTATAATTAGATATCCTAGAGAGAAACAAGCTGCTTAATACAAAGAGATAGTGAGAAGCAAGTCAATTACTATTCTTGTTAGAACATTGCAGAATAGAAAACGAATATAAACAGAAAGATTCAGATCATATTGATCACTTTAAAAAGTTAATAAAAAAATAAAAAGGTATTCTTCCTCAAAGAGAGACATTAAGAGATCACAGAGGAATGACTTTCAACTAGATGGGATTCCTAGAAGAACCAGGAGAAAAAAGAAAAAAACGGAGTTGTTCTGAACACCTACCATCAGCTCCCTTTTAAGAGGAAATGAATGGAAATATAACAAAAAAGATCACCATGTGGTATTTTTGTGCCAGTGACTTGTCAGGTTGACAAGAGCATTGATGTTCAGAAGTCTGAATTTAAAAGAGGGAGTGACTGACAGTATGAGAGAGAGAAAAGAAACAATATCCTGGATGGAAAACAAATCTGCAGGACAGTTCAGCTGGAGCACTATTTTTCCAGGAATGGGAAGGTGAAAGGAAAATGGAAGCAGAGCAGGGAAAGGCAAAACAGGGACTCATATACTATGAAAATACAATATAAAGCAGGCTTTGAAATTTCCAGAAAATATTGAGATATAATTAAATACTGGGAAGGAATTCTTACCTGAAAAACACTGCTCCAAAACAAAACAAATATTTTCTTCATTAAAGACTTTATTTTCTTTAATATTTTTTAAAAAATTTCTTTTTTGTATCTCTTAAAATGAACCCGTAGTAAGAGCAAAAAATTAATATCACTTATTATCTTTAATTTGTGCACAATGTACCTGAATATGATGAAAATACATCATCCAAGACATAAAAAATTATCTTAAAGGTTTTACTGCCAGCTTTCATGCTGCCTAAAATATGGTAATTCTAGGCCATAAAAATGTGACTTTGTAAAAAGTGACCCAGGCTTTGTTCTGTCTTTAGGAGAAGAGGTGTAACCATGTTACCTCAGTGTAAAATTTAGACAGAGGAATCTCCTTAGTACAGATATGACATAAGAAAGATGAAAAAAAAAAAAAAGAATATGTATATTTAAAAGAATTATTCTGCAGAAATTATTACTGAAATAATTAAAACATATTTGTATGCTTTTACCCAGATACAGGTAGAGAAATTTAAGGGGAAAACTGACACCGAAAAGGTTTGTCTTTTCTTTGGCACCTTTGAATCCTCACATCTTTTCTGTTGTTTGCTTCATAGTTCAGACAAAGGAAACGTCAAAGGTCTTTTCAAATACATCTGCGTGTCTAGGACTTCGGAGGTTCATTCAAGCTGATGAAGGGACCAGAAAGAATCGGTGGATGCACCACTTTATTAATGAAGAAAAGAACTGGGTGAAAGAAAATGGACCTTATCTTTGAACCTGTGTATCCACAGACCCTTTGAAAAGAGAAGCAGTTACATGAGCAATGATGCCAGGCGGAGAAGGAAGGTAAAGTTCATTTATTGACCGTAGTATTTTTCCTGAGAAATCCAACAGACATTTAAATTAATATAGATGGGTGGTCTTCCAGAAACGCAAGGGAATTCTGCAATTCTATGTTTCATCGCCATGTGCCAAATCAATGCATTCTGTTAGAATAGCAAATCCAATAGGAAATAATTATTCTCTGGTGAAGTTGGAGGAATTAACAGAACATTCTGTAGAATGGAAAATTGATACATGGTAGAATGAGGCAATATCCCTTCTAAAGAATAAGAAAGGCTCGGACCCATCAATTTTTCTTGCATTAATAACTTTTAGCTATGTGTAAATAAGACAGCTAGAAGGTAAATAAAGCTAACTCGTTTGCATTACAACATCCTCCTTATTGTGATGTGATCTTGCCCAAACATGCTTGTACTGCAAAATAGGCAGAAATTCTTCTAAATACAAAATCATGCTACAGCTCAATGGCACCCAAAAAACATTTCCAATTATTGTTCCTGATCAAATAGAGCTTACAAAAGACAGATTAAATGTCCACAATTTAGGAGGTATCAAAACTTGATCTGAAAATACAAGATGACAAACAAAGACAAAAACCCACTTTCATTCAATGACTCTTTTCCTTTGCTTGAATTGAAAAAATCTGAGAGTAAGCTTTAAATATCTCAGTTACATGAAAACATCTTTAAATTTCCATTAAAAACTAATGAACATGTGCATTTTCATCTTTTAAATTATATTATCTGAAACTTTGTTAGTACTATTATGTAGCTCTAATTGTTTTGCTCTACCGCGTGTGATCTTCAACTGTGCAAGTTATTGCTTTGAAGAATGGCACAAAATTTTGGCTAACCTTCGTTTTCAAAATACAGGTCTCGTTAATTCCAAAGATAATGCATGTGTTTAGCCTTTTTCCAGTCAGTGAAATTGTTCTAAAGCAGTACTGTCCATGCACAAGAAATATGTCTGTTATCTGTGGGAATGGTTCTTTAGGGTTGTTATATATGCAATGCAGACTTGAACACATTCACAATATTACATAAAATATGCGTATTGGAAATGTCGAAAAGAAGAAATTTGTACAGATAACGACAAAAACTTTTAGGCTTAGCATCAGATATTTAATGAGCAATATTGAAAATGCAGGGAAAAAATTCAACTCTTTAATAAACATTTATTCATAGAAAAATGTTCAGTAATACAAAAATTAAATGTAGAAACAAACTGCCACTAGTTATGAATACAAAACAATTTTGAACAGAAGCTCTGATTTCCACCTTAAAAATGGAAACTTGCCTGAAGCAGGATCACAAATATGGGTATAAATTTACTGTGGTGGAGAACCTGGCTTATAGCTCCCATTCCAACATTTTGTAGAACTGCAATAAAACTTCAGTAACACATTCTCAGGGCTTCTTACTTTGTAACCTTTGTGGTGGCTATCATCCCCAAAATGTCAAAATATAACAAAATGGTAGTTTGGAAAAAAACTGCACAGCACACTCCATGCAAACAGCAAAGTTGCTCTCTGTACTATTAAAACGTCATTAATAGTCACTATGAAGAACTCAAATCATGCATTAGTAAATTTGTAGTCTCCTATGTCATGTTAATAAGGCTGAAGTTAGACAGCTGCAAAAAGCTGAGGTGCTATACCTTGTAAAATGTTTACAATCTAAATTTATAACTGTAGCTCCGTTGACTTTCTTCCCAACTTGACTTTCTATTCCCAATTTGTTTACTGTGCTACTGTTCAACAATTGCTCTGATTAAGGATTTGATGCTGTAGTTTCTAGTGGAGTGTGTTTAAGGACAGAATATAAACAGGAGTATCAGAATGAGCCCTCCAAAGTCCCTCTTTCTTCATCAAAGATATTCATAATCAAGCAAGTTGACATTCTACATATATAACATACAGCCAAAAGAAACGTTCCTTAAGTTACTTGGAAGTTCAATCATTTGGGACCTTGCGGCAGTCGCTAAGAAATAGAACTTTTCCATGTTCTGAAAAAATCTGCAGAAGAGCAAGATCTCAATCCATAAGTGTGTCATGATCAAGAGGGATGTAATGAATATCAGTTTTATGTAATTGAGAAATAACACCTATCACCCCGCCCCCCAAATTACTAAACTATTACATAGTTTGAAATCAAGTTTGTTTGGTTTTTATGTCTGCCTTTTCTGGTTTTACACTTCTGTATTGCAGTTATATTTCCAGTTTTATAATCAGAAAATAACACTTTTTTTTTTTCTTTTTAATAAAACCTGTTGCTTTCATATAGGTCTTCTCCATTGTTAAATATCAAACGAAAATTACAGCCATGGAAAAACAATATTTAATGGTATCTGCAGATAAAAGTTTTGGGGTATCCACATCTCATGGCAAATTTGGGATGTGGTGTTTCAGATAAATAGAGCCAGGTCAGTAAAATGTCAAGAAATACAAAATCTTACCAGACAGCATTATTCAGTGCTTCTGATGAGCAGTACACAGGAGAATACCTGTGCTCTGAAAAAATCCCTATTTCCCCACCCACAACTTCATTTTTGAGGCCTATATGAGGTATAACAGTTATAATACCAAACTGCATGTTATGAAATGTAATATATTCTACTTAATAAACACTGACAAAATCCCCCTCAAGACCATAAGGAAATATTTCACATTAACAGCACTCTGATCTCTGCTTTAGAACCAAGTTAAAACAGCACAGAATGAGTCCACACAATCCTTTTGGGCCCAATGTCTCTTGTCATAAATAAACATTTTGTTTTGTGATGCAGATACCTACACATTTTCAGGAAGAAAAAATAAAGCAACAGCATTTTCAAGGCCCACATTGACTCTTTCCAGCAGAGAATGTAGCCATTGTTGCCTAGATGGAGATACACAGAAGTGTGTAGGCATTTGCATCACCAAATGTTATTAACAAGATTGGCTCTGTGTGTAAGTAATTCTCTATCACTGTATGGAACAAAAAAAAAAAAGAGGGGGAGAGGTTTGTTGGAGTTCCTTTGTCTTTTAGCCATAGTTCCACTTTAGTGTTTTCAGTCTGTTTGACCACTTTCTTTTCTTGTTGATCCTCAAGTTTTGTTAAAAGCATATCAAATATGATGTCATTTTTATAGAGTAAAATCAGATTATTTCACAAAGCTGAACTTATGTTTAAGTTACCTAACTAATGGACAATTTGCTCCATCAGCTAAAAGAAGCTGTAATAAGCTCAAGGACAGAAAATGTAGATCCGGAAAAGATCTGACAAGCCCTCAAACCTTGTGCTGTTGAGTTTGTGAAAAGCCTGTGGTCCGTGACCACAATGGTGGGCTACAATGGAGTAAACATGAATTCAGAGCCAAATAGGAAAAATAGCGTAGAATGAAACTATTATGGAGTCTCTGTTCTATCTGAATCACACATAAGAGCAGAAGTTAATGTCTTGAAAAAACCTTCTATGTGTGTATATTTTTCTCTTTGCTGTAAGGATAACTCTTCATCCTGGTGAGATGCAAAGAATAACCAGCTTCAGTATTTCAGGTTATATTTTATACCGTAGCTCAAGTAAGGGAAGGATAACTTTTAACATTGGTTTTCAGTGCATATTAGATCAACTTTTCAATAGTCACGGTCCCATTTCAACATATATCAGCCAAACACTTGAAGTGCATTCCTGCTGGGCTATCCTCATCTCTTCAATGGATTTGGTGCTCACTGTGCTTAAATGACTTGTCCCAAGATCCAAGCACAAAGATATGGCTGAGACCGTAATCAGGAGGAAGCTGAAATGCCATTCACCTGACACAGATTCAGGATATACATGATTTTAGGATTTTACTATAAATCCAAAGTTTATTGCTACTTGGTTTCACTGGCAGTGAGAAAAAGAACAGTATTTCTATAAGTCCAGTAAATTCAGCCCAGTTTATTGAATCTTCTGTGTTGGCAGTAATAGATTTTTTGTTCCCAATTGCTGCTAGATGAGGATGCTTCACAGAAATAATTTCTGACAAGATAAATACAGGAAACTGGAAAAAGAAGGCGTTTTTTCTGCTCCACCTTTATCATTCAAAAAAAGCACAGCATTTATTTCCTTTGTAAATGTCACAGAGAGATTGGTTCTCCATTGGAAACTTCTACGGTGATTTTTCATCTGGTGTATAAACATTGGGAAATGGAAAGTATTACTGATGGTTTTAACCTGTATTGGCACAAATATAGTTCTAGGATAATAGATACATACAATTTCAATTTCCTAAGACAGCAACTTAGGAAAACTTTTACCTATTGCTTCACTTGCCAAAAGATTAGGGCAGACTTCATTAAGTGCTGGATTTCAGCTTCTTTAGGTATATAGGAGGTGTCATCAGCTCAGCAATACTTGTGCTGATTCAGCTAAACACACAGAGCTAAAGGCATTAATTTACTTTTAAAAGTGTGCTTGGCAACTATTCTTTTTCAGAAACAGGAGCAAAGTCAGCTTTAAAACTGCAATCAAATTCTATTTTAAAAGGAAATAAATCAATTTATTGTAAACTGATGTTACTTATGGAGAAAAAGCTAATACTGTAATTACCATACTTCTTTCATGCTAAAACTAATTTCGTGTTCTCTTTGGCACTCAGCATCTCTAAGGAGAAAATATTTAACAGTTAACCTTTTTTTTTAACTTGGGTCCTTGGTCTAAATCACCTGTCTCAAAAGATTTGACTGAAATACTTCACATTTTCTGCTTATGCTGTAGTTTCCCTCCTTGGAATAAAATAAAGGGAAAAGACGAAGAAGTTTGGAAAAAAAAATTCCTGTAACTCATTTTCGTAATAAAGTTTCACCTAGTGAAAAAAAAAGATCACTATTTGTCAAGAGAATCTTGACAATCTTTTCAATCTTTTACCAAGCAATAGTGCTTCTCTTCTATACAATGCTTGCTACCAATAGCTTTTCTGGAAATCATTTCTCTTCATTTCACAGAATTTATGAGTGGTTTGGAAATCTCTGTACACAGACAGTGCTACATAGGCACCATTGCATTGCACAGCGCTTCTTTCAGGTTCACTGAGATGGAAGATAAGCACAGATGTGGCAGGGAAGAATTCAAGGATAAGAACATCAGCATCGATAATGAAGCATTTCTAAAGCATCCTCATAAAGTAAATTTGACTGCCCTGTCCAGCCACATTTGTGAAATTCCAAACTGTGGTTGTGGAGATGGATTATTTTTTGTGATTACAGGTATAAGTGCAAAATGTGTCAGAAAACACAAAAGAGAATTGAGTCTGAGACACTCTATTTCCTAACTCATTAACAAAGAGTTTGAGTAGATGAAGGAAACCGTGCTTTGTGAACATATTTTTAATTCCCTTGCTACTCCAGAACTAAGTGAATAACTGTCATAAATTTATGTATAAGTGAATATTTTAAAGTTATCAATACTTACCGTAAAATGATAGTCCACCAAAATACTGGGGGATGTCATCCTTCTATAAACAAATTTCCAGGTTTTGGGGATTTTAGAGGACACATGAATTGTGCTTTTCTGATCCTCAAGGAACAGAGTTATTTAAAAATAAAAGAACAGGAGTAAAACATGAAATCTCAGTTTTGCCTGCCCACCCTCAAGAACTCACTACAAATAGAAAACACTACATTTTTCAAGCCCTGAAGCCCTCCCTGCAACCATCATTTGTATCTCTCAAAACAGTGAAAGAGGGTTGGATAGTTTTCACGGTCAGTCAAGTCCTTAATTCTCTGGAAGTTTTCCTTTTTATGAAATGAATGATGCCTAAGATCAGAAACACTGAAATCCTACAATCTAGATCTCCATCTGTGCCATCATATATAGGAAGCCATCTGCTAATTTGATATGAAATCTGTACCCTACAAACACAAAGAGATCTTCAGGAAAGTAGCCATCTTCTAATGTCGGGATACTTTATGTACCAGTTATTTCAGTTTTCTCTCCTAGAAAAAAGGATCAGGTCACCTTGTCAAATATATGGTTTGCTCTATTCAAATGGGAAAATTTACTTTCAGAAGATGAAAGAGAAATAGTTTGGAAGAAAACTTCTGGGTATTACATACAGATACACACACCCAGCATCCTTCATCTGAAATGAAACAGTAGGTCTACATGTGGACAAATATTCTTGAACAGAATCTAAGTGTGATTTTATACAACATCATGAACAATTTTCACTGGGAAGTGGAAAAAAATTATAGAGAAAAAATGTTATAGGATAGACAAAAATGGGATAACAATCCCCCAACAAACAAACCACAACACATTCTAGTAATGTATTAAAAATGTTTTGCATACTGGAAACCCCAAAGAGTCTTCTTTTTTTCAAATGAAGAAATTATTTATCAAAAGCCACATAGCAGTTCAGGGCTGGAGTCATGATAATAGCCTGAGAGCAAAGAACCTTTCATTTTCTCTCAAACAAGAAAAACAGTTTTCTTTTTTTATAATGTCATAGATTTTAAAGAACATGGTGAATACAGAATATTTTTCATGTTGCATTTTGTCATATATACCACACACTGACTTTCTTTAAACATCTATAGTTTGGATTATTTTCCCCAGTGACAGCAGAGGCTAGGACTGTTTCAAACATTCATGCACCTTTTCTTTGCTTCAGCACTTCCTCTACAAGGAAGTGTTTTCCTTTCTTTAGGGGAAAAAAAAAAAAAAAAAAGAAAAAGAAAAAGATACAATACTTAACATTATTTCAGCAGAGCAAACATTTACGCATTTAAAAATGAATAGCAGTTTCCTACTAGCCTGCTATTTACTCCTCCTCAGTGAAAGAAGCTCTGAAAGAGCTAATCTTAATTTCAGGGATGTGGGAGTAATAAAGTGCCTGTGATCTGCAACCCGTATGAAAATTGTAAGATCTATGCATTGGTGGAAAGTTAGGAAAATAAAGGCAAAGCCCTTCTAAATTAAGTTTTCTTAAGGATAATATCCTTTAATACAGAGATAAATATTTTTCCCAAGAAAAACAATATCTATACTTTTGGTTTAAGCCATTGATTAAAAATTTATCTGGTTCACAGCTGTCTACATAGGATTTGCATACTTGTGGGAAAAAAATAAATTGCTGATATGATACAGATTTTATTTTGCCTTCAAGATGCTAGGTGAAGTGACACAATGGGCACATTCTATAGACAGAAAAATGTTTGGAGTTTACAAAATATGTTTATCCTCCACTCCAATGTCTGTTGAAGAAGGATGATGGTGGATGTCTTAACTACTGAGTTTATCTAGTCCAACTCTCTGCATGACTGTTTCGTGGCCAGGTGGTTCAGTCCTGCAGTCAACAAGGGATAAATACATGGACTTTAGCATACAGATACATTTTATGAAGGCTAAACTTAGCTTTCACTATTATTTGTTAGACGTTATTATTGTGTTTTGATGGCTGAAAGTCACACAATTTATGTATAGCTTTATCTAGACTTGATAATAGTAGTCATGATAAATAATGCAATATCAAATATAAGAACAAAACTTGATACATTGTAAATATCCCAAGTGGTTATAAGTCAAGTCTACTATGGACAACATAGATTTGGTTATTTATTTGGGCCCTGACACTACCAAAATATGTATGAACTTCTCTAAAATAAATTCTGCAACATAATCTTACCTTTTGTCATGTTCATGTGAATATTTTGACTTAATTGATATAAGAAATGGGAAAAAGAAAGCAAGGGTCTGATGAGGTGGAAAAACACTCTTGAAATAACACAGTATTTGATCATCAGAGATTTTGAAGAAGAATCTTCTAGTAAGGGAAGAATTGATAAGCTAGATGGATACACTTATGGAGTATGACAAAATAAGACCTGAGAAGTATCCTTTCTTATGATATTGACTCAAATAATAGAGATGAGCATTTATAGACTATCACTTTAAATGCTTTGGTTCTACTGTAACCTTAAAGTTTCTATGATTCTAAGAATAGACAACAACACTTTGTCTTAAGAAGAACGGTCTCAGTGTAAGCTCTGAGTCATCCATGCACTTTATTCAGGAAAAGGAAGATTTACTCTCAGTTCAGGAGGACCAAGGTAAACAAACCAGCCATACACTTCATACAATAACATAACTCAGAAAAGATCTTTAATATCATCAAGTCCAACTGTTAACCCAGCACTGCCAAGTCCCACCTTATCTCTAAGTGCCACACCTTTTCAGTACCTCCAGGGATGATGGCTCCACCACTTCCCAGGGCAGCCTGTTCCAATGCTTCACAACCCTGTCAGTGAAGGCATTTTTCCTAATATCTAATCTAAACTTCCCCTGGTGCAACTTGAAGCTATTTCCTCTTATCCTATTGTTACCTGGGAGAAGAGAAAAACATCCACCTCAATACAACCTCCACAGGAGTGGTGGCGATGGGACGTGATAAGATACACCCTCGAGTGCTGAGGGAGCTGTCTGATCTCGTTACAAGGCCACACTGATTATCTCAGAAAGTTCATGGTGACTGGAGAATGTTCATGAAAAATGAAGGAAGGAAAATATCAACCCTACCTCAAAGCAGGGCAAGAAGGAAAAGACAGAGAACAACACTGCTTTTAACCTCACCTCTATCTCTGGGAAAGTAACTAATGCTGGAAAATATTTATAAATATATTCATAGCAAGAAGGTGATTGAGACTAGTTGACTTTGATTTATGAATGGCAAATCATGCCTGTCCGCCCTGAAAGCCTTCTGCAGTGAAATGAAAAGCTCAGTGGATGAAAGAGGAAGAGTGAAATTTTTTTCTTTTCTTTAGCGAAGAATTTCACACTGTCTCTAACAATATCTTTATAGATAAACTGATTTTATTTGAATTAGATGAATGTACAGTAGGGTGGACTGAAAATTGGCTGAACTGATGGTTTCAGAAGGTTTTGATCAGTGACACTGAGTCCAGGTGGAGGACTGTGACTGTTGGTGTACCCAGGGGTCAATACTGAAAACTGCTTAGCATCCTCATTAATGACAGAGCAGATAAAGGCGATGGGACAGAGTGTACCTTGAGCAAGTTTGCAGATGACACGAAACTGGCAGGAGCAGCTGATACCTGGGAGGACTGTGCTGCCACTTAGACCTGAACAGGCTGGAGAAATGGGATGACAGGAAACTCATTAAGTTAAACAGGGAGAAATTTCAAGTCCTGCACTTAGGCAGGAATAAACCCATGCTCTAGTAAAGGCTAAGTGGTCAACCATCCGGAAGTAAGGTTTGCAGAAAAGGACCTGGGGATCCCCAGACGACACAAAATTAAACATGAGCCAGCAATGTCCGCTTGGTGACCAATGGCTTCCTGTGCTTCCTGCATTAGGAAGAGTCTTTACCACAGGTTAAGGGAGGTGATCATTCCCCTCTACTCAGACTCTGTGAGGCCACACCTGGAGTATTGTGTCCAGCTCTGGGCAGTACAAAAGTCATATGGACAAACTTTTTTCCTTTAAAGTGGTGATCAAGTACTGATTTTTAAATTGATGTTTATGAATTTTTTTTTTATTATAAACAGCTTTCTGTACTGATGAAAATGTTTAGTCAATGAAACCAAAATACAACAGAGTGAAAAGAACTTTTTTCCAAGCAATTTTTGTAACTTCAGTAATTTCTTCAGCTAATTCTTATCCTAGAATGATGTAAAAATGAGCATATCTTTTCACCAAATATACTGGCTTTGCATCAAAGAGCAAATATCTATATAGGTCTTTTTCTTATCCTACAAATGTCTCTCATATTTTCAAGTAGAATCTCCTCAAAAGTACATTGATTCAGCTTCTTGAGAATAAACTGTTACTACTGCAGTAAACCATCTAAACTACTGGTAAGGCATTTAAACTCTTTACTAAGCTATTGCTTTAAAGTGCACTGTACAGAATGAAGCAAGGATTTTTGTTTCCTTTGAAGTGGTCTAATGCCAAGGATGCCATTGTATTCTTTCTTTCCCGAGTAAATGAAACCTACGTTGCAGAAGAAAGTAAGGAAAGAGTCTAATTCTGTTTTTAATGAGTCTGAATGAAGGGAACCTGGAAGACAGTTTTGTCTTCAACTATCCTATTCCTCTTCTCTCTCACTTCCTGATGTAACAAACAGCACAGTAGTCTCTGCTGCAAAGGTATAATCAGGAATCACTTGCCTGTACTCTTTCTGAAAGGACCCAGCAATTTTCTAATAGCAAAACACATAAATTATAAATGAATGCAGGACAAATCCCAAGCCATCTATTTTGTTCACCTCTAAGCCCACACAGGTGAGTGAGGTGAATTTCAATTAGCTGTCTGCAAACTGTAGCAGCTGAGTCTGTGATCCCTCGCACCTCGTTCTGGGAGAGGGGACCCTGCCACGCTTCGGTAAATATAGGGAGGCTGGTGAGGGGGCAGCTCGACAGCACATGTTGCCTCTTGACATCCAGAGAGACATCAGAATCTATCAGAGGCATGGATTTATCAAAATGTACACCAGTGCTTTGTAGATGACCCTTTTTGTTCACCGTAGTAAAAGCAGTGGAGGAGTGAGGGTAATAATCACAACTAAGAAAAGCACTTAGCTTCAAATTTTGGGTTTTGTCCTTTTGGTTTTTGTCCTAATTAGTTAATAGATTTTGGATTAGACTCTCATTTCATGTAAATTGACTATACACTTCAATGAAACAGCAGTTTACACCTAATAAAATCAGATTCCAGGGTACACCTCAGATACATCTATAGTTAAAAAAAAAAATCTAAAATTGTGTAATTACTTAGTTACTATTGTACATGGTAAAAAATGGAGAACACATTAATACACACATGAATGAAGGACAGTGGAAAAGCAACAAAAAGTTAAACTACTTTTGAGATGAAGCTGATACTTTAAAAGAGTTATCTAGACGAAAGATATCTACTTATACTCTAAAGATACCTTGTATCAGCAAGTCTTGAACTGCTGAAATATTATTTGTTAAATAAAAGATGATTGTTAGGTTTAAGTTCATGTTTAGAAGAAGGAAATTTGTGTTTAGTTCTTCGTAGCTAAGAACAAGAGGATATATGTATATGTTTCCAGATGCTTTCCATGCTCTCAAAAAAAATTGTTATTGCTGATGCCCACTTACCTCTACACCTTTTTTTGTATGATAATTATGATACTGGAAAACAATACACTTCAGAATAATAGAATGAAGCTCTGTTTAAAACATATGAGATCTCCAGATACGAAGGGAAAATGAAAACCTTACAATTTGTAAAAGAACCTTGTTACAGAAATATTCCTTCCCTCCAAAGTGGAAAATTGTCCTTGCAAAGTAAAAGTAACACAACATAATTATTAATTTTTCATTCACTTCTTTTTATTTAGAAAAAAATTATATTTTTGATATGTCAATATGATTTCTTGAGTTCTTGTTTTTTTAAAAAAATGTAATTTATTGCTTTCATAAAGGTGGTGTTTTTCCCTGTTTTGCTACTAGCAACAATTTCATAATATTGATAAATAGACTTTATCTTTCCTGCCTAGATTTTTCAAACTTTTTTATTGGTACTTAATATTCCTCTTTGAATATCTATCTTGCTGAGTACTGCTGGACATATTTTCAGTTTCATTTTTGCTACTTTTCAAGAAAACCACCATCTTCATGGGTCTCAGGTGCTGACTACAACTGTAATATCATCAGTCTGGTGCCCAAGGAAGAAATTGCTGTATGCAGTTAATGTTATTGCTGTACAGTGAATTCACAAACACTTCACACACTGTATGAAAACACAAACACTCTGGATCAATCTTCCATTCTGCTGGACTAAGCTTTAACAACCCTCCCTGCATCAGATGGAACATACCAAGCAAACAGTGAATCCAAGCAAGAGAGTGAGAGAGTAAGAGAGAACTGAAAGAAAGCGGTATTAATCAGAGATGTAACCATACATACAAGATCACAGAATCATAGAGTGGTTGGGGTAAGAAGGGACGTTAAAGATCATCTAGTTCCAACCTTCCTGCTGTGGGCAGGGACACCTTTCACTAGACCAGATTACTTAAAGTGCCGTCCAAACTGACCTTGAACACTTCCAGGAATGGGGCATCCACAACTTCTTTGGGCAACTGGTGCCTCAGCACCCTCACAATAAAGATTTTTTTTCCTAATATCTAATCTAAACCTATTCCATTTCAGTTTGGAGCTGTTCTGCCTTGCCCTGTCACTACATGTATATAGTCCCTCTTCATATTTCTTGTAGGCTCCCTTCAGGAATGGGTACCTCGAAGCCTTCTCTTTTTCAGGCTGAACAACCCCATTTCTCTCTGCCTTTCCTCATAGAAGTGTTCCATCCCACTTATTAACTTCGAGGCCCTCCTCCGGACTTTTTCCAACAGGTCAATGTTCTTCCTTTGCTGGGGAACCCAGAACTGGATGCAGTGCTCCAGATGGGGTCTCATGAGAGTGGGGTAAAGCGACAGAATTACCTCCCCCAGGACATCCCAGCACATGTATTGTCTAATCTTTCTCCATGGTTACAAGGAAAAATGCCATTTCATTATATCATATTTTCCCTAATCTGCACACAGCCTGATGAACAGCATGAAAAATCTCTCATGGCAAGACTGCTGGTGATGTAAGATACAGCAGTCTGAAATATATTTTGAGTTCTCTGTGGAGGAACAGCTTGCCTGCAGGAAGTCATACTCCGGGTCTTGTCGTTCCCCTTCCATTAGCATTTCCCAGTGCAGTGTGATTATCTGTCAAATCTCAGACAGTGAGTGTCAGACAACCAGCTCTGGCTCAGACACCACCCCAGCCAGGCCTCTGACTCATACATTTCCAGCATTGTGCTCTGGCTTTACTGTCTCTCACCATCTCTCTATATCATATACACAGCTGTCTGGATGTGCAACTGACCAACGATTTCTGTTTGCTTCACACGAGGATATCATTTAATGAAAAAACCTGACTTGTAAGACTTGATGCTTGGCTCTATTCTTAAACTGGAGCCTAATTCTGCCATATAATTCTTCCAATCTCTCTATACATGGTCCTTCAGTCATAATACAAATGGATTTTAATACATTCACCAATTAGAAGTGGAAAAATGTCATGCAAAAGAGGCAATGGTCTACACAATTCCCATTGCTAAACATCAATTTCCACCCAACCTTTTCCAGTGCTGCTTCAACTAAGTAAGAATTCCTTTAAGGAATTTTCATTAAATATTAACAGGTAGAAAAATTATAGCTGAGTCTATAAACACCTTATATTTGACCAGTACCAGTGCTCTGTATGTAAAGAGAAAAGGAATAGCCTGGAAAAGGATTAGTATGCCTGAGCCGGTTCATACTGGAAACCACGAAAAGCACACACATTTTCACACATTTTTCTCTGGAAATCAAAACTTGGAAACAACATGTTGTATGCTTATGTGACAGAAATCTACAAAATGTCAGTGTCGTTCTCTGTTCAATGTTGGAAGAACTTAGTGGATTTGAATAACCTGTGTTTTCACATATTATCATTAGAGAGTAAAACAACACACCATGGTGTATGAAAATGGTATAAACGATCACTTCTTAGAGAGGATACACTTCCAGCATGAGACTGGAACTATTTTTTTCTTTCAAGTGACACCTCTCTCTTTAATTTTCTAGATATGACCCTTAGACAAAGGAAAACAATGTAAAAAATTTCCCTGTGTTGTTGCAGGCTATAAAATATTTCTGGAAGACTATAAAAGATGTTTCCTTTCTACTGGCTTTTAGCAGTGTGCAGCAGGGCTGTTCACAGAACTGATACACTGAGATTTAAAAATAGGAAAGAACTAACACATTCTCAGTAATAAGTTAAGGCCATTCAAAGACCTATAACAGAAAAAAAAAGAACTTTAGAAAAAAGTTTGTAAAAATGTATCTAGTCTTTGTGATTTATGCTTTGCCTTTTTAAACTGTGATCATACCTAAAGTCTGGCCTTTTGAATTCCTTTCAGAAAAGTTATACATTTCTCATTGCTGTTTGTTTAAGTGTTTCTTTGAAAAGCCTATATGCCCCACTAGGCTTTCCTACACTTTATATTGGGGGGAAAAAAAAACAGGTTGTTAATCCTGTTTATTTGCAATAGCATAGAGGCTGGCCATTGTAATTTCATGTGTTGCTCTTGCTTTCTTTTTTTAACTTGTTCTGATGAGAACTGGAGAGTTAATACTAAATGGTATCATCTGTCTGCATAAAACCTTCTACACGTGGAGATAAATTCATGTCTTTTTCGTAGCTGTTATTATTGAAAGGATTATTGTAAAAATGTAACTCAAATGAATCTATGAAACATAACAAGAGATTTAGTTTGAAAATCAAGCAAACACCCCCCCCCCCCGCCGCCCCCCCAGCTTTCTGAAAACTTAGATGGCTGGATGAAAAAGTTGTGCCAGTTTGAATAAAGCAGGTTATTTATAAACTGTGTGGGATGCCATATGAAGATAGTTAAAGATATTTAACTCTTTAAATTTGTAGTACATCTTTGCAACTGCTGAGTGACCTGATCTCAGAAAATCCTGCATATAAGCCCTGCATATCAGCACATCCATGTATGCCATTTGCCTAAAATTCTGTATGAGAGCGGTTAAATAAAGGAACAAGTTGCTCCGTGAGGTTTCACAATCTTCCAATTTCAGCTGGCGTTGAGGCAAACTTGAGCAACCTGATCTGATTTTGGAGAAATAGCTCCTGTCTTTCAGAGGTTCTTGCCAATCAAAATGGCTTTGTTATTGTAAGTCAGCAATAAAATTACTATGGCTGCTAAAAGTGGTTAGCTAGCACAGTTATCTCTAAGAGGAGAAACATCTGATACAAGTTTTTGGAAGCTACTGGATATACTTACCTGGTTTGCAAATCTTCTTCTCTTAATGTAGTGGGATCACACAATAGAATATTGTTTCCTCACAACATTTTATGTTCAGGTTTTTTAATCCCCAGAAGAATTTATTCCAAGAAGTTTTATCTTTTGATTTTCTTCTGGGGTGAAATATCATAGTTTCCCTGGTAAATTTTGATTTACTGCAGCTTTTTATCTGCTTCTCCATAATTCTTTCTGCTAGTCTTTTTACATACACATTCTACTAAAGAATAATCAGCTCCTGAATTTAGAATTCACCCTCCCTGTAACACTTCCACTGCCAAGGTTAGATGGTTTAGTGAGCCCTCCATGTTCCTGCTTGTATTTCTTTTAACTCATAAATTATATGAACTGGCAGGGTTTTTTTTTCTTTTTTTGGTTTTTTTTTTCTTTGTTTCCTTAATGTAGAACATTCTTCCACACCTTATTTAACAGTTATGCAATGCAAGAAATGAAAAAAAACCACCCAAAAAACCGGACCAAACTCCAACTCAGGAGCAGAGACTAAGGCATAACAGAAAAACAAACCAGCGTCAGAAGATGAGTTTTACGGAAGACTTGTGAAGACACAAAATATACCCATTATCTCTCTGGTTTCAGAAAACTTTGAGGGAACTCCCCTTGTCAGACTCAATTAATCTAAATAATGTATTTGCAATGCATAAGTTTTTGGCTGCTAGTTTTTGTTTCCAGTGTACAACTACATTGCAAACCGTGTTTCTGCAAGGATCACTTGTCCTCTGCATTGGTTTAACAGATTTCTCTATTAAGGCAAAAGGTAATATCGTACCTCTGGATAGGCTGACTGTGTGACCAATACTCAAATGCCATGCACAAGTTTCAGATCCAATTTTTCCTGGAAAACAATAATGTATGGAATGGAGCAAAAAGAAGAAGTCACCAGAATACTCTAAAATATTAATTTATGCAAAAAAGATTAAAGGAATTTCATTAATTCCTTTTACAAAATTAATATTATCAGGTTCTAGCCTATAGTGATGCAGAAAATAGAAGCTTGATTAAGAAAAACCAAAAACCTCCACAACTCTTTTCTTCATGTTACTTTTCATTAAAAAACAAAAATGGCAAAACCTTAGATTTTGTTCTTCTAGAGATTTAGACTAGAAGAAAGACACAGTAACATAGACACATTTATTGACTACTACCATGACTTACTACATTTCCATTGATCTCTTTAGCCATGACAGTTTCTAAAAGTAATTTGCTGGTTTTTTTTAAAATATAGAGCAGAAAATACAGTTCCAAACGAAGATAGACTAAGAAAATTTTATATTACATGAAACAATATAGCTGCTGGCAAACACTGATACGTAATGTTTACACACTTTTAAGCAAAAAAACTCCACAGTGTCTGGCTTGATTAATCAGAAAGATGAGTACAGGATGTGTAAATTCTTAATAATGTATCACTCCTGAATTTTCATATAATTATTCTATTCTGGCAGATTGTAATCCTCATGAGGGAAGTGAAAAAGAAGGTAAACAGAAGAAATATATTTTAAAATTCTATTACAGTTCATAAATATTTTTTACTTTTTTAAATTAAAATAATTATTTCCAGTATCAGTCATGACTTTAAAACACAATTCAGGAAACAGTCTTATAGGATGGGGAATTCTTTTGGCACTTTTTATTGCAATGATTTAAGACTATAACGACAATGGTTTAAAACTATAAACATTCACATAGGTGTCTGAAAGGAAAGCTAGAAATAAAACCTATCCTTAATTTGAGTAAGTTGATAATTAAAAATTAATTGTTCACACAGCCAAGAATTTACTATTATGAAATCCACAAATATGTGTTATTTATTACGCAGCTTCGTTTTTATAGGCAGGGTTTAACCCCTACTTGCTTGAGGCAGATTAGGTGAGATTGAATTTGCAGACCAGGTAAATTGAATGAGCACATAATGAATGGGAGAAATACACCAGCTGTGTCAATTTCCCATGTTAGAGCATGGGTTTATGTGCTGTAATGATCCACTCTAGTGTGTAATTAGAAAAAAATTTGTTCATATATTTGAGCTTACAAAGCGTTCCAGAGTTTACTGGCAAACAGGCTTTAAAAGGTTTAAAAACATGCTTTGAGATAACCACTATACCTTCAGTCTAGTGAGGTCAGGAGTAGAAAACAACTCGTGCAAGAAATGACAGGCATGAAAATAATGAAGGATACTTCAGGAAAGATTTAGGAGGCAAAAAACTCTTTTTCTGTAAGTTGACTTTCTTAGTGTCCAATAGTATTTTTACACTACTAGAAAGCATGAAAATTTGTACAAAATCTAGATAACCTTAAAGCTAAAACAAGTAGCCATTCTTGAAATAACAACTATTTAAGAAGTATGATAAATACATAAATTATATATTTAATTGTCATGGTTTGAGCCTGGCCAAATGCCAGGTACCCCCAAATTGACACACCCACACCCAGGGCTCATGAGTTGAGATAAGGAAACGTGGGAGAAGACGCACTTAGAATAGGCAAAACGGGACTAACTTAGGTTGCAAAGTGATCTAATTTATTGCTAACAGAATCAGAGGAGTAAATGAGAAGTAAAATAAACCCTTCAAGGCCACCGTTTCTCCGCTCACCCCCCTCCATCCTTCCCAGCAGCTGCACAAGGGAACAAGGTATGGGGGGAGGGTTAGGTCAGTTCATCACCCAGATCTTCTTCCCCTGCCCGGGGAGAGGTTCTTTTCCTCTGCGTAGCCATGGGTCTCACTGTCGGCAGCCTGCCTGACACTCCTGCAGTGACCCTGGTCCCCACACAGGCAAGCAGTCTCCCCAAAATTGCTACGGCGTGGGGTCCATCTTCCACGGGGAACAGAACTCTGAGCCAGGCCGTTTCCATCTCGGGAGCAAGGCTTCTTCTCTTTACTGGACTTCTGCTGGACTTCTCTCTTTCTCTCTCTCTCTCAGTCTCTCTCTCTCAGGCACCCACCCACTCCATGTGGGACACTCAGCTCAGTTTCAGGGTCAAGGCCTGTTTCTACACTAGGACTCTCTCTGGACCACGGCCACTTTCAGGGTATCCACTCGCTTTGGGGCAAGTGGATCTCAGCATTTCCCGTGGGCCCCCATGGGCTGCAGGGGCACCCCCTGCTTCACCATGGCCTCACCACGGCCTGCAGAGGCTGCAGAGCTCCGGCGCCAAGAAACACTATTTCTTTACTGTAAGGGTGACTGAACACTGGTACAAGTTGTTGAGGGAAGTTGTGGAATCCCTTTTCTTGGAGATATTCAAGCCCAGTCTGGACACAGTCCTGGGCAACCAGCTCTAGGTGGCAAAGTATGAGCAGGAGCTGTTGGACTGAATGATGTCCAGAGGGCCCTTCCAATTTCAATCATTCTGTAAAATATTGTCTTTCAAATATTTGAGATAATTTTATGCATTTTTCTATTTTCATAGAATTTTCAGCAAATCTAGCCAATCTGGTAACACAGGAAAATGTTCTGGCAGGCTTGGAGTAGGGTAGAAGAAATTTAGAAGTTATGCTTATGTGTAGAGTCACTCATCTGCTTTTTTGAAAATTTGTCACCCAAACTTTGTGCTGTAAATTCATTATAACATTAAAAAATTCAGAAGAAAAAAGAATAAACCCATGTCCCATTGATTTTTTGCATATTCCAGCTTCTTTAGAAGTGGAATATGCAAAAAAGTCTTGGCTCTAGTGATAGTTTTTCCATTCATTACTTCTATTTGTCATGGAAAGCACTTCAAAGATGGTCAGCACTGCCTTTATTCATACTTGCAGTCCTTGAGGAGATTTTCATTCATCTCAAGTCTCCTTTCTCATCTTCAATGCAGAAAGAAATAGTCTTAATTATGATCCAAGAAGAATTTGACATATTTGTGTAATATAAATTTTGTGGTCCACCAAGTGTAATCCTGTAGGCAGGACCCACATGTTATTTTGCATATGGTAAATGTGATAGATCAGTTGAATGAGATTCCTTACAATAGGATCATCAAGGTCTGGATAGCTGATTTTCATTCTTTGTGCCCAGGACTTGAGCTTTGCCTTGTTTTGAACTTCCATTTGTCTGCATTTGGCCTATTCTTAAGGAAAAAACCGTGGGACTTTTAAGTTAACTGAAAAGTTAACATAGATTAAAGTTGAGAGTTCTTCTACCACAGAAAAGACTTCAGGCTGTCCCCATTAAAGTTCAGCAATGTCTCAGCATACTGTAAGTCCAGGTTGCTGAGACCCAAACTGTGAGAGGTGTTGAGGTGTTGAGCCCTTGCTTGCTTTTGTGACCAAATGAGACAGAGAACGGCTTAGCAACCAATGCAGTAAATTCTTCTGTAAATTGGGCTATTATCTTCTTCAGGTGCCAGATAAAGCACTTTATATGATCACAGAGATATGCTCAGGCCTAAAAAGTAAGACAAAAGACTGACAGAAGTTATTATCAGCTCGTTGTAGCATTCTTTTCACAAAGATTGAATTTATAACTTTAAGGAAATATGTCACTGCAGACCTCATCCATTGTGGATATTTTCAAAAATTATACACTTTTTCTTGATTTTGAGGAGTGCAATACAGTAATTCCTTTTGTTACTCTATCTTACTGACTGTGCTATGGTCATTTAATGAAGTATGCAGATACTTTTTGTATTATATAAATTGAGTTTTATAGAGTTTCTCTGGGGCAACATAATTGGGCAAATATAATTTAGGTGCCATTTGTGTTTATTAAGAATAATGAAAAGGGAACAAGTTATCTCAGCAGTCAATTACCCTTCTTCAGCATTTATACTGTAATTCTAATAATTGAGTCTCAAAGCTTATAAACAGAAAAAAGAATACATTGAGAATTTTCAACATTTTATGCCTAAACTTGCATAGGTTTTCAGAAGTAAAGATGTGAAAAGATGTGCTTTTTATATATCTATATATGTCTCTGTTTATACAGATATATATATCTGCACAAGTATATAACTACACCCAAATATTTAACACTTTGGCTCACAGTAGCATAACACCGCATTCTAAGAAAAAAAAAATAAAAAAATTTGGAGATAACTTTACTCTGGGAGGATGTATGCATTGATAAATTGGAAATAAAACTGGTAAAATGCATGAAGTCAACAGATTATATATTTTAATTTTATGGCTAAGACTTATAATCCGCTGTCATTGCAGAGAGGATACTCACGAACAAATAAGAAACCCAAGGGTTACCCAACTATCAAAATAATGTTGACTTTACACGCAATGTCTCTTTGGAAATAAGATACTTTCATTGTATTAATCAATCAATTATTATAATAATGACAAAGCAGTATGACTATTAAAAACATTTAAAAACATAATACCATATATAGTCACAATTTATATATATTTTCATATTATAAATACACATTTTTTTACAGAAAAGGATCTTTAAAAATATTTCAAAAGCATAATTTTCATATGCATAGTTTTGTAGACTTCACCATGTTTGATGCCAGTCCAGAAAGGTATTAAAAGCCATACTTCACTCTATTTAGACTGAATTAGAAGCCTTTCATCAGACAAGAAAAAATAGGGTGAAACAAGGACTTCAAAACCAGAAAAAGTTGTACAGAACATTGATTTATTTACCTTTGTAATAATCCTAGTTGTATTAGTATGCAAGTAGTATGCTGTCCAATAAACACGGCAAATTGTTGGTGGATATTTTAGTCACATCTCCTGATTTTTTTGTCAACTTCGATTGTTTGTCAAGATCTGTCAAAGATTTTTACAAAATGAAATATTATGTCAATCTGTAAATACGTAATTTACTAAGAAATAATTCTGGGCTAAGAAATGGTGTTCATAGAGGAAAATTCACTGGACACTTAGTATTCAAAGCATCTTCCTTTCAGTTACGTGACATTTGTCCTGAACAGATTTGTTTTTGTTTTCACTCCAATCTGCCTTGCAGAAACACTAAGCAATCTACCTTGAACTATATGGTTCCTATTATCAGCACCCTCTGGTACTTCAAACCATTCTTGCTGAAGCAAAATTAACCTTAAATACCATACGAAGTATTAGGAACTAGATGCCAGTTGGGAACAAGCACAGAAAGTAAATTGATCAGTAAACACAGTACATACAATTTTCTCAAGCTAGACTGGATTACTGCTTTAGGGACTTTGAGTCCTACGAGTTGTGGCAGAAAACTTTGTAATATGTAACTTTCATCAGAACCATAGGAAGGTGGTCTTTTTTCTTGCCCTTGAGAGACTAAAAAAAGGTCAAACCTATGTGAGGCTTAAGTATTAAATTCTTTCCACTTACTCTTTGAAATTCTCGTTACATGGATCAGACTACTAATAATTGTGTTTAAATTTGTTTGTATATATTTTTTTTCACTGGTATAGAGTTATATGAATAACTTTAGAGAAGACATTGAACCATGGACTCTATGAACACAGGGTGTAGTCCTCAAGCCACGGAAAACAATGAGAAAAAAGATTCCCTTTGATTTCACTAGAATTCTGGACTCATCTGATTGTACTCTACTAAATGACAGTTGCTGAGGACACAAAAAAGTATTACCAGAATGTCAGCCTCAGGATGTTTGGACATTGTCATACCTATGCACTTCTGTGAAGCTAAACCACAAATGAAATGAAGTTTGTGGTTTATTGTGTGGTTTAATTTATTATGTGGTTTAATTATGTCACATTAGCTTTCACAGTCTGGCTTTCTTTCATTTTGTGTTTATTTCTGTCAGCTACAAGTGAAGGGAAAACTGAGAATTAAGGATACTTGCCTAGAGTTGATACTGAAACGTTGGGTCAAATGCAAAACACACCTTCATCTCATGGATACGCTGTTTCAACAATGCTGGAGGGTGGTGATGTTGGGATTTGTGTTTGTCTATGTATTTGTGTGTGTGTGTGTGTGTGTGTGTGTGTGTGTGTGTGTGTACAAATGGAGGATCAAAATAGACCTGGGTGAGAAAAACAAATCTTCATTAATTTGATTGAATCATGTGGCAGCATATGGATTGTCGCTTAGGGTATCCACTAAAAGAAAACTGACAAAACAAATGTCTTCCATCTGAAGACTGACTGCATGAAAATATCTTGAAAGAAAAACCTGAAGTGCTGAGATATTTCTTTAGGTTTTTGAGGCCACCCTCACTTTGAAAACACACATCTAGATGTGTATTTCTTTTTCCTATGAAGCTCAGAAGTAAAAAGTAGCAGGACTGACTGAGTGACTTCACTGTTTTGCAAAGAGCACTTTGGTAAATGTAAGGGTTTGGTGTTATGTGAGAGTATAGTGGGAAGAAAAGGTCTTCTGAAAAGAAAATACAAGGACCAGCAAAAAAGCCTGCCTTAATAATTTTATGTAATTTCCCAGTCTTTGAAGAAAATATTTGTTTTATTTCACATTTATTATTTTTCTATGGGTGGCATACTTAAATCACACAAGCTGATTCTAATAATTTATCATCTTAATTATTTTGAGAAATTATTATTCTATTTGATAGAGAAAACTATTTTGTTGCAATAGTTTTGTAAATGATGTTGCAAGGTCACCTTAAAAAAATAAGCCTACACTATTGTTCTTCATTATGATAATGAAATGAAACAAACAGCACTTAGAATAAAAATTCATTAAAATTTGTTTGCAAAAGCTTCATTTTCTTGAGGAGGAATAATTCTCTATAGAACTTTTTATTCATTGTCATGCAAAAAAGAGCTCATCAATCAAAACCAAGACATCATTGCTTTACAATGCTAAAAGGACATTTAGTTTAAAAAGTCAAGCATTCAAAAGGTAGGAAATATATATAATTGTATATATATAATTATATATAACAATAATGTATAATAATTATATATAAATATAATTATTTCATTCTTTTATGTTGACTTTCTGAAATATTCAAATTTTTCTTTGTATCATATCCTCCATAGTCAGACTGTACTTTCATGCCTTATTCCATCCCTCAGTGACAAGTATAGAATGTGACAAGTATAGAAACATAGAATCACAGAATGGTTGAGTTTGGAAGAAGACCCAGTCCAACAAGGACAGCAGACATCAAGCCCAACTCCTGTGCTCAAAGGCTGATCAGCTACTGCAGATTACTCCAGACCGTGTCCAGCCAGACATTTCTCTTTCAGTCTCTCTTCACACTTTCAGTCTGTCCTCAGATNAAAAAAATAAGCCTACACTATTGTTCTTCATTATGATAATGAAATGAAACAAACAGCACTTAGAATAAAAATTCATTAAAATTTGTTTGCAAAAGCTTCATTTTCTTGAGGAGGAATAATTCTCTATAGAACTTTTTATTCATTGTCATGCAAAAAAGAGCTCATCAATCAAAACCAAGACATCATTGCTTTACAATGCTAAAAGGACATTTAGTTTAAAAAGTCAAGCATTCAAAAGGTAGGAAATATATATAATTGTATATATATAATTATATATAACAATAATGTATAATAATTATATATAAATATAATTATTTCATTCTTTTATGTTGACTTTCTGAAATATTCAAATTTTTCTTTGTATCATATCCTCCATAGTCAGACTGTACTTTCATGCCTTATTCCATCCCTCAGTGACAAGTATAGAATGTGACAAGTATAGAAACATAGAATCACAGAATGGTTGAGTTTGGAAGAAGACCCAGTCCAACAAGGACAGCAGACATCAAGCCCAACTCCTGTGCTCAAAGGCTGGTCAGCTACTGCAGATTACTCCAGACCGTGTCCAGCCAGACATTTCTCTTTCAGTCTCTCTTCACACTTTCAGTCTGTCCTCAGATGGATGATGCTCCAGGCCATTGATCATCTTTGCTGGGAGTTATTTCTTCACAGCGGCAGGACTTGACCGTTTTGCTTGTTGAGGCTTATGTTCACGTGGTAACGGAAATACCAAGGAAGCAAAAACACCTCTCTCAAAAACCTGGAAAAAGCTTTATATCTTCAGGATACCACCTTAGAAGCCTTAATAAATGTAACAATCATTGTGTAAATATCATAGGATCATAGATGTGTTCAAGGGGGCCTTAAAGACCACCTCGTTCCAACCACCCTGCCATGGACAGGGACACCTTCCACTAGACCAGGCTGCTCAGATCCCCAGCCAAACTGGTATTTGGCTACTTTGTACAGAGTGAAGAAATGAAAGAATTAAAACACCACACTCACTAAAAGCAAATTCAAGTGCACAGTGACACCTATATCTTACCTATTAACCAAGTTAAGTGTTTTCAAAGCTGCAACCTTAACAAAAACTTGAAATTTGAAAAAAAAAAAACTGCTATAAAACAACTGTAAAATTATTCACGTGTACAAATTATTTTAAAAGAAAACCTCTGAAATATTATCTACTTTAATTATACATCCATTCAATTTAGTAGGATCCCTATTCTAGCCCTATCTACACATATAATAGTGGGAAAATGAAACTAAAAATATGTACTTGTGATCCTAAATGATGTATAGCCTATATTGACTTTTATTAGGAATATTACTTTTTTTTTTTTTTTTGAAAATTAGAACAACACCCATATTTATGACCTCAAATACAAAAATTTTCATGTACTTCAGATTTAATCTTTTCTTTGTTTATACTACCAGTTGTTTTATAGAGATTTGGATTGAGGAAAAAAAGTGCATCACCATCTGTCACTTGTAATCTTTAAAACTAGTTGTATTTTAAAAATGAAAACTGCCTCTACATCTTGCTTAACATTCACAAGGAAAGCTATTCTGGAAACAAGTGGAGTAAGGCCTAATCCTGAAAGGCTAAGTAACAAATCCTCCTCCTCCATTTCCCCTCCAACTTATAAAAGAAGCCTGGAAGCTTCGGAAGATTAAAGGCTCCTTTTTACCTTGAAAGTGTGATGCAAAATTTATTGATGGACATTTATAAAACACTGAATTATGCTGGCTTTAACTAACAGTAGGAATTTCAGCCAGGAATAGAAGATCAGTGAGTTCTAAATATATACAAGAGTGAAATAATTAGTGAGGTTATGGTAAAGCTCAGTAACAAGGATCACAGGGAATCTCTGGGTCCCATTCCATGAAAGTCATGGAAAAGAAAATGCAAATTAGAATCCATCCCACATCAAACACTTTAAGCATGCTTGGTCATCACAGTAACTCTGTGCCTGTAATTATTGAGAGAAAAGATAGATTATTTTCATAGTCTGCTTTTATACACAGGAATAAAGAAAAATATTAAAAAGTAAAAAAGAGAAAAAAAGAAAAAATAAATCAAAACCACAATAAAATAACAGTGAAGAATGTAAAAAGGAATTTGCTTTCTCAGCTCTGCAGCAATATCCTAAAGACTACTCTATGCCATGTTTCCCTTTTTAACATTTGATCAGATTCCATTCTGGATATTGAACTCTTTGTACAGGTAAATCTATTAAATTAATTATATTTTTGAAAGTACTGTTGGAATGAATCAACATTTTTCAGTGCTTCAGCATATATTTTATTGCCATAAAATTATGAAAGTTAATACTTTCATATAAAATATTTTGTTCTCTATGACCCTAACTTTTTCTCACATGGTAAAATCAATTTCAACTTCTGATTATTTATCGTTAGTACAGAGCAAAATCCACATATTACTAATTTACAGAATAAGAAGCAAACACTCATAATTATTTTATCCCTAGTTACACATTTCACTGATATTAGTGTGTTTCCTTGCCTTGTATTTATTGTTTTTATTTAAGTCATCCAGACTTTTAGGGTTGTAGAATCATAGAGTGGCTTACATTGGAAGGGGCCTTAAAGATCATCCAGTTCCAGCTCCTCTGCCATGGGCAGGGACACCTACCACTAGACCAAGTTGCTCAGAGCCCCATCCAGCCTGGTCTTGAACACTTCCAGGAATGAGGTATCCGCAACTTAACTGGGCAGTCTGTTCCAGTGCCTCATCACCCTCACAGAAGAGATTGTCTTCCTAATATCTGACCTAAACCTATTCTCTTTCAGTGTGTAGCCATTCCCCCTTGTCTTCTCACTACATGCTCTTGTAAATATTCTCCATCTTTCTTGTAAATTCGCTTCTGATCATGGATGGCCACCATGAAGTGTTCTCTTTTCCACGCTGAACAATCACAATTGTCAGAGCATTTCTTCAAAGGAGGGATGATCCATTCCTCTCTTTTAAGATGGCCGTATTTCAAACAGGCATTTAAATGTTTAGGTGAGTAGAGACTGAATGAAGGTCTGAGATCAAAATGTCCTTTTCCCCCCATCTTTTGTTACTAGATAAAGCAAGCCCCAGTGATGTGATAAGTTCTCTGAATAATCTTATTTCATGATGAACTCAGACTGATGCTTCATCCTCTTTGACAAGACATCATGACTGAATATAGTCAACAAGTCATAGCTGTCACTATGGTCAACTGATACATAGAGTATCAATTTCTGAGGATGACACCTTTGTTTTTCTAAGCTGTATGTCTATGTGCTTGGCCAGACGATTTTTGCATGGCAAAAGTGACAGAACGCGAATAAAAAAAATAAAGTAGATATTGCTACATCCTAGCAGCTGTGTACGTCTTATTAGTGTCTACTGCTCAACTATTTCACATGATCTGGATGTAAGTGCTTCAGGCACAGTTCACAATCATGACAATGAAGTTGTCACACAGAAACTGTTCAAATAGCTGACTAGCAGGATCAGACTTCACACAGGCCCTAGGACAAGACTATTATTCTTCCTCAAGCCCTCATGTAGCCAGTATAAGCTGGAAAAGAAACGTTACTAATGAGTTGAGATAGTTCAGTATTACACCCAATCTGCCCATCAGAGCTAGTGAGATGGAAATAAATGCTTTTCCAGATGTAGGAATCATACTGTATCACTTCTGAAGGAATAATAAAACAACTAGGAATCACATATATGTATTATGGAGCCAATTTTTATTATTTCACAATTCTAGGATGTTACTAACCTTACTGGAATATTAAGCAGCAGGTTATTTTGTTTCAATAATCCAGTAGCACAAGCATCTCAGTAATATTTAGGAATTTTGGGAGGGTATGACATTTACAGAAAAGCAATGGGATTTATCAATCAGGAATCAAGACTTTCAGCTTCACGCTGAGATTTCTTCTAATGATCCGCAATCTGACAATCCTCTCTACTAGCTATAAAAATTTTTCCTTTTCTCTAGTATTAATCCCTGTCCTAAATTTTTCTATCAGCATTTCAATTAATAGATCTATTCATTAAAGTTTTAGGAACAGCTATTCAAAAGGTGTCAATATGACATCAAATTCCTGGTAACTGCACAATGTGATTTAGTTGAAATATTTATTTATATAAAGTTAATACTCCTTATATACTATGATATAAGCAATGTACTCATGTTATTTTTGTTGCCATCAAAATCAAATTATTTTGAAAACTGACACAAACCTGACAAACTGTACTTCAAAAATAAAAACTGAACACATGTTCAGAAACAACTAAAAAATTAGAAAACACAAAGGAGTCTTGATTAATACCCAGCCATTAGCTGAGAGTGAAATCAGTTAGTCTTCTGGGAAAGTAATGTCTTGCTGGTACAGTACATTAAAAGAAAACAAACCAGGCTTTCTCATTCTGCAATTCTAAATGGAATTATCTTCCATTAGCACAGAAAGTCTCCTCCTTGTTCTCCCGCCATGGTGTAAGGTCATTTAGGGAACTTTTTGCTTTCTCATTTGACAAAATTCCTCCCAAGCAGCTTTGAAATATGATAGACTTCAGCTGTATTCTGGAGATTGTACGTCTCTAATGTCTACAACTGGGATTAAAAAGAAGGTCAGAGAGACTAAGTTGTTTGTGAAGGAATAAGTACTGCACGTAGAATCAGCTGACTATTCATTTTCTGGCAGGTAGTATGTAAATGTATTGAGACTATAATATTTAAAACATTATGGCCACCAAGTTACCAGGTAATAATGGAATGTGGTATCAGCATTGCATTAGCTTATTGCAATGTAGTTTCGCGTATTGCAAGAAAATCAAATGCTGGTGAGTAGCTGTGATTGTTCTGTTAAAGTAGCATCTATTTCGTTGTTGAATTAAATGTATCTGAGTAAACATAAATATCCATGGGGGTAAATAGAATTTAAAAATTGACTTTTCTTTTTCACTTTATTATGCATTTCTGACTGGGCAACTTTAAAATATGATGTTAATGAGCTTCCAATCTTCCTGTTATAAACTCCTTGACCCATATATTTGACATAGTTTTTGCAGCTGAAGCATAAAACTGTTCACTCAAGTCTTCAGTCAAAAAGGTGCTTATTTTCCAAATGATGGATGAACTTTAAAAAACCTCATCTTTTGTTCAGAAAATCTTTAAAAAATGTGAATGAACTTCTGTGATGATTAGTTGACTTTAAACTTCATAAAGCAGAGGAAAGTAAATAATGTGAGGTCATATTTCTCATCAATAGAGCATCAATGCCTTGAAAAATATGTGAAAGGTGGAGTAAAATTCACAGCCCTAATATTCTTGATGTAATTCAAACTCATGCCAAAGACTGTCTCTGTCCACTTTTTCTGCCCAGAGAGTTTAACACCTCAGAATATAGTTCAATTCAAAGACGTCATGTCATCACTGATTTCTTTAGTAATAATCACAGAAGACTTTAGAGGCAAAAAATAAATTGTGCAGAATGAAAATATATTTTCATTATTGTGGGAAGGTGGCTGGATGTGAAAATAGAGGAAAATGAAAAGTTACAGAAATTATGGGGTAAAATATAGTTGCAGCTCCTTGGATGAAATGCAGACTGTAAGCACCTGCTAAGGGGGATGGAATGGAGGGTGGAGCAGAGTGGAAACACAAGGCCAAGCTCTGTTGAAATCCTTGCAGGGAGGAGAACTTGATGGCACTTTACAGCTGAGAAACTGCATAGCACTTGTCAGCCAGGGGAGATAGGAGAAGATGTCTTACAGTTGAGCCAACAATGTAACAGCATGCTTTCATTCTTTCTAAGTTACCTAAGTCATGTACCAAGAAGTCTGAGATTCATCCACTGTATTTCCAGTTGAGCAAAATAGGGGTTAGCCTTAACACTCTGGCAAGAATGCATAAACCTTTACTGGAAAGGTATGATTTGGTTGTAAAAGAAATTTATATTTCTCTCATATTTTTCTGTGTTTTTCTTTCCCTCTCCAGAAATAAAATGCCTTACCACTTTTTAAGACATGAAGACGTTCCTGAAAGAGTATAACTCAGTTTCAATATGCATTATTCAAAGGTGACCTTGATTTGAACCATAATATATGATGATCATTCTGCTCAACAGTGAGGTTTGAATTAAGCATTGATCCGTGGAAAAAAATGTGAGTTTCCTCATAACACTTAAAGAGATACAGACTTTAGACTGCAGATGCATGTCCGCTGTAGAATTAAGTGCTGCAGAAATAGACACATGGCCAGTAATAGGCAGGACTGGGAAATAGTGGTCTGGGTGCATAATTTGTTCTCAGGCAACACAGACAAAGAACTGATAGAAATTATTTACTGAATCATTTCCACAAATAGATACAGTAAAGAAAAACATATCTTGAAGGAAAAATGATACCACAAAGAGTAACTCTCACAAAAGAAAACAACAAAACTCATTTATCATTGGGCATCATTATTTCCCGTTGGAAAATAGAAACATACTATCTCAAATAAACAAATGCTACATTTTAAATTATGCCTATTTTACCTCCCATAGCTTAAGTTATAATGAACAATCAGACAGGACTTTGTAAGTAGTACCACATTACTTTTAACATTTTTGACATGAGAGGAATTTAGAAGTGAAAAATCATAGAAAGTTATGGTTCTTTCTGTGTTGAATAATCAATACAGCAATTTGATTCAAGTATGTTTGACGCATAACAGCTACACTCCCGAGAAATTTTTAATCTTTTACTCCTCTTGTGCTAAAGGTTCTGATTTTTGAACACTTTTATCAGAAACATCCTGTTATACGTATAGTAAAGTCTTTGGATCTATCTAAGTGTATTTACTCCATTTCCATGAAAACCAGGTTATTGCATTTTAAATAATGAACATTTATTTCTTTTCTCCATAATTTTGTCATTTCTGGGCTAAACTCTTTCTTCCAATCTCTCCTCATACATCGTATTTTCTAAATGTTGGCTTTTCTTTTTTTTTAAATCTTTTTGGCTCTCTTCTGTTAGTCCATATTTTTTCTTTTTTTTTTTTTTTTTTTTTTTACATGTTTANTCCTGGTTTTTTTTTTTTTTTTTTTTTTTTTTTTTTTTTGAACAGGATAATAAGAACTGGGCACAAAACTTCAACTGAGATCTTATTATGAGTACTTCATATTTCTCACATGCAGCTATTCTATTCATTCATCCCAGTCAGAATTTTTTTGGTTTTTTCACAGACCTAGGAGCTAGAGGACAGATGTTACTGATTGGTCACTCAGGATCATTATACCTCCTTGATCTAAAGATTATTTGTGTCAGCTGTGTTACCACTTTAAGAACTCTGAAAATGATTCCTTTTGGCTTTCTGCCTACATATCCACAATGATAACATGTGCAATGACTGTGGAAGTTCCACCATATATACAAATTATTTATATCACAAAAAAAAAAAATAATAACATTGCCTAGCTGGCAGTATAGACACTATTTATTTCTTGTCAGAAAGAGGCAGAAGGAGAGAATCAGTACTATGGTGAAATGCTGTTGGAACCCACAGGCAGCAACATCATGTACATGAAGCAGGATGTGTTCTGAAAAGAAGAAAAATGAGAATTAGTTTACAATTTTTATTATTCAGAAAGAAATACCAATTAGTCACTTTGAAATGTGTAATATACCAATCTGTATGATCAGAGGTACCATGTATGTCATTGCAAGCTGTATATTTTGTTAACAGCAATCAACAGCTAGAGAACTATTTTTTCACCTTAGAAGTCAAGCTGATGCATGGAAAACTAAATTAAAATTATTTAAAACCATATTTAAAAAAATAATGAGAAAATGGCATAGCAGCATCTGTTTAGATCAGTCCATAAATAATGCTAAAAGGGATTCCTTCAAATGTTTATTCCTGATTTTAAAATTCATAATGTTGTTATTTCAGAAATTTAAAAACTTGAAAGGTGAGAAAAGCTATAGGAAAAAGATCACAGGGCAAACACAGCAACTGTATTATTTATGCTTGTACAAACAAAACATTCTAAATATAGATGAAATTTCAGTAGGTTTTTTCTTTATATTTATTTTTAGACCTGAAGGTAAATTTGAAAGAATTAGTATTACTATAGCAACCAAGTTCCATTCCTGCATATGTATTCCAGAGAGAACAGTAATTTTTATCTTAGTGAGTAAAAATCAACAATATCTAATCTGGATTTAAGGTGCAATACAGGACACGGGAAATGGATTTTTCTCTAAATAAGTGCAGATATTTGAATTAATTAGCAAAACATCCTTTGTAATCATGAGGCATAAGTAGCCATTTCTAGAGTCTATTTCAGCACATTAAAAAAGTACAAAAGTCCCTCAAATAAATCAGCTAGGCTTTAGCTGTATTCTAAAAATATTTTTTTTTCTCTGCACTTACTGTCAAGAGAAGTGATGGTGGCTTGATGTGGAGAGATCTACATTGTCAGCATCTCACCCTGGGTAAAATGAATCCATCCCACAGCTTTTTAACGCAGAGAGAGAGAGGGGCTAAGTAACTGCTTTATTGGTTCTGAAAATGCACTTTTGAACTGTGCAGGTTCTAGATAAGCTGTTTTTTTATACAGACAGAGCAAGTAATGGCAGCGATGGCTCTAGCATCTTCATACATTCCCTACATGTGCTTGAATATTTACTGCTATGCACAGAACAGATGGGCTGCTGTGGACACTCATTTCTGTAAAATGCATCTGCTTTTCTACAGAATTAGTACTTGGTTGGTAGTACAAGTGTTAAAATGCATTATAATCCCATTGAATATCAGGCAAATAATACCGGCTTTTATGGTCATCAGATTTGGCTTTGATTCCTTCACATGTCAAAGTATCGAAATGCGACTGGTATGGCGTGATGAGTGACTACCAGCCAGAAATCTCAATACAAATCATGGCACAATCATATAATCTTGGTACAGAAATGCCATGAGGGAAAACAAAAAATATATTGTAAATAATTAATGTAAAATTATAGGGTGAAATTTGAGGTTGAGATAATAGGATTACATAAGGTAGTATTTTTGCCAGAAAAAGTGTTACATCATTTTTCTTTTTGAAATTAATAATGCTTGAGAAAGCTTTTGCAAAAAATAAAACTATTTCAAAAATCTAAAATGAAGAGAGCTCCTTTAGTTCTTCCAGCAATTTTAGTCAGGGCAGCTTCCAACAGATTGTAGTATGTCTTTTCATTGCTATAATTTTATGATATTTGAACATAATTCTCTATAAGATATACAGTGGTAAAAAAAGCAAAACAGATAAAAAATAAAAATCCGTGTAGACAGAATCTTACCTGCGCTGTGAAAGAACCAAGCTTTCATAAGTGAGGAATGATCCAGAACTGAATGGACCTTTATTTATAAAAATCTCTGCTTAGAAGGAGTTAAATGCAGTCACATTGATCAAACTAGAGCACTGCTTCCATCAGTAGATTGATTAAAAAACAATGAGAGTCTTGACAATGGACTTGATTTGAAGTTCAGAAGTCAAGAAAAGTAGTCTTAGCTGTCCACCGGGAAATTTTATGGGAAGTATTATATCTTACTTTTACTAGAATTTAAAATACTGCACAACAACACATAAAATTCATGAGAAAAATGTTTATATATCTTCTTTGTATATGACATAGTAATGTCATAGTAATGACGTAGTAATGACATAGTTCTTGTTCTCAACACAGCTAGAATTTTTTTTATAATTATGTTATCATTCACTGTACAGAAATATACCTCCTTGGTTCCAAAATAATATAGAAGGTATCATATTACATACTATAATAAAACTCTTTGGAAATCATTTACAGTATAAAAAGACATATTTGGATAATTTTTGGCTATAGACACCTAACAGCTATTTAAAATAATACACCACCAATTATAAAAAAAGATACAAGAATTTTAGAAATCATAAATATGCAGAAATACCTGAAAAGACCTTTTAGCTTACCACACATTGTAAATATCTGAAAGATACACACATACATCTGATGATCCATCAGCACTATGAGGACTCTGATTTATGCAAAAAATTACTTGCATTGATTTAGAAACTTAAAACTCATAATTTTTGCATTCTTTAAAATTATTTGAAAACATTTCTTCTTGTGGAAAAAGATGGGTTGAGAGCCCCAGATCATACTGGATTTTTTTTTTTTTTTTTTTTTTTTTTTATTTTTTATTGGCCAACATAT
>VZRN01006095.1:43856-104400 GCA_013397935.1 Dasyornis broadbenti
TTAATTTGTGATTGGCAACAAATTGGAAATAAGTACCAGTAGAGCGAGCAGTGTTTGAGTTTGAACTGTTTTTACAAATGCAAAAATGAGTGTGATTCACTCATTATGTGATATTCACTCATTATATAATGTTCTCCGTGTTGTGATATTAATTTATTCTCATCAGTAAGTTATTCTAACATTTTCTAATGAAACAAACAAACAAAATGAAACAAACAAAAAAAAGCTGAGATGTTCCATGATGCCATTGAGTTGTATAGTCACTGAAAGACAATGACTTTAATTAAAGATAAAAACTTCCGTTGTATGAGACAAATGATAAAACACACAAATTTCACATATGAAAGCCCTTGGAATGTGGATTGTTTTCCCACTTCCTATGGTTCAAATGGGGTGGGGGGGAAAGCACCAAAATCCCCAAATTTTTAAAAGCACATTTTATTCAATTATTAAAATCTCAGTAAAGCTATTCTTCTCAAAATTGCCTGAATTATTTTTGGTTTACAGTTTTCTGTATTTTTTATTTAAGTCATTTTATTTAAGCCCAGAGTTATTTTGGATATACTTTTATTTTTTATAGAAGTAACTTCTTACCCTTTCTTTACCCTTAAAATTTTCAAAATTATTAAATCCAGGAAAAAAACCAAACCTCTTTATAATCAGAATGGAAGTAATATCTGATATCCTGACACGTTTTAGTGACTATGCATACTCTGCAATGCTTGCAAGTATATTGATACCCATCAGAAGGTAAATGTATACCTGAAACTACACCAGAAGTTATCCTACCACATTCAGGGTCATAACTAATTCCTTAAAATGCTACTTTCAAATGACTTACAGACATGCTGACAATGACACTGTTTTGAAAGATGGAGTAGGAGTATTGACTTCCCTAGCAAAGAGTCTGTCTCCAGGTAACACATTAAATAAGAATTATTAATTATTAATTTTTGTTACAGTGACGTAATCATGAACGTGTCTTAGTGAACTAAGGAAAAACAAATAAATTTTTTCATAGTACCCCAATCCCTAAAATGAGAAAATGTGTACAGGATCACCCTGAACTGTATATTACAGTAGATTGACTGCATCCTAGTGAAGAGGTTTTTACTGAAAGAATGAAAGGGACGTAAAACAGCAAAGCCTCAGAAATTTTTCGAGAAGATAATTACATTTCAGAAAGAATATTTATCATTGTCTGCAGCTAACATGATTATATTATTTGCATTCTTCTCTAAAAATATGGACTCTCTGAGATATCTTTTAAAATGTAAACGTATGAGCATGCTAAATGTCAGGGCCTTTGTTATATCCAGTACACGCCAAGGCTATACCTCATGTTTTTCCTTTCCCCTCCTGTTTTAACTCAATTTCATGTTTTAACTTGTCTTAAGGACAGAGAGGAATAACTTGGTATGATTTGGGATCACAGCTAAATTTTGTTGCCTAATGATCAGCTTTTGCTACCTATCTTCCTGATCTCATTTAGTGTCAAGTACAAGAAAGCCTCTAAAATTTACTTGTAATTCACCTGGGAATTTGTAAATATTATAAACCTCACAGAAAAATATCAGTGACAAAATTGATTGTACAAAGAACTTTACATGTGATCGTCCTACCTCAGGGCTGGCAAGCTGGTGTGTTGTACGTGGAAGATATGGCCACCAAGTATGGACTGGCTGTTGATATTTAGATCCAGATATTTATTTTGGTTTTCTCATCCCCTGCTGTTTTCTGCTCACATTATTTCATACTTAAATTCTTCTGCCTCTCCTGTGTATTATTTCCCTTTTATTCTGAAGCTTCTTAGGCTACCTTTAGGAAGAGTATGTGTGGTCCCAAAATGAAGTTATTATTATTGTAACAAATATACTCAGTTTTAATAAGAAGTGAGATATTATATATAGCATTTAATGAGAATTTATGTAGGTATTAGGTTCATTTGCAAATATCAGAATTTTCATTCTGTATTTTAAAGGAAGAAGGTTAACAACATACAAAACTTAAACTTTCTTTTTACAGATTTAAAAGTGTAAAAATGGATAGTAGGTGTAAACCTTTAAGCAGTTAAGCAGCATTTTCTATGAATAAGATGAAATTAAAGAACAAGAAAACTCTTTGATCCAATTTTTTTATGCCTTATCATTAATCATTGTTAGGAAGAGACCAGTGCGTGTTAAATGAGTCTTAAATATTAAGTACAATGCTTTGAAGTACAAATTAGTCTATTAGATCTAGAGAAATTAATTCTTTGTTGAAATAGATCTACAAAAGCTAGAAGACTAGCAAACATTTCCATTTTTTTATCACAGTTCTGATTCTATGTACTACTGAAAATTGTCCCAGTTGAAAATATTAGAAGACTTCTACATCTGTATTGACATTAAAATTTTTAAAAGTATCTCTATCAGAGAATATCAAACAATTTGGATACATGTACAAAAAATCTCATTAATTTGAACATGCAGGGAATGACAGCGAGGTAATAGTGTATTATATAAAAACCATGGGCATTTCAAAGGAAGAATATAAAAGAGTGCATTAAAAGTACAATATGTACATACTAAATCTTCTAAAATCTATTTTATATTCCAGGCAGGAAAAAGCTGGAAGAAGGTGTTGAGGCAATACAGGACACATAATGCATACAATTTCATTCAATTACAGGAAAAAGAGGGAAGCAGGAGACGAGTCTTCATTGTATAAAATCTACAAGAAATGTTCATAACCACAAATATTAGTAAAAATCAGGGAAAGTTTGCCCCAACCTTACGGTTTGTGTGCATCCCAAAACTACAGTTTCGTGGTGCACTTGGCACTGCACTTTCATCACAGCCTTTCTGCACCAGGACAGTCAACAGTGGGAGTATGCAATAAGGGCAGTTATGTCTGATACAAATATACACATTTATATTCATTCATTTTCTGGAAAGCACACTGCAGTAGGTATTTTCCCTGTGTGGCTTCAGGCTCCGCTACAAAATAAGAATATAAAAATATTCAATAGTTTTAATAATATATAATTATGAGGTGGACAGGCATGCAGAGTACCTTGGACCGTACCTTGATTGTGATCTTAAAATTCAAATTATTGAAATTCATTTGTGCCAGCCTAACTTTCTTACTATGGAACAATTTTAGTCCTTTACTATGTTGACTTTCTGTTACACAATAACAATATAATATGACAAAGGCAAATTAAAGTATTCAGCTCACCCCCAAAAAAATCCTTGTTATCAAACCTAATGCTATGTCAATGCTATTGTTTGTTTATTTGCTTATTTAGAGCAATTTAAATAATAGTTTTGATTAAGTATGCCATGATATAAGAAAGGCTGCCAAATAAAAAAAAAGCATGCATAGTTATAATTTCCATTTAAAAAATAATTAAATTAAGAACTGAAGACATATGTAGAAGATGTTATGTTCTGCAGATGGATATATCTTCATGTGTATATCTGTCATATCTTTTTATAACATTAAAATGTAACTCATCTGATGGAGTACACTAATCTCATAATATTAATATCATATATAACTCACAAAACATTTCTTATTCTAGTTTGTTTTATCATGTATTACAGAACTATTTATCCTTTTATTTTGTTTGCTTAGGAATTTAATCTCTAGCTCCAGAGTATCTCCTTGACCTTTTAACAATAATCATATATGCTGATTTCAAAAAATCCAGACAAATCTTCAGCCAGAGCAAATTGCTGCAGTTCTGTAATTAAATGGTTATTGTAACAAATGGAGGCACATGTCATGACTTTATTACCTGAAGTTGATTTTAGTTGCACATTGTGGAACAACATGGTATAGCTGATAATAAATTGATACAATACGATACGATACGATACGATACGATACGATACGATACGATACGATACGATATGATGTGATGCGATGCAATATCATCATATCATATCATATCATATCATATCATATCATATCATATCATATCATATCATATCGCCCATACACATCTTTCCATGTGGAAAAGTGACTGTGGATAAATACAAATACAAGAATACCAAAGCTGTAGAAGTGCTGGAACTGAACTACTACACTCTTTTAATTCCATGAGGTAATTCACTTGGGAGTTTGTAAATATTATAAATCCCACAGAAAAGTATCAGTGACAAAACTGATTGTACAAAGAGCCTTACATGCGATCGTCCTGTGCCAGGGCTGGCCTGCTGGTGTGTTATGCATGCGAGATATGGCCACCAGGTATGGACTGGCTGCTTGTATTTAGATCCAGATATTTATTATGGTCTTCTCATCCCCTGCTGTTTTCTGTTCACATTATTTCAGACTTAAGGATATTTTAATAAGTATTGGTTTAATCAAGCCACAATGGAAATATCTACTGAAGGCACTGCTAAACTATTTCAGTTGATGGAAATTTCCTATCTATTCCTGCAAAATGCTGCAAGACTATTCTGTGGTGTCAAGCAGTGGTAGAAATTAAGTAGAGCCTACAGACTCTCTTTTCCCGCTATACACGTACACTTAATATGTGTGGAAAGAACATTACACTGACAACTAAGCTTTAGGGGAAATCAGATATATTGTCTTCTATTTCACTGTATCAACCCTGTAATCTTCAGTTATTTTCCCTTTTAACAGCACACTCTGAAGCATGCTTGATTAGATTGCCTAGTGGTAAGGAAGCATATGGAAAAAAAATGGAATTACTATTTGCTAAAGAAAATAACAAACAGTAAATTAGGTCCGGTCAACATGCTGGTATAGCACTGCTTGAATTATATTACTTGATTTTTTTTAATCAAATGCTTTATGATTTTATTGTATGTGAGGGGATGATTATGGAAAAGATGCACTCACATATTGTGTTTTATTAACTCAGTATATATTTTTGTGCATGTATGAAATACACTGAATACGTGGAAAGACGCTGTTTTATTTCCTACCAAAAGAAAAAATAGACACATTTTTGTGCAATTTTCAGTAGGGTCTGGCAACCACCTTCTGTCTTCACAACGTGATATTTTTCTTGATATCTTAATTCACTTAATTTTTTTGTCCATAGTCATTGCTCTGCTAACAGAAGTAAAACTATAGACATTTTTTTTTTTTGTTAACAGTTCTCAAGTAATTATACCTAGTTAGAAAGGTTGTAAACAATATTTGGATTTTTATTAAGCTTCAATTATCATTCCGTTTTAAGATTTAAGACTGTCTGTTGATACCTTCTTATAAACTTGTGCCTTACACACCAGCTCAGATTTTTTCTACCACTAAATCTCCAATATTTCAGAAGTTTAAATTTGTTGAAGAAATATTATCCTGAGGCCATTTGTATCCTTTAGTTACAAAGGTTTAACTAAGGAAATTACTCGCCGCACACATCCAGAAAAAAATAATGAGACAGATGGAGGCATGAATTTCCAAATTATTTCCTTTAAAAAAAGTGAGATTGCATAAAAAGATTTTCCTTAGGACAAATTGTTGAAAGATATATTTTGATTAGTGAGAAACCCAAGTAAAAACTCTCTCTATATGCTAGCTGTCAAGCACCTAATTATTTCAGCATTAATGTCTAACAGGACAACATATAAATGTCAAAGCTCTTGGATGCTGATGAAATTTTTTTAAAAGTCATCAGTCTCAGTAGCTTGAAACCATCTGGGAAACTCTAGTTTTCCTTATAATTTGGTTCAGAAGTTTATTTTTAGCAACATTCTATTTTTTTAAGAGAGGTAGCAGAAGATAACTGCAGTATCACCATGAAAACGTACCACCAGTGTTGTGAAGAAGTATTCAACATCTATTTGCATTATATTAAAGCTGTCTCAAATATCTTTTTTAAGTATCTGACATATTTCATACTTTTGATAATCAAACTCCTTCCAGGTAAGTTATATTGCAATACAATTGCAATCTTCCTGCTAATTATGTCTTTTGGTTGGGTACAGAGAAAATAATAATTTAAAAGAATAAAACACATTGAAAATTGTTATTGACCAGGAATTTTGCAATGCAATGTGGAACACATTAAGAGGAAATAGTTCTCCTTAATTCAGTTACATAGTTTTAGTGCTTCTTTTGGTGATGAAACACCACAAAACTTTGGAAGGTCTCAGCTCTCCTTCACAGAAGTGGGACTTTGAAATCTCACTATGTTTTGTCAAGCACAAAACCTCTCCTTATCTGAGCTCTAGCAAACTGTCAACGCACTTAAAAATTTGCGGAAGCTGAGCTGATGAAGAAAAGTGGTTTGACTCTTCTGCATTCCTGGATTTCTGTTGTCCCACATAGGTGACTGTTTTATTTCTGCACAGTGCACCTGTAATAAACCAGACTCTGACTGTAAAGGTCAGAACTCCATGCACACAGATTACCCAGCCTCAACTGGTCAAACATTCTTTGCAGTTTCCCACCACTTGACTACATTGGTTGATAGGTCAACATTGTTTTGAACTTACAAGGAAGGAAACAATCTGGGTAGAAGGAATGCAGCAGGAAGGAACACAGCGCGATTACTTACAAGAGACTTACACAACAGTTACTTTGAAGATGCTGATCTTCACACCTCCAGAAAAGTTACAGAGAGTAATGAATAAAGTTGCAAAGGATAAAGAATAACAGGCAAGGAAGTGCAGCTCTCAAAATTCCATTTTTTTCTCTTGTGAATGCCAGATGACTTTCCAGGTCCTTTCTATGGTTAAAGCTCTACCTTGGCTTCAAACAACAGCTGGCATTGCTTTAGAAGAGGCCAGTAGTAATTAAGGTAGTGATCAGAATGCATCCTGGCAAAAGTCCATTAAAATAAAATGAAAATATTTTTCTTCATTGCTGTTGCTGGTTTTGAAAACTCAGGAAAATACAGTTCTTTTCTGTCATATGTTATTAGACATAAGTCCCTCATCAGCTCATCTTTAGTGAACAAACATTATGAACTGCAATGAACTATAAACCTCCATATGCAAATAAACAGAAGAGATGGAGAGGTAATTTTTGTAGTTTTGTAAGTTTGTAGCTTAGTTTTACCTATCAGATCTTCACAAATGTTCTTTTTGAAGAGCAGGAGAATGTAACGTGTTAATATTGTTTGCTAGGGAAATAAAAGTTTGTCCTTCCAAAGAAGGGGAGAGAACTTCAGCTTATGTGACCAAAGCTAAGTGTATTTAGTCACACTCCACTGTAAGTGAGATTATACATTTGAAACTGCAAATGAAGTTTTGAGATCAACTCATCTGTGATCTGTTGTCTATGTGACATTTAGCCCCTCAAAATTTGAACCAAACTTGCAATGGCTTTTTTTAAGGTTGTTAATTGGTACCTTCAACTAGACAGTTATGATTAAGCAACTACATTGTGAATGTTGTATGCTTGGCTAATCTTTTGTTTTAAGGAAAAGGAAGAACAATCCTAAGAAAAATGAGCTGTTGGGACCAGAGCCACCAGGAGCGCAGTAAGCGGAACTGCACAGTAACTGGGGGAAATGTAATTCCAGCAGTGGGAGATCACTGACTCATTGACCAGTGACAGATACAGCTAGCAAATAGAGTTCTGAGCACTAATTAATGAAACAGTTATGTAATCTGCAACAAACGAATGCTGATGTCTTTATTTGTTATCATATATATATATAATGTAAAGTTTTGATGATCTGATATACAAATAATGTAAAGTTTCGATGGTCTGGGCATCAGCTTGTGCAGGTTACCACCTAACTCCCTAGTTTGTGCAAGCTAGAATAAAATGTAGAAATACTTCATCTTAGTGTGTGAATTGGCCCTTACCACTGGGTAATAAGCCAACTTGCAGGACAACACATATAAGGAAGCAAATTATGTATGACCCACCACCACTTTTTAACTGAGTTGTAATAAACCAGCTCTCCTTCAGAATATTTAAATAAAGCTGGCCTGCAGAAGAGTCCAAATCTGTCATTTGTTTATAGTGATGATAAATGTTAAATAATTATTTGTAATGTAAACTATCGCAAACATAGTTCTAAGTCCATAAAACCAAATTAAAACGTAGATGTTAATCTCTATCTTCTAGCAGTCTATAATGATTTTTAGGAGGTTCCTATGTTTCAATGTAGTGTAACTAATTTTCCAAGGTTGATTAAAATGGTTCTTTTAGTACTGTGGTAGTAAATTTCTCATTTGGATACTATCTTTACTGTTGACATTTTTAACCAAGCTCTTTTTCCAGGTTTGAGTGTGGAAGACCAAAGAGGAAGGCAAATCATGAAAGCAAGAAAGCCCATGTGCAAGACAAAGTTGATACCAAATATTTTAACCAGATAAATATAGAGAGTGACTGTATTTGAAAGCTAGAAGCTTTCGCATTTGTTTAGATCCTATCTTTCCTGACTTGAATGTGTTTTTCACTTTATTTTGTGGACAGATCACTTGGTGGATGAACTAAGCAACAACAGTAAAATTAAGTGTCCTTGTGGATAGGATATAATTCTGGCACACTTCATTACTGTAAAGTATCTTCCATACACATAAATGAAACAAGGATTTTGGTCAACAGAAGTTCCTTGTTAGCAGGAAAGATGGCAGAAACAATGCCCAGGCTTGGAAGATAAATCCCTAAGGCTGAACAGCTGAGTTACTCAAGATTTCAGAGACAACCAATTTTGTCATATAAGTCAGTAAGCTAATATATACAGATAGAAACATATCCTAAATCCTTTGAAATCAATGGATATCACTGCAGAGCTTCAAAGGCTCTGTGCCATAGATCTGCATATGTAATCATCTGTGACTTCATGTGATCACATACTACCGATAGAAGGAAAAGAACGATGTAGATTGATTTTTTTTTCTGTGAATATATTTAAGAGAATTACTGTTCCAAAGTAATTATGTTGTAAAAGAAACACATATAAAGAAACAACCGTTAAAATGTAACCAAATATATCTATAATCATAGAGAAAGTTCAGATCAAACTCAGGTACTGTTACTTAAGTAGTAACACCGAATAGGCACATTAGTGCTTATTCATTAACATTAATTTACTTCATGATATCTCTTGCCTAATAAACTTACTGAAATTTTAATCAAAGTGTATGCCAGTCCTTGCGTGTTGCTGCTTTCTGTCTCTTCTCAGGAGGTTGCATGAGTCTTACAGATCAGAGAGATGCAAAGTAGTAAACAAGAGCTGCAGAGCACTAGTAACAGCTATAAATATAAGCAACCTTTATTAGAGTATAAACTAACTGAAAACAGGGTCATAGATGTGCTTGCAAGGGAATGACAGAACTGCTATTGACATATGGAACTGCCAAAAAAAAAAAAAAAATCTTTCATAAAAGCTTTCATGCAATATATACCTCTTTTACAAGATATTTTTTTTCCTAATAAAGAGAAAAGCAGTGCTCAGAATACATGAATTAGAAATAGCAAATTAGGGTGGATGAATGAAGCAGAGGGAATGAGCTTGCCTGTATCAGACCACTTTGGCAAGCAAAGAAAATCACATATCTTTTCTGATTTCCCTTATGAGGCAAATCACCTCAAATACTAGAAAGACATTCAGTTTTAAGCAGATATACAAGAGGTAGTTGTTTAGGCTCCCTCAGAGCAGTCAGTGCACCTCTAGGTCTCTGTAGCTGACCTTCAGTGTCCTTTTATGGAAGGGAAGGTTCCACTGAGTCTCCAACACCAGATAACATTTAAGACCAATGATTTCATTTATTTGTTTAAACACATAATGTTATTTCAGAGGCACTGATTGTCCAGGACATTTAGACAGAGTTTGAAATATACAACAAAAAAATTTACAAAAGCCTATCAAATATGGAAAGACAGCTTAAAAGCCAGAGGGGATCTTACATGGGACTAGGCAGCTTGTATCCATCATTTAGATACTATAGGTTTCTTCTCTTCAGAGGTAAGTTTCAGCTCCTTGCTCTGTAGCATGCCCAGGAGGGTTAGAGAAAAATATCAAATATTAAAAATGCAAGGAGAAGCTAGATTTTCAGAGAAGGTTTTAACTGTGGAACAATAGTGCCTTTGCTAATAACAGGCCACAGGCTTGGTACTGAGTTTGCAAGGCCTGGGACTAACTAGCTTTGTTAGAACTTTCATTGCCTACCTGCAGCTTTATTTTGGACATTTTCTCTGCAAGTTGCTAGAGAGGAGGATCCTCAATACATCCCACTCTTACCAGTTTGATACCAGTGCCAGAAAGTGATCCCCAGTGCCTGAATAGGGATCACAGGTCAGCAGGAGAGCATCTGATCTCCAGCCACTCCAGCCAGTAAGTTGGCTTCATGGGACCACCAATTTAAATGTCTCTATAAAAATGTATGGATCATACGAAATAAGCAAGAGGAGTTGAAGATATGTGCATTTGGAGGACTATGGTCTTACTGGCATCACAAAGACATGGTGACTGGTGTGTTGGAATGAAAGGTGTTCCTCCTTGGAAGGATTAAAATTGGGACTGGTGACATGGGCAGTGGGATCGAGTGTACCATCAGCAAATTCTCTGGCAACACCAGACTGTGTGGTGCAGTTGACACACTGGAAGGAAAGGATGCCATTCAGAAGGACCTTGTCAGGCTTGGGAGATGGGCTCATGCTACCCCCTAGGAGATTCAAGAAGGCTGAGTGCAAGGTCCTACACACAGGACAAACTAAAGCACAAATACAGACTGGGCAGAGAATGGATTGAGAGCAGCCATAAGGAGAAGGACTTGGGGTGAGGGAGAATCACAGAATCATAGAATCAGAGAATCATAGACTCATAGACTCATAGAATGATTTGAGTTGGAAAGGACCTTAAAGATCATCTAGTTCAAAACCCTCTGCCATGGGCTTTGACACCTTTCATGAGACCAGGTTGCTCAGAGCCACTAGATATACCCAACTAGATACAACGATTAAAATGTTTACTGTGAGGGTGATGAGGCACTGAAGAAGTTACCCAGAGAAGTGAATGTCCCAGCTGTTGACAAGGCCAGTTTGGATGGAGATTTGATCAACCTGATGTAGTGAAAGGTGTCCTGGCCCACGGGTGGGGGGTTGGAACTAGATGACCTTAAAGGTTCCTTCTAACCCATATCTGTGTTTCTGTGATTCTGTAACAGTGAGGCTGGTATTTGACTGTGTAGCAAAGTTTATTTTGTTTTTCTAGTGTTCATTTTTGCCTTGCACCAGTATAGTTTGATATGGATCTCTGTAATGAGCAGTTTCTTGAGGCAGAAAGACAGATTTACGTCTCTAGTGCAATAATGTAGTATAGAGCAACACAGTACAACGCAATACCAGGGAAACAGCAGGGGTCTTGTGAAGTGATGGCACAGAACCCAAGAGAGCAGTGCATGCATGGGATGATAAGAGGTAGGGGAGAATTTTGGCACTAGGGACTACATGGCAATACACATCTCACCAATTGTCAGTTAAAAGAAATGCAAACCAGGAGCAAGAAAATTAATTTTAGGGGTAAGGAGTGCAATGAAGAAGTATATAACATAAGCAAAAAGCACCATATATAGTAAATTCATATGTAATACGGAGCTGAAGAAAACGAACAAAGCAGCCTATGAATTCTGAATGTTATATTTTCCTGAAAGAATTCCAGAGGCTTATCACTTGTTGCAGTATCCAATCATCTTAAACAAAAAATAAGTCTTAAAGACCAATTTAGCCTGAAACTAACCATCTCAAAAGGAGTTGTGGAAGAGAAAGATTAAGAAAAAGGGTAGAAATGAAGAAGGGCACATATAATAATTTGGATTTTATTAATAGTATTAAGTAGTGGTTTTTTTCTATATCAAAGTTATTTTTTAATACTTAGATCTAGGAAGATATTTTTTTCCTGCCTTGGAAAGCCAAGATTTCAGTTATATTCACAATAAATTCTTGACTTTATGTAGAAGGTACACAAAACTTTTAGTTTAGTAGAGATGACATGACAAACACTGATAAGAACTTACCTCCCACAGCATTTTGACAGAAGGTAACTATTCCTCCTATGCTGTTCGCATGCAAAACCCAGACAAAGCAGTGGCTTACAGCCACTCAGGGGATTATGTTGTCATATCTAAACTGAAAAGAAAAACATATCTGCTTCTTTGAAGCATATATTCTGATTTCACTGTAAACAAGACTGAGGTTTTTAAGAATGTCAAAATAACCTCTTTTTGGATGAATCCACTCTTTATGGTAGAAAAAAGATCTGAACACCCAGGCAACTCAAGAAACACAATTACAGAGGACACCCATTTTACGCTGGTTACAACCAGGACGTGCTCAGACTGCTGTCTTCTGCATACACTGGAGAATTTTAAGATTCTGTACTGAAGGCCTTCAATCTGTTTATGGAGTGTTTTGTGAATTTTTTCCTGAGCATCCTTCTACATCTGTATTACACGACTGCCTATGGGGACAGGATTCAAAGAATGGAGAGGTTTCTTTGAGTCTTGTGTAAGCCATTACACCCTGGCAGAATAAAAACCCATGTTCTCAGTGGTATGGAAACACTATTCCTAAAGAAAGAAACCTTTCTAAATTTCCATCAGATGGTCTAACGCATATCTCTCTGCATAGTACACTACTCAGAAAACTCAAACCTACAAGTGTGTAAGGAAATCTCTTTTCATGTTTCTTAAACACTATTCCTTGTTCAACCTATACTAAATATCTCTAGGATTTTCAGCCTTTTGAAAAGTAACACTTTGAGGCTGACTGTAGTTGTTGCACTCAAAATCTTATAGTGGGCAAAAGAAAACACACCATATAGATGGAGCTAAAAGTTTCTTACTCCAGTTAGTATCTTAGCAGTAGAATAGTCTAAATTATTTAATTAAGATCTGGATAACTCATTAATAAAATAGTTACAAATGTTACAAGAAGGCTTCCAAGTTTCTGTGCCTTGGATATACTGTTAGACCCAAACTGTTCCCCGAGTCCTATAGCTGGCAGTTTCAGTCTTCAGTTAGCAGAATGGGAGGGAGGTGGCCAAGTTCCCAGATTTTACCAGCACACTGAGCCTTTCACTGGCAGAAAATCATACTCCTGGTGGGAATTTTTCCTTCCCCATTCTTGATATCATGTTGGGGCTACGTTTATGTTCTTCCACCACAGCCTACGTTCTTTTCACTGATACCAACCAAAGTTTGAAAACTGTGCAGTAGCCTTCCTCAGCCTCACTGGACCTAAAGGGCAGTTAGTGTATTGGGTTTGTGTGGCAAGGCTCAGGTAGAGAGGGGAGGCTAAAGGGATAGCTTCTGTAAAAAGTGGCCAGAAGCTTCTCCTATGTACAATAGGGCCAATGCCAGCCAGCTCCCAGATGGACCCAGCACTGGCCAAGGCTGAGCTCTCAGTGACAGCATTAGCACTTCTGGGATAATGTATTTAAGGAAAAAAAAAGGTTGCTGCACAAGAGCAACTGAAGGCAGGAGAGAGGAGGGGAGCATGTGAAAGAAAAACACTGTAGGCACCAAGGCCAGTGAAGAAGGAATGGGAGCAGGTTCTTCAGTCTCTGGAGCTGAGATTCCCCTGCAGCCCATGGAGCAGACCATGGTGAGGCAGCTGTGCCCCTGTGGCCCATGGAGCTCCACCGTGGAGCAGAGATTCCCTCACAGCCCACAGAGGACCCCAAGCCAGAGCAGGCGGATGCCCAAAGGAGGCTGTGACCCTGTGGGAAGCCCATCATGACGCAGGTTTCTGACAGGAACTGTGGTCCCATGGAGAGACGAGCCTGTGGTGGATCCAGTCTGCTCACAGAACTTGTGACCCTGTAGGGGACCCATGCTGAAACAGTGCATAAAGAACTGCAGCCCGTGGAAAGGAGTCACACTGGAGAAGTTCATGGAGGACTGTCTCCTGTGGGAGGGATTTCATGCTAGAGCAGGGCAAAAGTGAGTCCTTCCCCTGAGGAAGAAGGAGCAGTAGAGACAATGTTTGATGAACAGACTGTAACGAGCATTCCCTGTCCCCCTGCACCACCGGAGGGAAAGAAGTGTAGTTAAAGCCCAGGAAGGAGTGTGTACAGGGCTGGTCAGTGCTGTTTGCCATTAACAGTTATCGCTGATTTCCTTAAATCCTAAATCTTAATTTTACCAAAATACTTTGAAATAAGGCAAGACAAAAGCTGGATCTAAACAGACTCATGCTAGTTTTAGAGGCCGATCTGACTGGTCTTGAAGCATGCACCTACAAAACTATAAGAAGGGTGATATAATATTTAGTGCTTATAAATTCATTGTTCTTGACAATACCTGCAAGCTTGATCATTTTATTCACTTGTTAGCAGAGGATTAAATAACACCATGATTGTACACAGTGAATTCCCTGCATTTAAGAATGACTGGTGTAAATCAGGGGAGGATTTGACCATGGTAGGATTGATGTAATGTTTCTAGCCAACTGCTCTTAATTCTTAATGTGCCTAAATGAATTTATGTATAAGTGTAAATACATTTTCATCAGCACAATGCTAACTGGGGACAAGATATTTATGTCTTTAACAAGTCATCTCCATCAAGAGGCATGAAGGCATGCCAGCTGCCATCACCAGCAATTTTGGGACCCATAATTACTCAGTGTGTATTACACATCAGAAGACAAATAGTATCTTTGGGGGTCTATTAAAATATTCACCCAAAATTTAAATGGATTCTAGTATCGAATCAACACTATCTTTGTTCTGGTGCATGACAAATGAGACAAATCTTGAGCAAATATCTGATTAGGAGAAGATAAAATTAACAGTTAACTTATTACAGCCACAATTAGCATTATAGCAGTAGACCTCTTTTCTTTATAGCTTCAGTGCCCTTTAATTTAATCAAATGGAATAAAATCTGAACTTTTTATTTGTCATTGGGGGTTTTCAGTTACCATAGTCCATAAATAGGACTGCCTAGGTGAAATGGTTACTTTTTCAAACAACAATTGATAATAATAGATGTCATAACACATTGTTAAAGCTAATTATTTGAGCCAAGTTCCAACAGCAGAAAGCTAAAAATGTACATGAAGAGGCATTAAGCTAATTTTATAGAAGCGGTATGCATATTTCTATTGGTATGTCCACTATATATATAAAAATAGAGAGGATGGGGATAAATGAGTCACCAAATTCTAAGTTACTTTATAAAGAGCCATCATCAAGGCACTAGTGTTTCAGATATAGAACATAACTGATAGACTTAATATTATTGTGCCATACATCACTATGTGATCAGGCTATATACTGGCAATATTTCCTGATGTAATTTGCTGTAATTTTTTCACTAAAGCCGTTAAAACTTAGGACAGCAGTGAGGACTGAATATACCTATTGTGTTACCTACATTCTAGAAAAGCAGTGTGTCTTACAATGCCATTGTCATTGTTTAATAATTCATTCTCTCCTTATATCTTATCAAGCTAGTTATGACATGCTTGGCTGTTAGCTTGGACGCATGGCCAAGATCTAACAAACATGACCAGGCTGAAGCAGATACAGCAGATTAACTATCATCAATGTGTCACTAGAATTCATCTACAAACCACCGAAAATCATTCATGGTTCACAACAATTTCTACCTGGTGCATGCATCTGTCAGTAGGATCTTGTCTTTCTCTTGCAGGAGATTTATTTGTATCACCTCATATTCAGGATGCCAGAAGTATTGTTCTGTTTAAGTACTGTCTTGCAGTAGCTTTGGAGAGGCTGGCTTCCTCTGAGACTAATTTCAATTCCCAAACTTGTCTGTGCTTTAAGCCTGTTTAATTATGACCTAGGAAATCCCAGTGCAGTGTTTCCAAAACATACAAATCTTGATATATATTAACAGCTCTGTTAAAACCAAAACCAAACCAAACCAAAAAAAAAAAAAAAACCAAAAAACCCCAAAACCCCAAAAGCAAAATGATCAAAGCCAAAAAAAAAAAATGAAACCCCAAACCAAACAATTTCCAGAGTTTTTCCATCTTTCGTGCTTGATTGTCTCCTCACAGGCACTCATGAGGTGATGTTTGGAAAATCTCAATCAGCTGCTTCCTTCACTGGTAGCTAATTTCCTAGTCATTGAGTCTATAGCAGAGCAAAGTATCTTTCACTCCATGTGCTGACTTTGTTTTTTTTATATCCCCACCACATGTGTTCCTCACGCAATCCCTACCAAATGTCCATTCTCCTTTAGAGGCATGTGAAAAATGTTCAGCTGAAACAGGAAATTCAGTCTTCTCCACTTCTACAACTCCGTTGTCTCCCTTTGCTCTGTCTTCTAGGCAATGAAAAGAATGAGAAACTACATTTACCAGACAGGGGAACTCTCTGGCTTCAGCCAGGACAGAGTCAAATTTTCCACTGTAGGTGTTGGAGGTGAAGCCTGGAGCCATGTGGGTGTGTCTAGGTTGCTATTCTATGCCACCTCACATCATCCTTGGGGGGTGGAAGAGACTGTGGGTTCCAGGAAGAAAGTGGGCATGGCTGCCTGTAGGGGAAAAGTGTAGTATGTGGAGGGTCTGCCTGCAATTGCTTTTTGTTGTCCTGAGTTGGTGAACATTTTTGCATGTAAATAACCCTCTTTTTGTACACTTTTGTTATTAGTATTGGTGCTGTTACTGTTTTATTTCTTACTTCATTGCTGTTTCCAGGAAATTGTTCTTGTCTCAACTCACAATCTCTGCCTTTTGCCTTCCACCAGAGACAGGGGGGAGGGAAGTGGCTTGTGGTTTCCAATTTAGTGGGAACACTAAATTGGGGAGTGCCATTCCCAAACCATGACAGAAAATAAATTACTCCTTGAGTTCATACTGTTCATAAGAGCTGAACGGAGGAGGAAAATACTCCTAGCCAGTACTGCCTCTTTAGCTCTCACCCCTCCCTAACCTAAAGGTCAACTTGATTTCTTCAGAATTGAACTAGACTGTGAACATGCATATTATCAATGTGGTTGATCATGCACGCCTATTGTGCAAGCAGAATATAATTAATTAAAGCAATATTTATGTATCTCCAGGATTACCAGAGGCAAAAATTTTGGACGAGACTAAGTCAAGATATTTCTACATTGTCCGTCCTCCTTTTTTCTCTGTTAGTAGGTGCTATATTTCACTTAGTCTTCAATATTTAAATTTAGCATTGTCCTGAAAGATTTCAGGAACCTCTGGAAAGCATATACACATCTAATAAGTAAGAAAGCCCCACAGTTACTTCATTAGGTTTTATTACGATCTTCAGCAGTGAGGATCTGTTGGACTACAAGAGCTGTTATATTTGTAATTTGTATTTGTAACTGGTACATTAATGTAATGTAGCAAAAGCCATGAACTTCATCCTTTCCCGGCATTAAAACATGCTAGCAAAAGGCAAAAAACCCAACCGACAAGTCTGGTTTTATGAAGATTGTTAACAGCTATTTTTTGACACTCCTGCCTCAGAATGAAAATCTGCCTAGAAAAAACAATTCTAAAATCAAATCAGGTTACTTGGTAACATGCTAAATACAAAAAAGCAGTTCCTACTGCCACTGTTAAATAGTCAGAACGAAATACATAACCAATGCAGATTTGAATCCAGCTCTAATACCTTTTTCCTAAGCACATTACTCCCTAGAACTATCATCAGTGGCTACCCAGTTTCTTGCAATAATTAATAAACTGTATTTAAATTAATAAATTCTAAAAGCTTTTGTAGAAACTCATTCTTGCTTTCAATGTCAAGTGAATTTAAGAAAGTATGTGAAAGCTAAAATCATCTTCTACCCTGAATACTCGAAATCTGTGTTTGCTAGTTTGTAAAACTGTCATGAATCCTGTTTCAGAGAACAGGTATCATTCTCCTGCTTTCTCACAGTTTCTTTCCCAGCATCACTTATGTTGAAAAGAAGATGAAGCATCCAGCCAGGGTCTGCACTATTTATTTTTGACACTGAATGCAGTTTTATGAAACAACTTCAGGGACATTTCTTTTCAGATTGATGCCAGAAGTAAGTTAACCCAAATATAAACAGGATCAATATAATTTTATAGTATATGAATTACCATACACAGACTTAATATTTATGTTTATTTGAGCAGAAGCAGATTGCAATTTGAGTTTATACAGCATCTTTCATATTGAAGATATCTTAGAGCAATTTACAATCTAAGTTATACACTAGCAAGGCACTGACTATGAAAGTAAATATGTGTTCAACAATAGCTCACATATATCTATAGAGATTTTTATTGAGGAAAAGATGTTGGGCCTCTATTCATTTTCAGACGTGCCACAAACTCAACAACAAAAATCATCACTCACTAGAGTTATACAAAAATGCATTAATTAATAGAACTACAGAGACATTGCCAGATCTTAAACTTCCAGACATTTCACAAACTAAGACCTAACAGAAATACTTGGTTCTGCGTGCAGTCACTGAACTGCAGAGGCTTTACTGTGTTAACACAGTCTTGTACAGATAGTCCTTTAGGGACTGACCTTTCTCCTAACAGTAATCTTACTTAGTTCATAGAATGATCCACATCCTAGTGGGACTTCAGTAAGCTTTAAAAGCTGATCCTTTGTTTGGAATTCATACATCATATTTTCTAAGAAACAGCTGCTTATTAGAAAAAAAAGATTCTGACAACTTTTGCACAGCTATGAGGACTTTTCTCCATCTTTCCATTGGCTTTTTGGCTACCATTAGTAAAATATTTCTCATTTCTTGCATGCATGCATATTTTGTCTCTGTTTTCAGACTGCCCGTTTCTTTTCTGCATCACTTCCCAGGCAGTAGTTAATATTATTGCTAGACTATGGGTTGGAAATCTTAGAAGAATATTCATAAAAATTCCTTCCCTAAGCCAATATCAATACACTTCTGAGAATGCTTCTGAACTTCAGATATTCACAATCTGCCTTGGAGACATTTTTCTGTGGCATTTGTAAAGTTTTCAAGTCTTAGTACATTTGAAGATATGAACAAATAAAATTTGAAGTATTCCTTGAGACCTCTCATGTAATGTCATTTTTTCCCTCACACTTCAGCAGAAACTCCAGCAGTTCTTTCTCGCATGAAAATCCAAGGATGAACTTTTGGGGAGGACATAAAGAGAAACTGAGGTACTGGTCGCTGCTTTCTCATAATTTTGTTATTAGACCTGAGGACAGACCATCTTTTTTGACAGCCCTCTCTTTTACCGTTTTTAGGACGGATTTTTATTTCATGCATGTCTTGAACACAGTCAGTATTCAACAAAGAGCAGAACAAAGTGGCCTTTTCTTTCCTTTTAATTTATCTCTATTGCCTTCTGACAAGATGTTCTTTGTGAATAATCTCCCAGCTGTCCAATGGCACCAGTTCTCACTAGACCTATGTCCATCCAGATGCATCTCTGGTGTTAAACAGGCAATTTTTTCTCGACAGTGAGCATTTTCAAGAGAGTAACAGCAAATATACATAGTCTCAGTGCCAGATGGCTTTTGCATACTGCCTAATTTCAATTCCTAAGGCTCAAGTTGTAATTATACATTTCACATTCATTACTGCTTCTCTCTACATATAATATATTTAAGTGGATTCTGACATAAGAATACATTTATGAGGTATGGTAAACTCTTCCATATAACTGATGTCTCCATTTTCTGGTCCAGAAATAAAAATGTCATCCCCATGAAACATCTTCATCATTTGCTTAGAAATCCTGCTTAGTCAAGTACTTTGGGGATTTTGGTATGCAATAAAGTTTCATATTATTAATGTTATTGTGATGCAACTGACCAAAATTCTCCTAGAAAATTAAAAAAGTGTAACTGAGACGTAACTGGATGGCAGAGAATCATTTCCTCAGAACAGTTTTCTTGAAAACTTACCATAGTATATATGCACTTATTTTAAAAAATACTGTAAATTACTGACTTAGTAACTGAGATTTACCATTCATGACAAAGAATAATCTCTTTCCAGGTAGCGTGAGATCAGATCGTACTTCCATGCATTTGTTTGAAGCATACTTATTTTGCTTTCAAAACCCCATTATTTTGAGCATGGACAGTTTGGTGACAAAGACAGATTATTGTAAATGAGCATTTATGACAGTCTCCTTCAGAATGTGTTCAGGATTTGCTGATAAATCACATCTCAGATTGTGTCACTGACTATTCCCCTTCTTGTATTAAAATGAACTTGGCTGTCAGGAAATAGCCTGTTGCATATACTAAATTTTGACTTTAATTAGCTGTGAAAAAATGATAAATTAAATATATCTCTGTGCCCAATATCTGATAAGTATATAGCATGGACAATAATTAAAGTTTCAACAGTTTGGTTAAGAATATATTCTTTTGTTGATTAGGCAGACCTGGCAAAGGGGGATTAGGGAGGGCAGTAGTCATCTCACCTTAACAGTATATACACATACTTCCCAGAGATTTTATAGACATATATTTACTATATATTCTATCTAGAAGTTAGACAAATGGTATCTGCCATAATATCAATGTAATATATTCTTTGTTATTTTTATTGCATTCAAAAATTAAAGAATATCAGTATTAATCAAGTGCTCTGGATATCATGTTCCTTGAAAATAACTGCAAAGAGTATTTCATATCTCTCTCTAAACACATCCTCCTGAAAAACCTTAAAATATTATCAATTGCAATATAGAGAAAAAGGATTCAAAGCAAAAGTTTAAAGTACTCTCACAAAATTCTCTTGATAGCAGTTCTGCTACTGAGAACTCTGCTCAAACATGTCAGCTATTTTAAGTATTGTATAACTAGATCACTCAAGCAGGTTTTAGAATAGTTAAAAATGTTTATATTTAAATAAATTTGAACCCAGTGTTACAAATTAGTAGCCTAGTGAAATATTTGTAATTAAATGTTCATGTTTATTTTCAATTAATATTTCTACATTTTTTACAACATATTTATACATTCGCATTCTTGCTTTTATATATGTTTGCTTCTATACAGGGAAGATATTACATTTCAGAGAAACAAAACTAAAATAAGATCACTATTTTCAAAATAAGAACTCTGCATCTAAGAGAAAATGGAGATTAAGTGATTTTTACATTGCCGTGGGATGAAATAAGGAAATGAAATAACTCAGAATTTCTTGGAAGAGGAGCTGCATTATGAGAAAAATAATTGTTTCCCTCAGAGTTCCCTAAATGAGGGAAATTGTTCATGACTGAATAATAAATTCTGACCAGTTTAGTAATTTGTGGCACTGAACAATTGCTATGGAAACTTGGGTTTTCTTTTCTGTGTTTGGTAGTGTTCACACAAATATGACATTATTTCCGCAATTAGGAGATTTGAACAAATTTTTTTCTAGTACAAGATGAGCTAATTTAAAGGATAAGTCTATATTAAACAGTGGTCTTCTAGGCATCTAAAGAATGTGAAATCCTTACCAGATTTACTCTAGCTGAATGTTAAAGACTATAAGTGCAACCATCACATATACTTGCTTTTTCCTAAAAAAAGAACTGGGAATGATATGACAATATTTCAGATGTCTGTTACCTGAAATTTGGTATTTTTAAAAAAATACATATATTTAATTAGGCCTTGACACTGTGTAAGCTCAGTGGTAGTGAAAATATCCCTGTATTACCATGTCTGTTTTCAGCACAAATTCAAAACGCAGCTCCATAATAGCTACTGTGACTAAAACTATCTCTATCCCACCCAAAACCAGCACGAGTATGCAATAAATGATTTAGCATTAAGGGTGTTTTCAGAAAGCTTGCTGGGTTATTTAATCTCTATTTAATTTACAATACAAGAAGCAAATTGGTAAGCACATTGTAGTTATGTCTTTCTAAGATTGCAGTGAAAAAGCCTTAGAGAACCTGTATTAGAGGTGGAAGTTGCACAGCATCTGGCTGGGGTGGAGACAACTTTCCCCATAGCAGCTCTCATAGCCGCTGTGCTTTGTATTGGTAGCTGGAATGGAATTGGTAACACCACCAGCGTTTTAGCCACTGCTGAGAGCTGCTCCCACAGCATCAGCAGTCTCCCCAACATTCCCATAACCTCAAAATCCAGCAATCTGGGAGTGGGCAATCTAGGGGGGAACAAAGCCAGGACAGCTGAATCAAGAAATATTGCATACCATAGAACATTCTGCTCAGCAATAAAAGCTCAGACAAAGGAGGAGACGGAGGGAGCATTTGTTATTATGGCTTTTGTCTTCCAGAGCGATTGCTAAACACACTGAGGCCCTGCTTACCAGGAGATTGCTGGACAATGGCTACTGATGGGAAGTAGAAAGCAAATCTTTTTGCATAATCTCCTGTGCTGGCACTTGCGGCCTTTCCTTTTTCTTTACTACACTGGCTTTATCTCAACCCATTTTCATCTTATTTTCTTCAGCTGAGATGAGCGACTGACAGAGCAGCTGGGTGGGTACCCAGAAGCCAGCCATGACATTGAAGTTATAATACAAACTGGAATGATTTTTAAACCTTTTATATTGTTTCACACTTTTAAAAGTCATCAGATTAAGTATGGGTGACACTCAATCCTGCTTCAAAGCAATGGAACATGATTGAAAAAGTTATATATTTTACATTAGTTAGAAAAGTATTTTGAGAAAATTCTGCCTTTCTTAGGGATAGGAAAGAAGAAAAATTAAAGGGATATTTAGTTCTAACTTTGTGTTTCATGATTTTCCCACATGGACACTTGATATAAAAGTCCAAATAACTAAGGTAACTAAGGTGCTGTAAGTCATATATTTACAATGCATTATATTTCAAAGCTTAATTGAGTGACTGGTGTGAGGCACTGAGAGAGTTTCAGAACTTCATTTCATTTCAAGGTAATGTTTCTTAATTTTTTTTTCTGACCTCATGAAGATTTGCAAAGTTCTATTAAAGATATTCATTTTAGTGTGCTTTGTAATGATATATTTTAAAACAGTAATACACATTGATGGCATCTTTGGGGACATATTAAAAATATCTAATTATTTTTCTGTCTGAGAGCAAAAGGTTTTTTTGTGCTTCAGCATTATATAAGAATTATTTTTCTACCTGTGTCAGAGATTCTAAGATGATAAGCCAATATTTAAAAAAACTAGAAAAAAATATTAAGTGACTGTTTTAAAGTATGTTACAGTCAATGGGAAGGTTGCCTTTTGATTTCAATGTGGTTTGCAGTCTTGAATTTCAAAGGTATTTTCACATTTAGGGAATACATTTTTAAAGGAAAAAGCTTGCAATTTCAGAGACATTCAAGTGATTTAAAGTATTGAACTATGTTCTTACTCTGAGAGTATTTATGGGGAATCATTTCCATTGACCCAAGTTAGGAATCTAAAGTTAGGTCTTGTCTAAATCAGATACATGTTACCCTTTTCTTTTTTTGTAAGAGAGTTTTCTGTTGGGTAAATATCTTTCAGGGATTAATTTCACTGTGGCATCAGGGAGGAATCAGAAACATCAAAAGGAAAAGGATTGTCAACAAATATAAGTGGGATGATGGCAATGCTGAATAAATAGGCATAAACTGGCACTGAACAGCACTAACAGAGGCCTGATTTCACAGCATATTTTTAAATTTAGACATTTATAAATTACTCTGTTTTTTGCCTCTCTGGGCCCTGACTATATATAAAATATGTATGTAGAAGTTATATCAGAAGAAATTCAGATACCAAAGGCAAGTTGGTGAACTACTTTGAAATACACAGTTTCACTAGAACTAAGACTTTTGCCCAAGTCCATTTTCTCCAACTGAGTAAAACTGAGAACAAAGACACAATGCATTTTAAACTTCCTATGTAGGAACTGAAATTGAATGTTAAGTTATAGAACACACTATTTCTGGTAGAAGGACTTTCTCCTAATGGAGAAGTAATACATTTTTTTAATATATTTTCCCAAGAAAATAACATTCAAGAAATTCCAACATGAATAAAATATGTTAAAACTCATTCTTATTAGCTGTCAGATTTATTTATCTATATGAAGTACAGTGGAAGGTAGTTGCCATAGCTACAGCAGAGCTCTGGAATAATTTTGCTTCTTCTTAATTGTTTCATATTTGTATATAAACAGCTTAAGAATATCTTATGTTTTTAGTCTGAGACCTTAAAGCAACAAGAAAAACTTTGAATTTGAACCTCCTGCTGACGGAAGAGTAGTCTATAAAAGGAAACATGATAAATGAAAACTTGTCACTATAGAAAGTTGTCTATAGCTGTCTGCATGAAACCAATTATTCTTCTTTGCAATATATTGATTAAATATCTTGCACTATATTTACTTCTGAAATATTTATAATCAAATCAGACTGGAAAGCTGAAGTACCTACCTATTTTTTTTCTCGGAAAATTACATCAAATCTTATAGTCTCTGAATTTCAGAAGATTAAGTGTGTAGAAAGAACAATTCTTTTTCAAAGCTTACTGTAACCTGTGGTATCTGAATTTTTTTCTAGTTAATGTCATCATTGTCCATTTTTCTAGCAGAATAGCACTACTAGAAATGCATTTTTAACTTGTTCAGTTTTATATTTATTCTTACAATTGAATGCAGACTAAAATCAGTTCACCATGAAAATGGCAGAATACAGTTTTTAATTCTAATTAATTACTTTATATCATATTTTGCACTAATATTATTCTTATACACATCAAGTAGCCAAGGAGATCAGCACAGTTATGCTCATAAACCGAGTAGTGAACTCACATATATTAGTATTAAGGTCAGTACTCATTTCTGAGGATTAATAATAAATGACCTAACTTCATAACCAGGCATGGTGTTGAATACCAAAATTTAAACCGTTGGAGTTCAAGGAGTTCGTCGTTCCAGCTGCCTCCCAGTGCCTGCAATAACTTCTCATAGATGCTCTCTTTGTGCCACAATCTAACACAAAATTCTCCCGCTTTATGACTTTAGTGAATATTTTTCCAGAGTAATGATGTCAAGATCTGGTCTGTGTCGATCTATTTGAACTGAAAACTTCTGGTAATGCACCATCACATTTAAATATTGCTATTTCTTAAGCAACCTAACAAAACTGAAATCTGGCTCTGGCTTTATGCACTCACACAAACAAAACCTTAAATGAGACCCCGTTTTCTAGAGTTTAAAATACTCAATTATAACAATTACAATCAATTTGGAAATTGGCAGACTTCCAAAAGTTGTTTGCTGTTCTATAAAACAAAATAAAACTTTTTCTTCTTTGTATTTAGGAAGTTACTTATTTAATGGTGATGGCAAACTACTGATTCTCTCTTATTTCTGGCTCACAGAACATCTGAACACTACCAAAAATAACATATGACTTGAAAGGCCTTTATGGTCTAATTTTGTATAGATTTTGACATGTACCACACTACATTAAAATATAGGTTTTATTGTAATAGAAATTTTATACAGACATACTACCAGGGTATAAAATTTGTATTTAAAGAAGTAACAGTCTTTATTTCATAGCTAGTGATTTTGATCTTACTAAGGAAAATTCACTCATTATTTTGTTTGCTCATGGATTTAATCGTTCATGTACTAGTACTGCAGTTTAAACAAATTGAAATGAGATATTTAAACACATCTGTCTCAGATGATAATTTATAGTATTTCAGAATCTGGATTATTTGCTCTTTAATAGACCTTTTCTCTTCATGAATTCTATATTTCTGACACAAAATCTGATTTCATAGCACTCAAGAATAATGAGATTAATAAAAAAATAATTTTTAAAGGTAGATGACGTTTTACTTTTTAACAATGTTTTTGAGTTAATCTTACTATTTCATATAGTTATAAAAGTAAAAGCTAAAAAATTACTTCAAAGGACACAAAACTATGTAAACTCAGAGCTTCACTAACACACCTAGGTAGACTCATTTTAGGATACATACTGCTCTGTAATAGAGTTGATTGTTCAGCACATTGCAAAACTAAGTTTACAATAATGTTTTCCTTCTTCTTAGGATGGGAAGTTGAATTGATGAGTACTGTGTTCGTGTGTTCCCAGTCAAGACATCTCTATGTTATATATTTTCTACTACCTTTCTAGCCTTATTTTGTCATTTTGATTAAATCCTTTTCTGCCTTGCAGTGCAGCAATGACAGAAGCTTCAATCAAAAAAAAAAAAAAATTCATTATCTGAATTCTTTAGAAAGTGAACCGAAGCAACTCTTTTCCAAAGTAATGTTTCACCATTTTTACTGGCGGTTATTTGTCTTTTGTACTCTGTGGTCATATTCTCCTCATTCATGGCTGTATCACTTTTGTGATTAATTATATTTTTCCTTACTTAAAAGGGATTAGATCACAGCTCCATTCTGAATTCTCATTAATAATCTCAAATATACAAACCTTGAACTTTACACTTTTACAATCTACTTCATCCCTATTACGACAGTTTCCAAGATAGGTTATCTCATCTTGCTCTGTATAGATGATTCAAAATTCAGGTCATAAATACCCTTGATTGTACTTTCATAGTTTGATCATCATTGACATTTTCAAGATGTTTCCAGAGCTGATTCTTTATGACACCATTTGCAAACATCTGTGGCGGTTTAACCCCAGCTGTTAACTAAGTACCATGCAGCTGTTCACTTCCTTCCCCTACCAAGAGTTGGGGGTGAAAACCATTCTATTTTTCTAATTGAAAGCACTGCTTTCCATGCTTTACTACTGTCTGTTCTCTTCCAGAGAAAGACCACTATAATGGTTTCTTGAAAGAATCAAGCACCTTAATTTAAGTAATATTTCAGGAAAACATATATTTTGTGACTAAAAAGAGCAACATTATTCAGAAGTAAATATGTGATTAATGCATCATTTAGTTTCCAAGTTAACCTTTGTAAAGTTGGCACAGACTTACCTTTCAAAATAGAGATAACATTTCAATATGAAGCAGTATATTCACAAAATATTAAAAATTTTACTACTCAAACTATTAAACAGATTCACAAAAAAACCCATCATGGCATTGATAAGAAGGTAAAACTTAATGTATTCAAGTGTATTTATTTGTGATCTAATAAGCAAATTATTATATATTTACAGAAGTGTTGGAGAGTCATATTTAATTTCCAAAATTATAAGGAAGAAAAAAGAAAAAAAGAAAATCCGATTTCTGTGTACTGACTTGGAGTGAGTATAGTTCAATTTTTCTTAAGTGAAAAACAGATGCAGGAAGATAACCTACAATTACTATCTTGCAATATATAGAATAAATATCCAAGAAGGACCATCAAGCACAAAATATAGGAGCTGTGTGCTGTAAAAAGTGTCACAGACTAATATTAATTAGGAAATGTAATTTAAAATAAATACATTTTAAAAACTCCAAATAAACAAGAAAGAAGCTTTACTTTCCATTTCTGGATAAAAATATCCATGGTTATAACATAACAGAAGGATAGTCTGCAAATCAGCTCTATCTTAATTTCATTCTTCTGTGAAAGGATTGCCTTTGTTAACGTAGTGATGTGTTATGTTATTCTCATTGACACCTTAGGCAATATTAGTAGAACCATATTCTTCAGCAAATTATTCCTTTTTCTAATTGACCTCACTATCACAACTTTCTGTATTAATATGTAAATTATTATTTCTTGTCTGAGTTTCAGGTTATTACTCTTGCTTTTATTTTGCTTTTTATTACCTTTAGTAATTTTAAATAATTCCTCCCCATCTTCTCTATTCCCATTTATTTAATTTTTATAGGCACTTATAACTTACTAATCCATTCTTCCTCTTCTTCAGCTTTTTGTCCCATCCTCTTCTCTACCCCTTTCCATCCCCTCTCTTCTCTACCACCTCTCTGTAATTCATACTAATGTTTATGTCATATTAATATCTTAATGTCCTAATACCAACTTTGCCAGTTTTTTAAAAGGAAATACAAAAGCAAAAAACAGCACTTCAAAGACATTGCAATCACACCACATAGAATAACCATGGATAAGAACTATTACTTTCAGAGAAGTTTTAAAAGAATGTTTATAATTATAAACATATATTATAATGTTCTATATTTAAAACCTTGCTAATTCTTGCAGCCTCTCAGGAAGGGTGCAACAGTGTACTGTGAGGGAGCAGCATTTTTCTGGTTCTTCAGGGAGCTGAGAGTCACACCAGCACAAGGAAGGGCAGCTCCCCCTCCTGCAAGGCACAGTGTGCTCAAGGAAGGTGAGCAGAGCAGGGCAGGGGACAGGAACAAGTCCTGCCAACAACCCAATGATCATAACTAAGGTGACAAAAAAGCCCTGATGTCAACCCAGGAAGTCCAGTCAACAAAGCAGGAATGCCAGGGAACAAGCTGGCCAGAGGTCTATCTCCAATATGACTCAAATAAAACCTGTGGGAACAAAGCTGAGCCCATGGTCAGGGATGTGGGTGCAGATCCAGGTGAGGACATTCAGGGCCATTAGGGCCTGTCACCGTGCTCATTGTTAATACTTGACAATACCTAGTAGTTAAAAAAAAAAAAAAAAAAGCCTTTTTCTTACCTTATGTGCATTTCCCCATTACTTTTTCCATGTACTTAGGCTTTTGTGCTTTATTTCATTATGATTTCTTGTTTAGCATTTAAACATAAAAATCCAAAATTTTGCTGTTACAGCAAAATCCTCATATACTGGAATATATTGTTTAGTGCCTCATAAACAGTCAGACAGAAAAATTGCTTCAAACTTGAATGTATGACCTCACAAACGAAGCCTGTAAAGTAAGGATTTTTAAAATTTGTATTAAAGAACTAATATTGAAGATTAATTCCATTGTTTCTCATCTTGGTGTTAGCAAGCATTTCCATGGAGATTGATACATTTTCCTCCTGTTGCCAGAGTGTGTGGCTATCCTGATGGATCAGTAGCTAAGCCAGGGCTCAGCTGATGGAAGCTAACTTGTACTCCATCATGCCTTTGGTACCTGTCTGAAGGGCCTATGCATACCTAAGATTCAGCTTGTCACAAAGAGAATACCAATGGCATGATGACCAACTGCAGAAGAAAACAACACTGGGCTTTTCTGAAATTCTTTTCAAAGTACAGCTCAGGGATGGGAGGGTTTTTTTTTGTATTTGAAGATGTAGCTAAGCTTTATGAAATTTTGAAGAACCCCATATGAAACTATGGGGTTCTTAAATAAATACCATATGTGATAAACAACCTGTTGGAAAGCACAGTTTGCAGCCTTATTAGACACTGGGGAAAATGGTCCTTTTTCTATGTGCTTTCTATATTTCTATATTAGTCTCTTTTCTAATCTGATCAGCTTACTGTTTGTGTATTTGTAGACTTTAAAGAATTATTTGCAAATTTTCTTCATAAAAGTTTGTCATTCAAGTTCCCTTCAAGGGAAAAGCTTTAAATGTGATCCATGTCTAATGTTGTCAAGGTTAGATACACTTATTTTCATTTTTGCAATTTTATTTCATAAATAAGGCTTCATTTTTCTAACGTTGTTCATTGACCTTTAAACTAAAGCTGAAACTTAAATCATGATGGTAGAGAACAAGCACTATAGCTGACATTCCACTGAGATTAATGGACACAATTCCCACAACTACTACTATTGCTTCATTTTTAACCAAAACTCAAAACACACAGGATTTTGAAATTTCCGTTCTGAATTTAGAAGTTAGCTGTTCATCGAAAAATAGTAGTACAAAGTTCTGCATGGAATAATTTGAATTAGAGTAAATATTCAAGCAATTGTTTGGGCTGGGACCACTGTTGTTCTGCTTAGAGTAACAGAATACTTCTAGGTCAGCACCTTTTTCCTAAGTTATGCTAGTGCTACAGCCCTCCCAACTGAAAATATTCAATTTTTAAGCTCCTGCTATGAAAACTGCTCATGTCTTCTCTCCCTCGCAAACTTCTGTGAGCTGTAAGCAAAACAAAAGCTAGTTTTTTGTTTGTATTTGGAGATCTCTGTGCTTGACTGACCTGCACTGCACTTTGAAACACTAGGTGAAAAATATTTTATAGTAACCTCAGATTAATAACTGTCCCCTGTTCCTGCTTATGTAGACACAGCTTATGATATCCAGCCAGAAAGACTGGACTTTCTGTTCAAAACCAACAGTATTCCACTAGGCAAATTTTCATGCATTGACAGAAATAGTCATGATTCCTAAGCTGTATTCAGGTAGATATTCCAAATTATCACTGCTGTTTTGGGGGGTTTTTTTGAGCTGGAAAGGAGTTACTATATCAAAGTAAATTTTTTTCCATCTCTGTTGATAATACTTAAAGTAATTATGAAAACTTACATAAAAATATAAAATTTACAATGATAAATGTCAAAAGACTTTACACTTACTGAATGTACACAATCATAAGTTTCTCATGGATTTTTCATAAGTTCAATTAATCAGAAAAGATGATGATATGGATTTGATCAATTATTTATACTGCAATTATTTATTCTTACTATTTTGGACAGTGTATAACCCTTTTGATAATATCACATATCTTTACCATAATAATTTAGTGTTGTCATAGTTTAATTGTTTTTTTCTCATTTTTCATTACACATATTTTTATTTTCATTACACGTATAAAATAACTCTCTTTTCTGACTTCTCTTTTGTTGTGTTGTTAAACCAGTTCAAAGTTCAAAAGGTATTTGAGGTTACCTGAAAGAGGTGAACTAATGGACTGCTTACTAAGAAGGAAGTTTTACAAAATACTAATTTCAGTTCAGTTATATCTATTAGCATCTCCATCAAAATCCTGATAATGTTTCAATACTTTGAGGTATTTTGTGAACAAGACCTAAGTCTGTGTCTTCATAGAAGACAAGGCAGCAGTTCCTTTGAATTTTGTCTGTGCACTGGGAAGAGGGGAGAGAACAGATGAATGGGAGCAGAGGGTGGGCTCAAAAGAGGTCTCTGTTTCATCACTAGATGGCTGTTTGGCCATCTAAATTCACTGTCTGTGCCATGTTTTCTTCTGTGCTTTCAAACTGGTATTAGGAACACCTGCCTGAATACATAATGCTGTTCTCTATTTCCTGGTCCAAAACTTCTTGAAGCCAATTGATTTTTCTTTCATTAACTTCACTAGATGCTTCACTATAGGTTTCCAAAATCCATCTAGCTGTGATAAACAAGGTACATGAGATGTAATTAAAAATGAACTCTGGACACCTACATCTGTAGTAAAATATACCTGTTGTTCTCTCTCTTTCTCTCTCTTTCTCTCTCTTCTTACAATAGGCATTGTACCACATTAAGCATAGGCTCAACTTCTAGGTGACAAAGCTGAACATCTCTAAAGTAATCCCTTATCCAGGACAGAACACTAAAAATGGGAACAACAGAGGAAGATTGACCCTAGTGATACTCTGATATCTGTTAAATTCTGATATTGTAAAAATATTTTGAGAATTTGTAAAGAGATGGGTGGTAGCACTTAGAAGAGTCTCTTTCATTATGCAATGATATTTAGATAATTTATGATAAAATATACCAATATATAATCTACAGGAGCTTATTACTTGTACATCTTGTTCTGATTTTAGTGCAAGATTTTTATATCTGGAATTTTAGAAAACAACCCTGTGCAATGTCAGAATGCAAATCTCGTTTGTACTAAGGTTGCAAGAATTCCTCCTGTGAGAAATGTGCTTCCTGATTTTGTGTTAATTACTTGTATGAGGACAAAGGAAACAGATGTTTATTTGTATTTATACCATGGAATAATAACTCCTTGATTCCAACAGAGACCAATGCCTGATGTAAAAAACATTTTTCATTTGCTTAGTGAGTAGATCTATGCTGAATTACTAAAACATTAAAAGCCCAGTACTGAAAGCACTGAATATGTAATTTGAGATATTATAATCTTTAAACATTATACAATAGTCTGTCCTATTGATTGTATTTTGGAATGTGGAAGTTTTTGTTAAAATATACTCTGTAAAGGCCTTATTTCTTTCTTGGTCATTGTATGTAATTTTTGAAGTAATGAATCGCTTCTTGACCTATATGTACAATGACAAAGAAAAGAGCTGGAAAATGAAGGGGTCATGCACTAGCTATAAGGGCTCATTGAGAGAGCTTTAAACTAGATTGGAAGGGGGTTGGGGACAAGGTCAGGCTAGACAGAGATAAGGTGTGGGAAGGGGAGACCTATAGCAACCAGCCTAGTAGCAGAAGAAAGAGTAAGGGAATAATTCAAGTAAGCACAAGCAGACAAAGATGTCTTGCCAAAACACAGGATTATGGGGCAGCCCTTTGCACCCCCACTGGCATATTGGTGCAATCAAATAGTGCTGTGAAGTGCCTGTACACCAGCACATGCAGTATGGGAAACAAACAGGAGAAACCGGAGATCTGTTTAAACAGATGCATCCACAAGTGCTGAGAGAGATAGTGAGCACCAAAGCTTTGCTACTCATGATCATCTTTGAAAGGTTGTGGTGATAAGGAGAGATGTCTGGGGGCTGGAGGAAAGCAAACACCCTGGTTTTCAAACATGGCAAGAAGGGAGAACAAGTGAACTACTGGTCTGTCAGCATCCCCTCTACCCCTGGGAAGGTGATGGAGCTACTCCTTCTGGAGGCCATCTCTATCCACATGTATGACAAGAAGGCAATCAGGGGTAGTCAGCATGGATTCATTAAATGTACATCATGTTTCACCAAATTGATTAATTTAATTCTATGATGAAATGCCTACTTGGATGGATGAGGGGAGAGTGGTGGATATTTTCTACCTCGACTTCATCATGGCTTTTGACACTGTCTCTCACAAGGAAGGCCAATGGTATCCTGGGGACCATTAGGAAGAGCATTTGCAGCAGGTTTAGGGAGGTGATCCCATCCCTCTACTCAGCCCTGGTGAGACCAAATCTGGAGTGCTGTGTTCAGTTCTGGGCTCCCCAGTACAAGTATGGAGTTCCTGGAGCAAGTCCAGCAGAGAGCTGGCATGGGAGGGGGTGGGACAACTTCACCTGAGAGATCTGGGCCTGTTTAGCCTGGAGAAGAGTAGACTTAGAGGGGATCTTCTCAATGTCTCTCGGTATCTGAAGGGAGGGTTTCAAGAGGCTGGAGCCAGGCTGTTCTCAATGGTGCCAAGCAATAGGATGAGAGGCAGTGGGCAGAAACTGATGCACAGGAAGTTGCACCTGAATATGTGGAAGAATTTCTTTACTGTTCAGTGACCACACACTGGAACAGGCTGCCCAGAGAGGCTGTGGAGTCTCCCTTATCAGAGATAGTCAAGAACAATCTGGACAAAATCCTGTGCTGTGTACTCTAGGATGACCCTGCTTGAGAGGGAGCTTGAACACGATGATCCACTGTGGTCCGTTTAGACCTTTTCTTTCTGTGATAAGAAGAGGCTAATCTCCCTACTTGGCAGCAAAAATCATAGATTCAAGGATGCAATACAGATGCTGTACATATATAAAGTAAATTGAAACACTATTTAGTATATCTCTTAAAAATCAATTGGTATATTAACTTTGCTATGACATAAATATTCCTTTATTGTGAATTTTAGTGTTTTCAAATAAATTTCCTAAGCAAATTCTCTTCAGACTGAAAAAAGTACAGAAAGGGTTTAGATTAAAATGACTGTAACTAAGTCGTTGCTGGTTTTATTTCATCAGTGTAGCTAACGTATTATTTCTATAGCCTTTACAGCATCGCTATGTCCTCTGTGTTGTTTTTGCCTAAAGCATATACTTCCTCTGTATTTGGGCTGACAGCATGATTTTATTTTCTGAATATTCAACACCATCAAAATTGTACTTTTTTTCTCCATGCATAGTTTGTGATGCAAAACGTTAGTCATGTAATTTGGCTTCCACAATCATTATGTAATCAGATTAAGAATACAGCTTTCTTTTTTTTTTGTGAATGAATTAGCAAGTGAAATGTGAGTCACAAAATACATCATAAGTATCTAACTTTTTTCTTGATTTCCTCTCCTATCTGACAATCTTTCTTAGGAATCTATAGTCTCCAGTTCTCTTCAGTTCTTTTGTCCTTTGCAATGATGACAGTGGTGAGAGTGCAAAAGCTGTGTTGAAAGCCTTGGTCCTAGCTGAAACACCCCCATGGTCTCTCTAAAAAGAAAGCCTCATGGTACAGAGATAGCCTTTATGGAAGAGTGAGAGTGAAAGTTGCTTTATTTCTCTTGCCAATTTTGTCCTTCCTGTGATCTAAGGAAAAGTACAAAGAATGAAGCTGCAATGATCATACACTGCTGGATTTCACAGACCAGAGGGCTATTGGTCAAGTGAAGAGTAAACTCAGCAACCTGAACTTTTGGAAAGCAAAATTCCAGATCTTCAAGGAGTTAGTTAATAGGACACCCTGGGAAACCGCCCTCAGAAATAAGGGAGAAGAATAGAGCTGGCAGATCTTTAAGGATACTTTCCACAGAGTGTAAGAGCTCTCAATCTTTAGGTATAATAAATAAGGAAAGGATGGGAAGAGACTGTCATGGCTGAGTGGATACTCACTGATGAAAATCAAGGGCAAGAAGAAAATGCAAAGGCAGTGGAAACAAGGGCAGACATCCTAGGAAGATTATAGGAAGGTTGCCCAGTTGTGTACAGATATGGTCAGGATGTCAAAGGCATAGCTATAGATGAACTTATCAAGGGACACAAGGAAAAATAAGGTCTTCAACAGGTATGTCAGCCAGAAAAGTCAGATTATGTGTAGCCCTTGATGAACATGACTGGCAAACTGGTAACAGCTGACAAGAAGCAGGCTGAGATACTCAACAACTACTTTGCCTCAGTCTTCACTGGAAATATCTTCCAATACCTTTCAAGTGAATGAAAGAGAAGATCAGATTTGTGACCACCTGAGGAACCTGAATGTACAGAAGTCCATGGGACCCAACGAGATGCATCCCGAAGCCCTGTGAGAATTGGCAGATGTAGTAATCAAGCCACACTCTATGACACTTGAAAAACCATGGCAGTCAGCTGAATTCCTGAAGGGAAACATTTCACCCACTTTTATAAAGGGTATAAAGGAGGAACCTGGGAACAGATCCTCCTTGAAGCTATGCTAAGGCTCATGGAGGACAGGGAGGGGATTCAGAATAGCCAGCATGGCTGCACCAAGGTAAGCCCTGCCTCACAAACATAGGGCCTTCTTTGATGGAATGATAGGTATCATCTCTCTAAATGTCTGCAAGGCCTTCGACACAGTTGCCCACAAACTCATCTCTAAACTGGAGAAATAGGGACTTGATGAATGCACTTTGTGGTGAATAAGGAACTGGCTGGCTGACTGCATTCAAAAGGTAGTGGTCAACAAATCCAGATGGAGATCTGTGAAAAGTGGTGTCTCTCAGGGGTCCTTATTCGGGCCAGTTTAATATCTTTATCAATCACACAAATGAAAGGATTGAGCTCACCCTCAGCAAATTTGCAGATGACACCAAGCTAAGTTGTGCAGTTGACACACCTGAGGGTCAGATGCCCTCCAGCGGAACTTACACAAGCTCAAGAAGTGAGCCCATAGGAACCTCATGAGTTTCCACAATGTCAAGTGCAAGGTCCTGCAATGGGGTTGGGAAAACCCAATATGAAGGGATTGAGAGCAGCCCTTTTGAGAAAAACTTAGGGGTGTTGGTGGATTAAAATCCGGGTATGAGTTGATGATGTGCTCTTACAGTCCAGAAAGCCAGCCACATCCTGGGCTACATCAAAAGAACCATGGCCAGCAGGTCAAGGGAGATGATTCTGCCCCTCTGCTCTACTCTTGTGAAACCCCACTTGGAGTACTGTGTCCAGCTCTGGACTCTACAGTGCAGGAAAGTCTTGGTCCTTTTAAAGCAGGTCTGGGGGAGGGCCACAACAACGGTCAGAGTTGGATAACCTCTCCTATGAGGAAAGGCTGAGACATTTTTCAGCCTGGAGAAGAGAAAGGTCTGGGGAAACCCTATTACTTACAGGGGTCTTGTAAGAAAGATGAGGACAGACTTTCTAGTAAGACCTGCAGCGCTAGGACAAACAGTTTTGGTTTTAAACTGAGAGACAGTAAATTTAGACTGGAAACAAGGGAGACTTTTTTTTACCATGAAGGTGGTGAAACACTAGAATAGGTTGCCCAGAGAGGTAGTAGATTTGCCATCCCTGGAAACATTCAACGTCATGTTGGATGGGGCTCTGAGCAACCTGAGCTAGTTGAAGATGTCCCTGCCTAGGGCAGGGGTGATTAGACTAGATGACCTTTAAAGGTCTCAAACCATTCTATGATTCTACGCACCATATGTGTGAGCTAGTGTTTCAGTTTCTACACTCACAATCACTACAGAGGGGGTGAATATATTTTATATGTGAAGAAATAGATTATCTGTGTGTAAAAGTATGTAATTCAAAAAAATGTACCTTGCACTCAAAATTCAGTGACAACACACGCCTACAATTGAATTAAGTTTCTCTCTTAGATTATTCAGATGTGTTTTGAAAACCTCTGATCATCAAGGTTATTGCCAATTACCCATATGCTTGAAATTAGCACTTTAATCTGTCAGATGGACATTTAGTTTTGAAAAAAATAACTTACAGGAAAATGCTTTTCCATAAAACATTTCATAAGATGAGAGAAGTCAAAAAAAATATATGTCAAGCAATGCTGAGAATCACTAGGGGATGTTGCTTCTAGTCATTTCATATTTATATCAAAGTCAGCATTCAAGCTGAAAACAAATTCTCTCTCTAGTAAGCTGCTTCAACTCAGGTTAATAGAAAAAAAAGCAGTCTTTTCTGACAAATAGTTTGTTTGCTAGCAATCAAACATCTTTTTTTCTTTTTATTATATTCAGCATCTCCTTTCCTGTACGATCCCTAAAGACATCTCACCACCAACAGATGCTATAAAGTAAAAGGCTGTATGCAAACTTTAAGGTCAGAGCAAACCTGTCTGTTCTGACCTAGAAGGTAAAAAAAGCCCTAAATATACAATAGTTTAAAAAATTATATTCAGAATGAAGTTACTGAGAAAATGTTTTTAAATATATTTTAAAACAAATACTCTTTAAAAAAAAGTATAATTTTTTTTAGCCCAAAATTTCAATCTCTCTGAGTATCTTTTTCTCTTGTGCATATTCTATTGTTTTCTTCTTTCCTCCATGTAAAAAGACACCATAAAACAATCAAGTCAGTGTACACTTGGGGTTTATTCTGGTTATATTCAAGACTTTTTCATTTTCTGAAAGTGTTCTATTTATTAGCTACTAGACAGAAAATAACTACAGAGTTGTTTCCAACTTTTAATGTGAGACAGTAAATTCCCAATATTGTGTACCTTAACCACAGAGTGAAAGAAAGCCTACTGAGAGTTGATTTGCTTTGTTTGTTTAATGTCTACACACTTCCTGAACACAATTTACAGCTCTCTAGAATTTCTGAGGGAAAGAAATTTGAAAACTAATTCTCTAAAGTACCCACCTATACTTAGTGAAAGACTGGTAATCTGGTTTTGGCAATAGAATAGATACTACTACTAACATGGCAGTACAAGACTAAGGAAATAAAAGCACATCTAAGAAAATTCCCAAGAGATCCTGCAACAGAAGTAGGCAGTAGCTATTCCTGTCACTCAGCTGGAAAAAATATAGTCCCAGGCATGCAGGCATGTCTTACCTTTCCAAAGTGAAACTTCTGTGGGAAAATTGCTTCTACTGCATTCCATACTGTAGTTTTGTGCCATAACAGTCAACAAAAAAAACTGTAGAAGTAATATTATCAAAATATTCCAGCTTTATAGTGGGACAAAATTAACCATAAATCTGGAAATTGTTTCATTGGATTTTATTTTTACATTTCTTTTATGACAGGGAAAAAATTCTGAAAGGAATTAATAATATCTCGAAACTTTGCTTTTCAAAATGGATCTTGAAAATCCTATAGAGGCCAGATATTGAAATCAATTTTGTTTTGATCCTCCTCACCATGTGTGCTGCTAGTCCCTGTTTATGGGCTGGGTGCTTAGCACCTAGCCTCTGGATTCAGCATTTTAGAAAATACAGCAATGTTCAGATTAAGGTAGGTCCTCATATATGAACATTGCCAAGTATTTTTGAAAATTTAGGTGCTCTGCAATCATGGTAGTTATTAAGGTAGAATGACTATTTCCACTGAGATGAGAAAGGTCTCCTCAATATAATTGCATTGTCCCTCACACTAAAATAATTTGAAACAAAATTTTGTAAGTTACATGAAAAAAAATGAAACCACCACTTTAATTATGCAAAATAATCAGCTCTGAAACAAGGCATTGTTTCTGGACCCCTCTGACTGTATTCTCAGAACTATTCAGTCCTAAATCAGATTCATTTCAATAGAAGTTAGTCTCTTGGGAGGTGCTCAGCACCTTGAAGATAGGGCTTTTGAGAGATGTTTTAGACGTAAATTATTTTCTCCACCCTATACTTTCCCAGCCCACACTTCTTTACATCCCATCACTAAGCGACCTTACATGGTAATGACTGCTGAACTGCGTAGACACCTGCAATTTTAGAAAGTACTCACAGCATCTGCTTTAGTGACTCCCTGCTGTTTTCAACAATTTATGAACAATACTTGATGATGGCTAAATAATTAGTGGAGCTAAAAAAAAAAAGAAATCTCTGAATAGATTTCATATTGTTAGGAAAAGAAAAATGTCAAAAGTTGTAAAGAAGATGGAAGCAAACTCTTGCTATTCTATTTAAATACCACAGTTTTCTATTTCTTTGTGAGAGATGACAGAAAGACATTGGAAAATCATGATGTCCTACCTTCTTTCAACAGATATAGTAAGGGTTTTTTCTGCTTCTTGGTCCCCAAGTCAAAATTACATCTATGCCTGTCTTGAGCTGAGTATTAATCTGAATTAATTCCTGTTTTCTCTTGATTTTTACTTCATTGTTTTCTGTTAATTCCTTCTCTTGATGTTTCTTGAGAACAATACAACTGTTTTTGAGTTTTGGCTGCGAGTATTTATCTTCTGTAAATCATCTAAATTACTGTCAGATTAAAAATAATCCAACATAGACATGTATTTTGTAATCCTGTAATTCCAATTTATTTAAACTAAAATAATTTTAAGTGACGCATTGAAAGAGGCACGAGTGATCTTTCCCCTTTCACTCATCTAGTAGCTGAAGAACACTTTTTATTGTTTGGACTTCTGTGATGTGGATGATACACACATGCAAAAAAAAGGGCCTAATTCAGAACAGCTGTTAACAGCTCTGTATATACAAGAGACTGGAATACACTTTAAAGAAATGTGAAATTACTCTTATGCCACTGGACAATATACCCTGATTTTCATTAATGCCATGTCTATTTCATGACAGGTAGGCAATAATAAAATTGTGTATAAGTTAAAATCGCTCCTATTTGAAAGGCCTTTTACTGTCAAAAAGTAGCATCATGATATCTATTTTCCTTCCATAAATATAATTTATTTTGTCATACTGAGAGAGATATATAGGGCTAGATGGCCAGGAGTCTGTATTAGAAGGACATTTCTTATGAATTGTAACTGAGCAAGATCCATCCTCCTCAGCACATTGTCCAAAGGTGCCGTGGTTTAAGCCCAGCCAGCATCCAAGGCCCCATGCAGCCATTCACTCGCTCACCCCTCACCAGCAGGATTGGGGACAGAACTGGAATGGTAAAAGCTAGAACACTGATGGATTGAGATAAATACAGTTTAATAAGAAAAGCAAAAGCCATGCACATGCAAAGCAAGGAATTAATTCACTGCTTCCCATGGGCAGGCAGCTGTTCAGCTATCTCCAGGAGAGCAGGGCCCCACCCTGTAGAGCAGTCACTTGGGAAGACAAATGGCCTCACTGAAAACATCCCCCCTTTTCTCCTCTTTCCCTTCACTTTACATACTGAACATGATGTCATGTGGTCTGGAATATCCCTTTGGTCAGTTTGGGTCACCTGTCCTGGCTGTGTCTCCTCCCAGCTTCCCAAGAACCCCCAGATTCCTTGCCAGTGTGGCAGTAAGGAAAGCAAAAAGGCCTTGGCTGTGTGCAAGCCCTGCTCAGCAATAACAAAATCATCTCTGTATTATCAGCCCTGTGTTCAGCACAGATCCAAAATACAGCCCCATACCAGTCACTGTGAAGAAAATTAACTCTACTGCAGCCAAAACCAGCACAAAACAACATTCTGAGTAGTCTTTGCTGGATAAAAGAAATGCAGTGTTTTAATTAACACTGTTAGCAAAATATTAGAAAGAAATCAGTAATAGAATTGAGGAAAATTAACTATGAAATGTTTTTTATGAATCATGAAAGGGACCGGATCATATAAGTGAGAATTTTTTAATGCTGGTTGTTTTGATAAAATGTACAAACTGAGAAATGCTAAATTAAAATAAACTGGAAGGGAGCAACATGTAAATATATCTTTCTTTTACAATGATCAAATATATGAAGAATAAAAAAGCTTACAGGGGAAGTTATTAATCCATATTTTAAATATAATTAGAATGACTCATTAAATGTTTTCAAAAATATGAATGAGAATAAATGGCCTGAAAAATATCTCCATTTAAATTAGGCTCAAAGCTTTCCTGGGGCCCTTTTCTTTTAGCAGATTTCATTGCCCTGTAAAAGACATAATTTCTAGAACAAAAATAAAGGAAAGTTTTATACTGATCTTCAGTGCCTCCGGGGTTTGCACTTTTTCTCTCACTATAAATATCTTACTTCTTCCCACGCTTCAATGTTTAATCTTTCTTTCAAGTAATAAACACTAGCGTGCTCCTTGCTGCTACTCCTCTCTTCCAGTAAAGAAAAACCCTTTTCTTGCTTTTCTAAACTTACAAAACGTTGCCTATCACATAAAAAGACACGTGTGAGATAGCATGAGGATAAGGAGAACAGAAAAGTAATTTCCTAGAATTGTGAGTTTAAAAATTGTGCCATCCTCTACTGCTGAAAATACAGTGTGGTTACCTCCCAAATTCAGCCCTTAGTAGATTTCCTAGAACAGATTCTGTAAATTTCACAAAATCTTTTTCCTTTTAGTAACCCTTTTTTTTTAAAGATTGACAGAGTCACAATTATTTTTCATCTATTTTAGGTATAGCAGCAAAAAATACTTTTTTATACAGAAAGCTGTCTGAAAAAGATGGTATGCGCTCTACATCTACATTGAAAATTTCTCTTGAGTTCTAGGACAGAGCCTGGCAAATCATATTTAAAAGACGATAGCTCCAAGCTCAGAAGTTTGTTCATCAATTTAGTTTCAGTTTTCAAGGTAGACAGGATACTATTCCTGAAATACCTATGAGGAAACTAGACCTGGATAGCCATTTTGAATTAATGTGATTCAGCGATTGCCTCTTCAAAATGTCACTTGGAATATCTGCCCATTCATTTGAAGTCTGTTTAATGCAGAAAACAAAATAAGAAAGGACTTATACAAATATTTTGAAACTCAGCCTAAAGTCAGGCCTATATTTAGATTTTTAGCCATGTTGGACAAATTTTTAGAGAAACTGATCATTCACTTTCTGGGGAAATCAATGTGACTTGTAGATAACCATCTGTCTAAAATACTTAGGCCACTTTTTAACTATCTTCAGAACTCCACCTTTCCAGTTTTGTACTTTCACTTGCTAGTAAAGAGAAGATTTTATTGAAGGCATGAAAATTCTCTTTTATTTAGGGCTTTTTTTCCTACATTAACTCTTTGCAAAATATTTATCTTAAAATAATTGTTGCTGTTGTCAAGTTAGGAGTTTCTTGTACGTTACTCTTTTTATTGTCCATGAGCATGTATTAAGAGATTAAAGGAAACAAATATAACACTATCTCATATCTTGTCTCTTCTTATCAAGCAACCATCTTCTAAAGAGCCAGTATTTCATCACGGACGCCCAGCACTTTATTTGGAAAATACAACCTCCTGCCAACTGCAATTTCATCTGGGAATGAAGTATCTCATTTCCCTTGGCAGACTTCTAAGAAAATATTTCAAAAGAGTGTTTGCTGATCTTGCAGCATAACTATTTTATTTATGTTTATGACTCTTAAGAATACAAACTCTTATCTGTGATCAACTGTTATTATATGTGTTTTCCCTATCATGCCTTTATTTGTCCATTTGCTGGGGGTTTTTAAGGTGTCTGTTTTTTCACCCTGAATGCTTCTTCGATTCTGGAGGATGTAAGTCACTCTTTTCTTGCAGATTGCTCTTAAAAGCTTTTATTTAAACAACACATTAAAAAGTAAAAGAATATAGTGATAAAAATATTAAGATTATTTCTACATCAGATTATTGTCTTATTGTTTCTTCGTAGTCTCTCACTAGTCAGTGCAGGCACATATTTTACTTCCCTTTTGAGTTTAAAAGAAGATTTTATTTCTTCTTTTACCTATTGGTAGCTCAAATAAGAAAACCGGCCTGAGACATATTAACTGTTCTAAACGCTACGATCACCTGAAAAATACATATTACTGAAAGTCAACTTTCATAGTGAGAAAAATAATTTGGTTTATTTCTTACTCAAGTTCACTATCTTATGATGAAAGCCTTCTATTAGAAACAAAAACCCCCAAGCTAAGACTTTTCCTATTAATTCACAGGGTGAAATAAGTGCTAAATTGAAGACCTGCATTTAATCTGTCTTGTTTTATGCCAATCTAAAAATTGCCGATTTTTGTTTGTTCCTTTTGTTTTCTTCTGTTATCTGATGAAACTTACTCAGCTTTTCTGGCCTTTCAATGTACTCTGTAGAAAGATTTAGTAACATTTCATTCACGTAACAAAAGACTAAAATGAACACTAGCGTTGTGCAGTATATACACAGTGAATGTATGTACCACACAGTGCTAGTGTTCATTTTCACTAGAAAATTTTCAATTGCTTTAGACTGTAATTTTCTGTTGATTAGTACATGATACTTACCCTTTTTTTTTTTTCATTTTAAAGAAAAGGAGTACAATTATTTGATTTAATTATATAATATACAAGACTTGTTTGTTCAACGTTACTTCAAATGCAAGATTAATATTAGACTTGACAGATAAATGAGCAAGTGGAGGATTGACTCAAGTTTTACATCAGATACTTAATTTTTCAAAGTTAATAATTGTAATAAATACAACCCAAAGAATGTGAAGACATGTACTGTGGCTCCTTTTAGGCTTTTCATCAAAAACTATTCTTGGTCACAAGTAGAGTATTAGATATCTAGGTGCACCAGAAAAATCAGGGACAGTGCTTCTCACAGTAAAAGTAACAGCAGGCAGGCAAATAGTGACATATAAATTTGTTCCTTCTGTAGAGAAAATTAAAACACTACCCCAGTCAGAGATAGCATTTTACATTCTTTCCTGAGTGTAACATCTTTCCAGTTCCAAGTTACACATTTTTGAATATATACAGAGAGATCTCAGGCTCAAAAAAAATTAACTTAGATTTATCATTATATGTATTAGTTCAGTGAATTAAGTATGGGAACATTAAATATAGTATCTGGTAGCTCACTTGCTTAATCAGGGAAGTTTCTAATTACATAATTAGGACTGCACTAGCAAAAACTTTGCTTTGTAGCAACATATTTAGCCAGTTCTGTGGCACCTTTAAGAGTCAAATACATGACAATAAATTAAATAACAAAATAAGAGAATCTTTTGTATTTCTATTTCATCATATCAGTATTTCAGTGAGGCAATGATTCCATAATATCGAATTATATTTTTAGTCCTTAAACTTTAATTTCTTTATAAAAATTTCAAATAAGGAAGTTTATAAATTTTAGGGAACCACTATCACAGATTCATTACCTTGGTTTAAAAGACATCTTCTTTTAAGACACATTAGTATAACCAAATTAGAAAAACTCCATTGAGATTAAAGATTTGTTGAAATATTGTTGCATGAAGAAACAACTGTTAACTGTTAACAACTGATAACTTGGAGTGACAGAAACTTTAGGTTACTACATTTGTTTGTCAAAAGTAGCATACCAGACTGCTGCTGCTGCAAAAAAAATAGACCTTTTTCTGCCATACAATAAAAACAAATAATCAAAGAAAGAGTAATTTTTTAAAAGTATTTTTAGGATGCATGCATGTATACCTTTTTTTTTTATTACTTATTGACTTTTGCATATAGCCAAAGTTAAATAATGCCAGGATAAATTCGTATGAAAACATGTTCTAGAAAATGCAAGGGATGTAGAGGACCTTACAAACTGGGTAATATACAAAAGGAAAGAAGTAAAAAAAAAAAATTAAAAAATAGCAGAACATGGGAGCAGATGGTCAGCATAAAATTCTGGAGAGGATTTTTGGTTTTCATGTGTTTTTTACAAGCCAATCTGCCTGAGAACATCTCATTCAGGCTACCAGAAAATGGACTGTTGTGGTTTTAAAACCACCTGGAAATTAATCACCACTAAGCCACTTGCTTAGTTCTCCTGTCTTCCTCCCCTCTATGGTGGAACTGGGATGAGAAGTAAAACTTGTCTGTGGAGATAACAGTTTAACAGTGGAAAATAAACCAAAACAAAATACAGTAAAAATGATAAATTATATTAATAATGATAATAAAAAGGGAAAAACAAGTGATGCATATTGCAATTTCTCACCAGCACCTGACCAATGCCAGACTGACTTTCCCAAACCCAGATCGGCCACCATTCCTGGTAACTCCCCCCCGTTTATGTACTGGACATGATGTTCTATGGTGTGGAACATCCCTTTGGTCATTTTGGGTCACCTGTCCTGCTTATGGTCTCTCTCAGTTTCTTTTGAGTATGTCCTCACTGGTGGAGCATGAGACAAGAAAGAAAAAAGCCCTTGACTTAGAATAAACATGAATTCACAAAAAACCCCTTCTCAAACCCTTTAACCTGGCAAACCTTCCCAGAAGTTTATACGATATTTTATAAAGTGTCATTAGCTAGGCAACAATTAATTAGACAAAAACTTTAGGCTTGAATCCATATATAATCCATATATAATCCATAATTAGCTGTATAATTATTTTAAAGGCTTGGAAGCTGAAAATTTTTAGTACAATGAGTACTAGCAGTCATAACTACAATACAATTGGTCAAATCTCAAATCTCTGTGTTGGCACTTAGAAGATTGTTTTGATTTACTTCCTTTGTATGGCTCTGCAGAGATGGAAAATTGAGAAAAGATAAAGTTCATAAGTGAAATTCTACAGGTAGAGTCCATGAGTTAGGGTAATGACTGTCATCTAGTAGTGGATCTTACAAGTGCACTCAGACATTAGGAAAGAAAATACAGACTCACATATGCAAACATACATACACATAAACATATTCTGAGTAGGAAGGGACCCACAAGAATCATCGAGTCCAAATCGTAAGTAAATGACCCATATGGGAACTGATCCCACAACCTTGGTGTTGTTAGCACTATGCTCCAACCCACAGAGCTAATCTCAGGGGCTACAATGCATTATCATTTCTTTCCTTGAAAGGTAATCTGCCAGTGCTCACAGGATTCTTGCTGGTGCAAGTGTATGCAAGGAACTGGCTTGTGATTCATCTTTGCAGACTCTGCAGAACCACTTACGGTGGTAGGACTCTTTCCAATTCAGTGTTTATGAATTTATTCATATATATTTTTAACCACAAACATATGTTCAATTCTCTTCAAAGGGTACAATAAAAATTTCCCAAAAACACTCACACTGACTACCTTTTTCTATCGCTTCAGTTCTATCACACTGTATTATTTGCAAATCTACGCAGAAATAGCTTTAGACCTTTAGCAGTTTAATAAGTCACAACTAATTGGTCAGTTCTATTCAGTCAGCCATGAAAAGACGCAAAAATCATATAATATGGCATATAATGTGGTTAAAAAGGAAATAATCAATCCAACGTCAAGACTGAAAGACCATGCAGTAAAAAATTATAGTCACATTAAACAGCAGGAACAAGCTCCTGCCCAGCTGAGGACTTTGAATCAAACCAGTTAAAGCTCAAAACTAGGAGAACAAAAGGGGAAAAAAAAAACAAAACCAAAACAAACAACAAACCCACAACTGCAAAAAAAAATCCATACAAAATCTACAGTTAGAAAGTTAATCCCTTGAAAGTCAGGACAGAGAGCAAAAAATAAAAACTCTTAGCAACAACAGGAGGCCAACAAAGAAAGACCTGAATTAGAGCAGGTGTAGATGAAGAACTACTCTAAAATGTGAGTGGGACTAGAATCCAGAATATCAATTATGTTTAAAAGAGATAAAAATAAGAAATATTGTAGTTTGCTTTGGACCTAGTTATTTTAATTTTCATTGTCACTGCAGAGCTGTGGAAAGGCTGCTAGGTACGAAGACAGCTACAGTCAAACAGAAGTAATGAAGTAGAAACAGAGGAGTCAGAACTCTCACTCTTTGAATGTGAATTGACTTTTGAGGATTGTAATGAAAAAATGGAGATAGTTTTGAAAGCACAACAGTGTAAAGATAATGAATCAGACAGGAGATTCACTCATTCATTCAAAATTTGTCAATATCCACACTGATGGATTAACCCACATATAATAACCCTGGGTTAGTGTGATATTCACAGCATCATAGAATGGTTCAGGTTGAAAGGGACCTTAAAATCATCTAGTTCCAAATGTCCTACACCTACCACCTACCACTGGACTGGGCTACTCAGAGCCTCACTCAGCCTAGTCTTGAACACTTCTAGGAGGAGTCCACAACTTCTCTGGGCAACTTGTTCCAGTGTCTCACCACCCTTTATAGTAATGAATTTCTTCCTAATATCTACTCTAAACTCAATGTCTTTCAGTTTAAGATCATTCTCCCTTGTCCCATCACTATCCGCCCTTGTGAAAAGTCCCTTTCCAGCCTTCTTGTAGGCCACCTTTAGGTATTGGAAGGCTGATATTAGTGTCCCCAAGCCTTGCCTTCTCTAGGCTGAACAATCCCAACTCTCTCAGCCTGTCTTCATAAGAGAGGTGCTCCAGCCCTCTGATGAACTTTAGTGGCTTTCCTCTGGATTCATTCCAACGTGTCAACATCTTTCCTGTGTTAGGGGCACCAGAGATGGACAGCGTACTCCAGGTGGAGTCTCACAAGACCAGAGTGAAGGGGGAGAATCACCTCCTTTGACTTGCTGGTCATGCCTTTTTTGATGCAGCCCAGGATCTGGTTGGCTTTCTGGGCTGTAAGTACACATTGCCAAGTCATGTTGAGCTTTTCATCTGCAAATCCCCCAAGAGCATCTCCCCAGGGCTAGTCTTGATCTATTTTCCATCACATCTGTACTTTTTTCGCATTGTCCCGACCTAGGTGCAGGACCTTACACTTGGACTCGTTAAACTTCATGAAGTTTGCGCAGGTCCATCTCTCAAGCCTGTCCATGTCTCTCTGGATGGCATCCCTTCCCTGCAGAATGCCAGCTGCAGCACTCAGTTTGGTGTCATCAGCAAATTCAGTGCCACTGTCCATGTGGCCAACAAAGATGTTAAACAGCACTGGTCCCAACACTGAGGGCTGAGGAACATCACTCGTCACTGCTTTCCATGTCAAGCCCATGACTGCTACTCTTTGCCTACAGCCATCCAGTCAATGATTTATCCACCTAGTGGTTTATCCATCAAACCCATGTCTCTCCAGTTTAGAGAGACAGATGCCGTGTAAGACAGTGTCAAATACTTTCCACAAGTCGTTGCATTTGCCTCATCCACCACTGCTGTAACCTCACTGTAGAAGTCTGTCAAATTTGTCAAGCATGATTTGCCCTTAGTGAAACCTGTTGACTGTCACCAATGACATAAATTATTTTCCACATGCTTTAACATAGTTTCCAAGAGAAGTTGCTCCATGATTTTGCCAGACTGACCAGCCTGCAGTTACATAAAGAAATTTGTTATAATATATAATGTAAATCTAGGATCTTTCAGTTTAAAGTCAATACCCCTAATCCTACCACAATATTCTCTGATAAAAAGTCCCTTCCCATCTTTGCTGTAGGCCACCTTTAAGTACTGGAAGACCGCTACAAGGTCTCCTGGGAGCCTTCTCTTCTCTAAGCTAAACAACCCCAACTCTCTCAGCCTGTCCACAAAGATGAGATGCTCCACTGCCTGATAATCTTCATGGCCTCCTCTGGACCCACTCGAATATGTCCATGTCTTCCTTTTGCTGGGAGCCCCAGAACTAAAGACAGTACTCAACAGTTCATGGCATAACAATTAGAGATTCTTTATTATGCTGGGCATCCTAACACACAGTCACTTGCTGATGAATCTATATTTAAAGCTTTTTAATATACTTCTTTCCAAATTGATTTTTCTCATAATTTAAGCATGGCTTCACTTTTCTATTTTAACATTGGATTTAGCCATTTTAGAACAAGGTTGCATAAGTCTCACTTCCCAGGAGATGCAGGTCATAGTGTGAAATAAACCTGGCTTTATTTACCCCCTAAAAAACCCCACAACATCTAATGGTAATTGTGTTCTGTTTGTACTCAATGCATTTTGTGCTGGCAAAGGCTATCACCTGTGTGTGAATCACAGAATCAGAGAATATCCTGAGTTGGAAGGGACCCACAAAGATAATCCAAGTCTAACTCCTGGCCCTGTACAGGAGAGCCTCAAGAATCACACTATATGCCGTGTGTGTGTAAGTTCATGGCCTAGAAATGTAGATACGCAGCTGTAAATTTAAAAACTCATATCCCTTTAAGTGAAAGCCAGGATATAAAATAAGACTTCTGCCTTTGCTTTCCTTACTCACACAGAAGTCACTCCTTTTCCAGGTTCTTTGTAAATTCTTGTACTTGACAGGAAATAAAAAATGAAATGCATGTTTTAGTCTTATTATCAGCTTGTATAAATGAGCAGTATTATGTAAACTTTAATGGAAAGACTCTGTCACATACCAGTTGAAGATGTGTTCTGTTTAGAGTAATTTCAAGCATTCGTCAGGCTGTCAAAAACAGTGGTGATTACAGCCATGATGTCTCGTCTTCTTGCGTCATGTCACTGAACTGCAGAAGTGAAAAGCATATGTTATTCAGCTCGTTCCAGCACCACTGATTTTTGGCTCCCTGTGTCTCAGAGTTCAAAAGTCAGGAGAAAACTGCTGCTATGAAAGCTTTATGTTTAGAAATAGGAGTCAAGAAATGCCCTCCTCTCTCATCAATCCAGAGCTGGTAATAGCAACACTTGCAGCAGAGAACCAGTGACCATGGTATTTAAGTGCCAAATTTGCTGAGAATAGCACTGATGTAAGAAATTGAATATGAGTTAATATTTTCAAAGACCTGAACATGAAATTAAACCCCACCCTCCACCACACACACACCTCCATGCATTTATGAACAACATTTTTCCTACTGCTGTACTCTGCGTTATGGGGAAAAAAAATGGAAGTGGAGAAATGAATAATTGGGCCTAGAGTGGGGATTTCCAGAGAGAAATCCAAAGCTCTGTTTTTCAGTGTTGCAGTTCCCTGTGTAGAAAGGAGGATAGACTCGAGAAATTTATTAAAAAAATCTATAAATTAATTTGGCATTTTCATGAAGGACTGCAGAGATTCAGTTCCTGCTCCCAGAAGTCAGTGATGTTCTCCTGCCTAAAAGAAGCATCTTATTAAAATAATAACATTAGTATTCAAATATATGAACATAGGAGCTAAAATCTGTCTGCCTGTTAAGGTTTGAATGTCCAAGCTAACAGGTTGCAAAGTCATCAAATTGCTTCTTTCTTTTTCTGTATGCCAAGGTCATTACAATCTTTTACTTTTACTATACTATCACCCATTTGAGTAGAAAGGTGTTGTGTCCCTTCCACCTCATGAATCTTGCAAGTTAAGAAGGAAATTAGCAAAAAAAAATATTGAGGTATAGTATTATTACATGGCTTTTTCTTGAATGGCTTTTTTTTTTCGACCACACTAATTTTATTTTATTGGTCATTTATTTTGTATTTTGTATTTTGTAGTTTGGAAGAGGCAGGACTACAAGTACAGAGAGAACTTTCAGCTTAAAAGCAGTAGCCAATTTATTTTCCTAAGTCATGTGACAGCTAAGCAGTTTTATCAGCTTGAAATTTTGGACTGAAGCAGTCCATAACAGTTCTGTGAACATCTGCATATGTAGTTGACCAACACAAAAGGTACAACAGCATTGCTGGAGCGTTGAGTTCAACAAATGAGTGACTTAATGTTTTATTTGCTGTTACATCTCATGGTTTCAGGGAGAATTCATGAAGCAATTTTTCTGGTAAGAAAGTTCACACCACTTGTCAGTCCTAGGTTCACTGTGCATGCAAGGAAAGCTAACTTCCTAGAGAATTTTGCATATGCTGTACATACAGGTGTATATCCATGCATTTAGAGAATTATATTATTTTCCTTTTTCACTCTAAATAGTGACTGAGAGCAATGGAATTAGGTATAGAATGGCAGGCACATAACGAGAAGTGAGCTTTTGAAACACATGAAAGAACTGCTATTGTGTTGTTGATTTTGTGGACTGTGAGGTTAATGAAGGCCGAAATTAGGAACTATGCAGAAGACAGGAGACATCAAAAGCCAAGAATATGACAATACCGTATCCCTTACTTCATCTTATCAACATCCCAGCTAAAGGGTGTAGGTACAAAAAATGTCTTTGCTGTTTTTAACCACTATAGAATGGATCCCTGGATCTAATTTTAAAAATCTTGATTACATTTTAAATTTCTGTTACACCTGCTTCTTGGATATCTGCATCATAAATGACAATTACAACAAACAAGACATAATGTCTCTACAAGAGAGAACAAATTTAATACGGTTGTTTTGCTTTTGAGATTCCATCCCCATCAAATATGCATACAACTTTTACTTTTATATAGCATTTGAGTATCCAGGAAATCTGTGTTTGAACTCTATTCAAGGCAAACAACATAGTCTAAAATAACATCAAAATTAAAAGAAAGGAGAGAGAAATATTTCTAACTCAGATAAAGGCTATTATAGATTGAATGACCTCTTAGTCGATTTTGGTTTCTTTATTAAGCTTCAAAATATTGTGCTGCATAGATTGATATCCTCAATTTCCTTTTTTAATTTTTTTTTTTTGGAAACTACATCAAAAACATCAAAAGGCACTGCTGTATTCAGAGACTGAGAGTATGTGGAGCACAAAAGCAGATTGCCAGAAAAATAGAAAAATAATCAGAAGTGCCTACTCATTATAGACAAAGATTAAGGTTCAGCCAGCCTAATAAGTGCATATAGGATTTTGAAAACCTGGTAACCTTGTCTGAAAGAAAATAACTTGAAACTGTAGCATACTGGGAAAAAATATCCATTAAATCAAACCGTCTAATTATTAAGTCTTTATTAAACCAGTTATACTGGCATGTGGTTAATCATAGAATTACAGAATATGTTGAGTTGGAAGATACTCATCCAGATCATCAAGTCCGGCTCCTGCTCCTGCACAGGACACCCCAAGGAGCCCATTTGTACCTGACTGCATTATCTAAATGCTCCTTGAACTCTGTCTTGGGGCTGTGACCACTTCCCTGGGGAGCCTGTTCCAGTGCTCAGCCACCCTCTAGTGAAAACCCTTTTCCTGATATCAAACCTACAGTTCCCCTGACTGATCTTTGTGCAGTTTCCTGGAGTCCTGTCACTGGTCATGAGAGTGAAGAGATCTGTAATTATCCCTCTGCTTCCCTCCACAAGGATGTTGAAGACCACAATGAGGTCTCCCCTCAGTCTCCTCCAGCCTGAGCACACCAAGTGACCTCATCTGCTCCTCATTCAGCTTCCCCTCCAGACCTTTCACCATCTTTGTTGCTCTCCTGTGGATACTCTCTAATAGTTTAATATTTTTTTATATTTTTGTGCCCAAAAATGCCCCTAGGACTCGAGGTGAGACTGCCCCAGTGCAGAGCAGAGCAGGACAATGTTCTCCCATGCCCAGCTGGCGATGCTGTGCCTGATGCTCCCCAGGACAGGGTTGGCCCTCCTGGCTGCCAGGGCACTGCTAACATATTCAACTTGCCATCGATTAGGACCACCACCTCCCTTTTCATGGTGCTGCTCTTCACCCTCTTATTCCCTGGACTATACACACAACCAGGGTTGCCCCATTCCACATACAGAATCTAGCACTTGCTCCTGTTGAACTCCATATGATTGGTGATTGCCCCAAAAAGACAAAAAAAATCGGTGATTTTCCCAAAAGACATGGCTTTCAGATACTGTTTTTCAGTTTTCACCTAGGGAAAGCTATCTGGCCCATGGGGAGGGAAAAGCATCATAATTCTTTTATTTGTAGGAATATCATAAAGTAGAACTGCAGAGTGGACATCAGCGGGTATTCACAAGCTGTCATAAAATAAGAAATTGTTTTTTTTTTAATTTTAATAATACTTGGAGATAAATTCCTAATTTTAATTTTTCCTTTTTCATTTGGTAAACTTCAATGGTCATAGAAATGAAGAATTTGTCTTCCTTGGGCAAGAAACTAATTAATGCAAACTGATTGGCCCTTAGCAGTAAATCCTTTTAACATCTAGTCACGGTTCTGATAGGAATATGCTGCCTCTTGTTTCCTCCTCCATGGTTTTTCATAAATGTTTGCCAATACTGCAAGAAATTTGTGGCAGCTTAGGAAATTTCAATGTAAGGTTTGAGATGTTTTTGCTGGTTTCATGGAATTCTTCGATCACTGAATTATATATTGGCCAATAGTCAACAAATGTGAAGATGTGTCATTGCTGAAGAATACTACTGCAAGTTTTGCCAGCAGTACTTTGTTCAAAGACAAGGACTGGGAATAACGGTATTTTTAACTGATGATTTTTGAAATGAAAAGGAACTGCAGTGTACAAATCTGCCACATAAATGTTCTTGTCAGGTTCTAACCTTCCTGTAAAGACTAATGACTAATTAGTAAATTAGTAAATTAGTAATGAGTAAAGCACTACCGCACAAACTGAATCATCTAGGTACTTCCAATTATGTTTTGGAAGTAGAATGTATGTTCTTTAAAAGGAAGGAGAGGTCTAGATACTTCTAACGTTCCTCATCTGAAGTGTTTCAAATTGTATTTTAGGGATACTATCCTACATTAATGCAAATCACTAAAGTTTGTAATCAACTTCTGTCTTTTTCATAAAATTAAAAAAAATATTATTTTCTGTAGTGGTTTACTTTTTGAGTCCCTGTCCTCAGACAGTGCAAATAATTTCTACTTTTTTACATGAAAATAGGAAAAGTATCATTAATAATCATGATGCTACTCGGGTTTACTTTGGTAAAATTATTTTATAATGTCTTAAAATGCCCTGCTTTATGGTGTATTTACCCTGTGGGAATGGGGTGAGTAGCTGTGTTTATACACAGTTACAGAACATCAAAGCCTTTATTAGACTAAACTGAAACATGATGCTTAACAACTTAGGTTGTGAACTTCAGTAGTTTTCAGTTTGCCCCTGTTACGGGGATATAAATCTCAGGGGGAGCACAGTGGATTGTCTGAATAGGGCCTCGCTTAATGCAGATGAATTTATCCCCTCCAACTGTCTGAACTGGAGTGTGGTAAAATCAGATGTTACATGTGAACAGATTTGCAATATTTGTTTGTGTTCTTCAGTGTACTCAGTTCCTTTATCTAATGTTTTTAAGGTAGTCAATGTCTTTAAATGGTTTCACTCAAGAAGTTCAATAAATATATATTTGACTTTGAGCATGTTGGCTTGATTTAGGAACAATAAAATTAATTCATTTTGAGCAGCTGAGTGCAACTCAGTTTTGGAAAGAGAATCAGATGTCTGCATTGCTGTCTGTATCAGGTTGAACACTTTGGCTATAGCATTCTTCATCAATTTAGATTTTATTCAGAGTGAATGTAGTTCTTTGTCCTACATGCATAACTCCAACAGACAATAATCTCTGCTTTTCAGACTCATGGTACATGTGGCCATTAAATTATAACATCACAGGGCAATTAAAGAGAAACCAGTTTATTTGTTTTTAATCTATTTTCCCATGTTTCAGTTTTTTGATTGAAACTGCAAACAATGTGTGAAAGAGTAGGCTAGGAATGCAGAGAATGCAATAGGAATAAATATATTCATTAAACTTTCTGAACGCTTCAGCAACTCTTGAACTTGTCACAAAGTTAAATTGAATTATAATGATAAATACAATATTTTAAAAACCCTAGTCTAAGATGTATAAGAATTATGACCTTTGTGACCTTAGAGTAAGTTTTGTTGTTTGTGTTTGAGTTTTTAGCATTGTTTTGAATATAATGTTAAGGATCTAATCAATAATGCCAGGCAGAATTCACACCACAGTGTGAATTTATAGTGGAGGAAGCACGAAAAAAAAGCTGTTACATAATTTAGGCTGTTGGGAAAAGTTCTATTCCTCACTGAAAGGTTTCCAGGTATGTAGGATTATAAGAGATTTCTAGTCTGAATCCCTGTGGCTTTTTGTTCTTTATGTATCCAGACTACATCTCAGCTTGTCTAAATCCCCATCATTTGTTGGTCTTAAAATGGACATATAATGCAGGCTAAAGGAATACACCTTATATAGAAATATAACACTTTATTGCAATCTAACCAAAATGGTCTATTCAAAGGATTCTTTTAGACCAGATTTAATTACTAGAGAAAAAGGAAGGAAGTAATACTACTAAATAAAGATTCAAGACAATATCACCATTAAACTATTATACATGTTTTTGTGCTTTTCCATGGCTCCATTGGGTCCCAGATTGATGGCCGCTGACTGGGGAAAGGTTGTATTGAGTCATCAGCACCCTAAGTACTTTAGCGAAGGTTTATGGGTGTTGATGACAAATATTTCTTCCTCTTCACTCTGGGATATAATTGGGATCATTTTCTTACATTTTCTTCCATGCCTTATACCTTCTCTTTCTTCATTGCTCTATAATTCCATGCTCCAAATCCAAATTTGGTATATATGATATTCAAGATATAATAACAACCTGTTCTTTGTTATTCCTTAAATTATTATAATTCAAGATTACAGTAATGGTAGAAAGTGCTTGTATAAAAATGCCTCAAAACAGTCTAGTAAGGAGTTCAAGATGCCAACATAAGTAGATGGTATAGTTGAGTTTTAAGACGTAATTGTTCAATTACACAGCTTACAGAAGCTCAGCTTTGGCATATTGCTTGCAGCCTCGGACAGAAACCATTGGTGGGTGTGTGTGTGTTACAAGATTTATCTGAGGATTACGAGTTCTATTAGAAAATACTTCAAATGCTGAATATGCTTTGCCTTCTTCTTTTCAAGGATGAAAAAGGACTGGATTACAGCTTATAAGTGTTTAAAAGACTAACAATGAAGACCCTGAGAAAAACCTGCTTTGATTCCAGGGGATTATTAAAGCAGAAAGTCACTGCTCTGAAACTAGTAAACAATTCTTCAGAATCAGCAGTGTACTGGATTGATATGTATGTGAATGGAAAAAAATCCCTAGAGTAAGCTTCCAGAAAATCTACAGTTATTGATTACAATTATTGTAATGAGTTTTTAAGGTATTGTAAACACTGTAGCTGAAGTTTTAAAATTTATTGCTAACTGATGAACATTGGAGTAAAACCTAGTGAATAGATTATGTTGCTTGTATTTTCCTCAGTGCTCTGAACATCTTGCCTCTTCCCCTGTAATTTTAGTAGCTGACAAAATACTGAATAAGACTGATTACAGCCTGAGCAGGGTAGCAGACACAAGTATGACAACTACTTTCAGATATCAAGTGATGAAAGACACTCTTCTTCACAGAAGTGGCAAGAATAGGCACCTCATTGCAAGATCAAAAGAAGTGCCTAGATACATTTATGAACATATGTTGTTGACCTTGAAACAGGTTTTTTCACTACTAGAATTATGAGTGTCTATCTCTATTGCTTCTATTTATTCAGTAACAAAGTCACACAGTCTGATTATATTTGTGCAAATTAAAAAATAACAAAAATGTTGAGATAAGAGCAACTTCCAATTTTGGCTTTTTTCCCTCTGGAAAATTTGTCCAGATGCTTGTGAAAATTTGATATTTGTTCAGAATTTGGTTTAATATTTGTTTAGAATGTTCTGTGCTTGGTGTCCTGGCTGCAGAGAGGTGGTGGAGCTTAGAACAGTGTGAACATGGCCAGATTGCTATTCTATGCCACTGACATCTTCACTGGGGACCGTGATTTCAGGGGAAAGAAAAGGCTGAGTACATATAGGAAGTGTGCCACCTTGTTCCTCTCTCCCTCTGGGGAGTTACCAGCTGTGGTAGTGTTGCACTCTTGGGATCAACGCTGTGGACTCTGTCCATCTGCCACTGTCACCCATTCCTTCCAGTTCCTCCGAGACATAGCTCTGAAAGTGGCAAACACAGACGAGACTCAGCTCCTTCCCTTTTGTCTATTTTTGTTATTAATATTGCTGCTGTTACTGTGTGGTTTTTATTCCATTGCTGTTTATGTTCAGTAAATTATCTCAACCCATCTTCTCTGCCCTTATTTCTCTCTTGCCAGAAGGAGGTAGAGGGTAGGGTGAAGGAGAGTGGCTTCTTTGGAGTTAATCCCCAGCTGGTGTTAAACCACCACACTTGGCTATTAGCCCACCTAATCTGCCGAAGTCCTGCACATGTCCACAGCAAATTCTGAGTCAATCTGACAGGGCTGGAAATACGAGGAGTACGAGAGAGTTTCTGTAGACCTATAGAGTCAGCCCAGCACTCTTGGAAGACATATTTTACTCTTCATCTGATGGTCAGTAGACAAATGCATGTGTTCTTCCTGCTGACTAGGAGTATAACTGCAAAGAAATGGGTATCAAAACTGGCCACTTGAAAAACACATACTCCAGAAGTGACCTTTACTCTTGAAAGTTTTTAAAATGAGTGATTTCATTGAAACCATCAGTGCAAATAAGTACCCTGAAAATGTGACAAAACCAAGCTCCTTCTTTCTCATTTTTTCTCTTGAAGTAATTTCTTAATAATAAAAACAAAAAAGACATATTCAATCATTTCTGGGTTTCTTTCCAAAGTTTTGTTGTTCAGAGCACATTGATGCAATAAATTAATATAATTTCAACACCCTATAGAAATAAAACTTACAAGGGTAAATCATGCCAGACTAACCTGATCACATTCTACAACAAAATAGCATCTTCTATTGACATGGGGAGAGCAGGGGATGACATTTACCTGGCTTGAGCAGAGTATTCAACACTGTCTTTCATAGCTTTATCCTCATCAAATTGGCAAGATATAGATTGAACAAGTGGTCTGTGGAATAGGAATTGGCTAACAGGCCGTACCCAAAGGGTAGTGATCAAAGGTTTTTACTCAAACTACTCACCTATCACAAGTTGGGTCACCTGGTAATACTGTGTCACACACTGTTCACCATCTTCATAAATTACTTGGAGTATGGGATTGAAAGGCTGTAGGAATGGAAGAATAAAAGTTTCTGAATTAGAAAAAGATGAGTATAGTGTCCTGCACCTGGGCAGGAATAACACCAGGCAACAGTACAGGCTGGGGCTTGGCCTGCTGGAAAACAGGTCTGTGGAGAAGGACCTGGGGGTCTTACTGGACAGCAAGCTGTCCATGAGCCAACAGTGTGTCCTTTTCGCTAAGAAGATCAATGGTAATCTGGGGTGCATTAAGAAGAGCATTGCCAGCAAGTCAGGAACATCATCCTGCCCCTCTACTCAGCCCTGGTGAGGCCTCACCTGGAGTGCTGGGTTCAGTTCTGTGCTCTTGAGCAGAAGAAAGACATAAAGCTCCCTGAGTGAGTCCAGTGGAGGGCTACAAAGGTGACGAGGCATTTATGAGGAAAGACTGAGGGAATTGATCCTGTTAAGCCTGGAGAAGACTGAGAAGGGACTTCATCAATGTCTGTAAGTATCTGAAGGGGACATATCAAGAGGGTGGAGCCAGGGTCTTCTCTGTGGGGCTCCAGAACACGATAGGCAACAGACAGAAACTTATGCACAGGAAGCTCCACCTGAATACGAAAAATAACTTCTTTACTGTGCGTGTGACTGAAACCTTGAACTGGTTGCCCAGAGAGGTTTTGTAATCCTCTTTGGAGATATTAAAAAACCATCAGGACACAATGCTGAGTAACATGCTTTAGGCACCCTGCCTGAGAAGGGTGGCTGGACTAGCTGACCTTCAGTAGTCCCTTCCAACCTTACACATTCCCTGATTCAGTGATTGGTGAAAGTATCCTCACCAAGTTTTCTATGAAACCAAAGTCACTACCTAGTGATGAGAACACATCAGAAAGGGAGAGCCATCTCACAGAGACACCTGGATAGACTGGAAGAGTGGACAGCCAGTATGGGTTAAGATCTATGTGGCTGGGGAACAGCTGTGGCAAAAGTGACCTGTGAGGCCTGGTAGACAGCAACAAGCTGAACATAATTCAGCAGTGTACCACTGCAGACACAAAGACGAATTGGATCTTGGCTTGCATCCACAGCGGCATTACTAGCAGGGAGAGAGACATGAATGCCCCATTCTCCCCAGCAGTCGTCAGGCAGCCCTTGGAGTACTGTGTCCAGTTTTGGCCTCCACAAGCGAAAAAAATGCAGCATCTTCCTTTCATATTCTAAATGTTTCTTAAAATTATGAAAATTGTTTTCAGAAGGATTTTAACATTCACATAGGAATGGAGCATCTGCTGTAGCTAAGGGACAGTAAGACACCAAGTTCAGCTGGTACAATAACCCTTTTGAATCCTTGTAGTTTACAAGAGTAATGTAATTATTTTTGTCCATACTATAGTAGAAGCTATGCTATGCATTAATGACAGAATACTGTTGATCACTGCGAACTATTTGCTGGGAAGAAAAAAACTTGCCATCATACCACATAATAATTATCCTCATCCAGGGGATAGAAATACTGAACCCTTCACACAGCTAGAAACAAGAGTAAATAATTACATTTTTGTAAATATTGCTGAGATCAACCCCAGCCTCAGTTTTCAAAAACCAAAATGTTCGGAAAAAAAAGAAAAATAAAAAATATAAATATACAAGTAATATTTTAGATTAAAGTTTATATAATATTTATTATATAACATTTTAAATTTATGTTACATCTGCAAAATCATTTTGACTTATCCAACAAATTGTCTTTATATATGCATGTATGTAGAGATACAAAAACTTTTTATTGTACTGTAATATATTAATTTCATTTCAATGGAGACACTTTGATTGGTACAAAGTTATCATTTTAATGTTTTCAATTTTCCAATGAAAAACACATTTTTCAACCAGCTCTTCTACAAGACAGGAAATCAACTGGTAACCAAAGAATGTTTGTTGATATTAAGATTGCATTTTTTTACTAAGACCTCTTGAATGTTTGATAACAGAAAGAATAAATATCTCAGTAAGGCATTTTCGTGCTGATGAGCTAAGGCAGAGTTTTATCCTTTTCAGCCAGAATATATTTCAGTCCCATTGAAGGACTTGATCCATTCCAATTCAGGAAGGGATTATTTCTCAACTCTTCTATTCATTTTGCCAGTGACATCTTTTTAATGAAAAAAATTATCAACCCAAAAATTTTTTCTTAGATGTTTGTTGTTTTCTATATAAAGTTTAATTTATCCTGATAATTTTCACTTGAGAGGAAAAATTACAGTTTGCCTTGGGGTTTATATTGTACTCACCTCATGTTGCTGAATCCATTTCATCAGGAGTATAACATTGCCTCATGATGTTCAGCTCTAGTTTATATTAAAGAATGTAGAATTGTTTTATGGCTGCCTTAAAGCCAGTGTTTGTCTCTTCTTTAGAAAGATCAAGGCCTCTAAGAGCTATTCCTTCTCTGACTTCTGCTGACCAGTATTGAGGTTTTACATTTTTAATCTTTCACTAAAGAGATGATAGCAATCTACCCAGCTGTTGGTAGAAAGTCCCACTCAGGGACTTTCTTTCAAGAGTTTTAAAGAGGATCAGGCAAAGCACAGAGTAGGTACAGATGAGATGTTTATATAATTATAACAGATATACATATATATACATGAATGTGTGCACAGACACACATTCACATTTATATGCATAAATATATATGTATGTATGTATGCACACACACACACACACACAGATTATTTGCCAGAATGGTTCTGCTTGATATAAAAGAGCGCATATTTGTGGAAGATGGTTTCTCTCACTGAAAGTAATTTTGAAAGTTATCAGTTTTTATAAAGTCCATGATGCTTCCAAATCACTTCATTAACAATTGTAAAGTATTGGATCAGTTCAGCCCGCAAGTGTATAACAATTGGATATATGCAATTTTCCTAAAGCATAACAAGAATAATGTTCATTAGTTTCTCCTGTGAAATATTTGCTCAGAATTTCAGATACCCTGAGTGGTGGTGCAGTACTTTTGGTGAAAGCATTGCAGGAGCCAGAAGGATCATCTGCCATTGCCATGATTTTTAGATTTAACAGATTTCATTTGAACCTACTGAGACTGAAAATGTACTTAAATAGCGTGGTTAGTATAAAATATATTTTTTTCAAACAGAAAAACAAAACTAATACTTCTACACTTTCATCTTTTTTTTTTTTTTTTTTTTTTTTTTTTTTTTTTTTTTAAAAAAAAATTTTTTAGATTTTCCCCTTT
>VZRN01006095.1:104440-120113 GCA_013397935.1 Dasyornis broadbenti
TTTTTTTTGCTTTAATTAAAATACAACTTGTTAGACTGTGCCCTCTTAGGGTTTCTTTCTAGAAAAATAATTCCTTTAGTATCAGACTGCAGCAGCTGCTTACAGCACAAAGTTTCATGTTTTCCCTCACAAAGAACTTAATTTTTCTGTTCTGTATGCTACTTCACAATAATTCCAGATTTATGTTATAAATAATCTTTTTATATGCAGATAAAGGAGACTATCAAGAAACTTGGGGTACTTTTCGTGTCTTGAGATGATTTCACTTATCGTCTGTATGGCACAGCTCCAGAAAGAGTCATGAACTGTCTTTGTTTTCTGCTTAATTAAGAAGGTTTCAAACAATGTTGTAACATTTCCCTATTCCGTTTCCAATGTACTGACATTTCAGAGATGGTAAATGTGGAAGCTCCACTGCTCTTTTTACTGATGCTCTACATTCAACAAACTAAAAACATTCTTGTTTAATGTCAAGAAGGTCTTCCTTGTGGAAATCTTAAATTTATTATACATTATTAATTTTAGGAATTATTTAGTGTACAAATCTTGGGAGTGTGAAAATACTATTTTTTAATGTGATTTTTAAAGTAACTTTAAAACGTATTTTGTAAACACACACAACAAAGCCCTCACCGCCATTCAGAAAAATCAATACAGTAAATATTGTGACAATGTAAATGCATGTAAAATATAAAGGTTTAATTAGTTTATTAATTTCATTTTTAAGCCTTTAATTCATCAGTCAGTATGCTGTGGGAATATATTGTATATGTTAAGCAAATGCAGAGGATAAACAATTTCCCACGAGTCAAATCGTGCAATTCAGTTCTCTAGAAGACAACCAAAGAAAACAGGAAAATAACCAATAGGTAGATCCATGAAGTCACAGTTGATGGGGTCACATTTGATGCACGATTTACTACAATGGGCTAATTTATTTTCTGAAACATAGAATTTAAGAGCTGACTTCTCTTTAGAAATATTCACAAAATGAACAAGCATTCACTGTTGATAAAATCCCAGATTTCTACGACAACCAACAATCTTTTCGCAAGAGAGGCCTCATAGTTTTCTTCCTGACATGGGAACACAGGTAGCAAAATATGATAATGTGTCATCATTGTTTAGAATCTTCCAATCTTGCATGGCTTCTAATCAAAATGAAGAATCCTGAAATTTGGAGCCATATTGCATAATTTTTCTGAAGAATCTATGTAGTGAAAAATTGCATATGTTTTACACTAAAGCATTTGTCCTTGCCTATCTTTCTCTAATAAGCAGTTTTTTGTGATAGAAAAATGGCAAGATTTTCCCATTTTATATCCTAGCATGTTCTTTATCAACTTCTGCATAGTACTGTGTACACTTTTTAGGCTTAGTCTTTGCCATCAATTTTAATTTACAGAATTTCAAAACCTGCTACTTTCCTTCAATTTCTGCTTGCTAGATTTTGAAATTATGTGGGTTATGCCTTAAGTTCTCCAATGTTAGATTTGATTTGCCCTGTGTGAAGCTGATTATACAGTTGTCTTATCTACCCAAACTCCTTCTGATGCTTTATTAACCATTTGTTCAAAGTTCTAAATCATCAGAACATTCAACAAGTTGTTAATTTCCATTAAATTTATATATAAGTAGAGGTTTAAGCAATGATTTTTTGTCATGTGTTTGACATATCCTTTCCATCCATTTACCACTCCCTGATCTGATAGTAGGAAGTGAGCAGTGCAACTTCCCATTGATATCAAACCCATCTTTATATGATATTTTTCAAAATAATATTCAGCTTTTATCCCTTGATCCCTTTTACTTTGACTGCCAAGGAAAAATAAAACATGTCCCTATAATTTACCAAAGGACTAAGAAAGTCCCAGTAAATGCAGTCATCTCAGCTACCATTGTCATCATTTCTTATCTCTTTTGAAAAGGTAAACAGGTTAGTTAGGCAATATATTCCTTGTCTATATTGATTTGGGAAATCTTCTGTTATCTCATCAGTGCACAGGTATTCTTTTTATACTATTGCTCAGTATACTCTATTAGTTTGCTTAGAGAAAAAAAAGCCCTAGTTAAAAAATTTGGTGGATGTTAACAGAATTGTAAAATGAAAAATGTAAGTGCTAGTATAGAAATTACTTTCTGTAAAACTCTCTGTCAATTTTTCCCTGGCTTGCAATGATACGATCCTAGTTTTTTTCCCAGCCCTCTAAGAAGATGGCAGGAGGACTAGTGAAATGGTGAGTAAGAGAAAATTAATGCCACTGAAGTCAAATAGCCCACATTGTACAAAAAGCTACATTTAGACATTCACATTTCGTTTTCAAATTCTGTCTTGTTCTCCTTAGTGTGTAAAATAAAGAGGATGATTTGTGGGCAAAATTCTGAAACTGCTTCCACTTCTTTAAAGCCTATGCGATTATACTGATCTAAATGTACAGGTTTGAGCTTCAGTTTAGAGTTATTGAGAACAAAATCGATAAGGGGAAGAGAATCTGCATTGTGAAAATGTCCACAACTCCTGTAAAGACACTCTTAATAGAAATTTTTATTCCAAGGAATTTCACCATGAAGTTAAGAGGTCTTTTTAAGTTGCACAAGAATCATTTTAAGAATTGAAAGGTAGAGCAGTAACTTGCATGCACATAATTTTGACTACAAAAATATGAGTGGATTAACTCACTTTTTGCAAAAAAATAGAGAAAAAAAATTAATACAGTGCAGAAAGTGAGTTGAAACTGTGATTACCTTCCCACATTGGTGAAAAAATACATGATTAAATCTTTACTGCCACAGAAGTTGAATAATCCCTGAGAAGCTGGTTCAACCATTCCTAAATCTCCCTTGATCCTGGTGTGGCCCTCTTTCTGTCTGTTTTGATCTGATTTCTAGTTTATTATTATTTGCAACACAGCTAATAACTGGATTACATATTTCAGTGTATTTTGCACAAATAGTATCTCTGTTTGAAGGGCTTTTGGATATTCCACAGATGATAACATACTGCAAAAGTCATCACACCATGGCTGAACCAGAACTGGCTTTCTGTAATTTTCTGCTGTGTGTGTTTCCAGTCATACAAACGCAGACCTTCTGGACCAGCAAAGCACACTTCTAACGCGTACTCTGTGTTACCACCAATAAGGAGACCAGCCAAAGGTAGTTATGGATACTAAATTAAACAAGCCAAGGAATAAGTAGCAAGTCAATGATAAATCAATATTTTGCTGAATTGTTGTTTCTGAAAACAAATATTTGCAGCTCTGAAACTTGTAAGGATGAAAGTCACTGAGGTAAGGCTCCCAGTAAGCAAAAGTCAGGACACCGTTTTTTTTTTGAGAAGAGTAGTGCCAAAGGTATTTATATGACTTAAAGAAGGGTCAGAGAAAAATGTAGAAATCAGTAACAGACCACTTTATCTTTTCTCAGATTTTCTAGGAAAGTGGAAAGATACTTTTGTTTAACGACCCAAAGTATGTTGTTATCACCCTGTCACAATTTTTTAAATATAAAAACTTCACACAAGGCAAAACACTCTGGTTTGCATATCAGGATTCAGCTCCAATAGTCACTCAAAAGCTAATTTTGTGTTTACCGTCCATGAAGCCTTTTTATTACTGCTTCACTAACATATTAATAAATACTTAGAAAGCAAGTTACCTCAGCTTGCAGTATAACAAAATAGATTTTGATGTATTAAATACTAAATAGTCCTGTAGCAAAATCACACACAGACAGATGAAACACCTTTAGTTTGACTGTTTGAAATATCAAGAATATCACAGCCTAGAATAATATAAAATGCACAAAAAAAACGGTTCTAACTTCAGCTTCCTGACTTTTGACTTCATGGAACCTCATTTTCAACCTTTACAGGTTGCTGTAGCAACCTGTAGCAACCAGCTACAGTTTGATTTTCCATCCATGCTAGATTTCAGATTTGCAATAATAGTACTCTTAGTGAATTCCTGACCTTTATTTCAAGCAAAATAAGTTCTGTTAAATATTAATGCTTCTAGTACCTTGAGATACCCTTGATTCTTTTCATTTGATTAGGGGTTCGAATCCAGCTCTAGTGGCACACGCTCTTTTCTGCATAAGTGTATTCTTGTGTTGGCTTAAATGCAGTTATTTATGGTTTTGTTTGCTTTGTTCTGTTTGTGCTGATTCTTTTGTACCACTGTAAAGACTCAAGCAGTAGGCCCAAACAGGCTTGTTGTTACCCCTCTTTACATACTTGCAGAGAACTCTAACGTTTGCTGTGGTTTTTTAAGAGTTTATGTCATTCTGAGCAGTACTGTATGTTCATAAAGCATCTTCATTTAAGAGCATTCTGTTTTACAAACTTTGTAGTTCTCATATAGCCAAATGGTTGTTCAAGATGGGCTCTTTAGAGCTGGTAGAAAGACTCCAATGCCATAAAAAGGAAAGGGCATTATTTCTGGGAGCAGTTGTGCCTTTTCTGTACTGACGAAGGACTAAAGAGTTCAGCAGTAAGGGAAACGTATGTCTCGTTGAAAAGACAAGCAACTAAATTGAGCTCTGCTGCTGTTCCCTAAAGAGCATCCTGCCCTCATCTGATCCTGAAACAGCACTGTCAGTGGTGAGGTGCCTTTGCACAGGAAACATGTGGTTTCAAAGCCGGGAATGAAAGTTATATTTAGGAAGCATTTGCTTTAGAGAGATTAGACTTCAAGTTGTAACTCCTACTCCCAATGACTTAGTTCTGAAATAACTCATTTTCTTTATAGTTTCCAGTACTTTCTCTTATTGTCTTTCATCTAGACATTTCTTACTCCCAGAGCCCTCATTGAGGCATAAATGTTTATTTCCTATAGTACCACTGCTGCCAGCATGAGGAAAAGCAGTTGTGTGGATAACAAGGATCTATCTTTAGGGAGAAAAAAATATTTATTTCTCAAATAAATTTTTTATTTATAGCTTTAGTTATTCAGACTGCTCCTTTTGTGGATTGCTGATGTGTGGTCAAAATTCTTACTGCTAAGTGTAGCAAAGCAAATATGTCTGGACTCCAGGGAGCTCCAGGAACCTCATTTTTATCAACTAGAGCAACTAGATGGGCACTATTATTTTTTTTCACTGTACCTTCTAAATTGATGTCATAGATGCCAATTCTTTCTCACTTTCTTGAAGTGCCCCTGCATGCTAAGAGGTCTGAGTCATATTTATTTTATAGATTCCATAACCACTCATTTTGAAAATGAACATTCTGTTTCCCCCTGAAAGAACATTATATTTTAAATTCTCTATTTGTAAGTGTACTTTCTATATCCTTAAATGAATTGCATACATACATAAAACACACAACCTTTAAATCAGATTTGTGTCATAGTAACAGTGGAATAGTGTGCACTTCTGTAATATTTATTATATACAATTATTTACAGACATGCTTCTCTGACATTGCCTAGAATTTATGTTTCTACCCACTACCTTAGTGCAAGAGGGGAGAATAGAGAAGGTTATCTGTTTTCAGAAGTAAGCACAACATACTGAGATTTTTTTAGGTTTTCCACTAAGACTCAGATAAGAACTTTCACTAATTAAAAAAAAAAAAACCCAAACATTTTAAATAAAAGTATTGAATACTTACAGAAGTGTGGGTTTTTTAGTAAATCTGTGAATATGAAAACCATGTATGTTTGGTTTTAATTTGTGGTGACTTAATATTTTTTCCTTAGTAACAGATTTCCTTTTCTATTTTTGCATCAAGACAGTATTTCATACTTAAAGAGGATAATGGCTGACTTTCTTATCCTCTAGTAAAAATAATATAACACTTTATTTAGAAAAGAGTGATTTTTTTCTATCTTCAGTTTTAACAATTACTTCCTAGGGAAAATAAAGGGAAAGAAGTTAAGTTATAAGTAATAAGATTATGGCACCCAGAGCCTGGCAAAGGTGAGATACAGAGAAGTGCTAAACAGAGAGTGAAGAAAAGTAGCCAATTTTATTGTTTAGTCCAACTCACGTGATTCAAATGAGCTATCATAATTTATTGCTCTTTGAAATTACTTTGATGCCAGGTCTTTCATGGGAGATGTTCTAAATTTGAATTTTTTCTTGAAATAAAATTGTTCATTGGTTGGTCGGGTTTTTTTATTCTTATTCTTATTCTTATTCTTATTCTTATTCTTATTCTTATTCTTATTCTTATTCTTATTCTTATTCTTATTCTAATTCTTATTCTTATTCTTACAAAATCTGCAAAGTCTAAGAAAGTGAAAAACATTTCAGACTTTTGGAGATAAGTATTAGCGATCCTGCAATGCCTGTAGACTATAAGGAGAGGAGGATTTTTTTTTTTTTTGGTAATGTTTGTTTTTACAACAAATGGTTCTCTTTGGCACAACTTTCCAATTTCAATCTTTTTTCAAATATGTTTTATAACACACTTTAAATTGATTACATTAATAACATATATAATATGTTATATAAGTAATATAGTATACTTTTTATATAAACTATAAACTCAATATAAAATGTGAAAAACTAGAAAATGTTCTTTTCTAGAAAGCAGTGCATTTTGTTATGAACAGATTTAAGTGTACATAAATGTCATTTTCTGTTAATATGTATTTCATTGACTGAGTGATGCTGGAAATAAATGTGATATTTTCAGTGTTACATTTGAGTGCTCTAATCTCTACTATATCATTTTCCCCAGGTGTCACCTCCAAGACAATGATTAATGACATACTAATAAAGTTCACTTTGGCAGTCTAAAACTGTCATTTCTATTTGGTATGAATAATTTTCAGCTAAGTAGAGCCTTGAATCAGAACCATGATGCTCTTTGTTCAAGAACTTTATTTTTAAAATATTTTCATATAGCCGAAAGCAAAAAAAAAAAAAAAAAAAAAGGTGGATGTGAGTTATCTAAATGATGAAGTGATGTTTTTGTTGGCTGATTCTTTTAGTCTTGGCACTGTGCTGTTTGAAATAAATGAACCATTATCAATCACTGGGTATAATCAGGTTTACAAATCACTCTACAGTGCCATTAGCCAATCGCAAATGAGAACTCTAATCCCTGTCCTCATACTAATACATATATTCTCTTGTCTAGATGGTGTGTCTTGCATGAAAATGGAAACCAAACCTCAGACTAATATTAAACCTTAACTGTAAAGCATTAACAGCTGCACAGAATGAATTGCAATCTGTAGCCCAAAGAACCTAAAATCTTAGAAACAAACAAAGATGTTGGGGGGGACACTCTGAGAAATTAAGAGAAGAATTGCAGCAGACAATTTTAAAACTAATATTGGTATTATTTTGTATATTGCAACTGGAATGACTTTTGGAAAGGATTTAACACTGAAAGTGTTTCTTAACAAACAGATAATGTGTGTTTAATCACAAAAAGAAAAAAATAAATGGGAAAAAGAGGGCTGCCCATACTGAGATAATGTGGAAAAATGAAAACAAAAGGAAATAATAAGAAAAAAAATAAGTTGCAATATGAAAGATCTGTGAATTTGTACAGATTAAGGGGAAGGGAGAGTCTTGAAGAAATTGAAGGAAAGTTTGTTATGATCAGCTCTATGAGCACTGTGAACATTAAGAGAATGTGAGACTTTCAAAATGACCTATTTGTAGCAAAGCAAAAATCACATCCATTTTTGTTTGAATTCAAGTTTTTAAATTTGGTGTTTACAAAGTGTGGCATGTACCACACCAGTGAACCTACATCAGAGTACTGTTGAAAAGTATTTATTGGGCACGATGGCACAAAGGCAGAATTCAGTCTTCAAATAATGATGTCACTTTGTCGTCAGCCTTTATACTGTTACTTCTACATTGTTTTATTACTGAACTTTCTGGATTTTGTGATTTCTTTTCTTTACTTTCATTTTCATGTCGTTAGTAAATTTTCACAGAATCGGACAGTAGGAATGTTGGAAGGGGACTCTGGAGATCATCTGGTTGAACCTCTCTTCAACCAGGGCCACCAGGAGTTTATTATCCAGGACCATGTCCAGATGGTTTTTGAATAACTCCAAGGATGAAGACTTCACAGCCTCCCTAGGAAACCTTTTCCAGTGTTCAATCAATCTCACAGGGAATCTCTCAAGTTTCAGTGTGTGCCCATTGGCTCTTGTCCTGTGGCTGGGCACCACTGAAACAGACCTGGGTCTACCCTCTTTGTCCCCTGCTTTCAAGTCTTTATAAAATACTTTCTGAGACTTTACGTCTCCAGGCTGAATAGTCCCATCTCTCTCAGGCTTCCTCATTGGAGAGATGCTCCAATCGCTTCATGATCCTGGTGGCCCTTTGCTGGACTCTTTCTGGTATTTCCCTCTCTCCTGTGCTGAGGAGCCCAAAACTGGACCAATCACTCCAGGCGCTGCTTCACCAGTACTGAAGAGAGGGGCAGGATCACCTCCTTCAGCCTGCTGGCAATTCTTTGTCTAATATGGCTTTGGACATGACTCATCTTCTTTACCATAAGGGCCCATTGCTGGCTCATGTTCAACTGACTCATGTCCACCAGGATTCCCAGGTCCTTTTCTGAAAAACTGCATTCCCAACATGCACTAGTACCTGGGGCTGTTCCTGTCCAGGTGAAGGATTTTGCAGTTCTCCTTGTTTTTCCTTCCTGACCATGACGTCACATTATGTCATATGTTAAGGCGTGGTGCTAATAACACCAGGCTTGTTGCTTTGATCCCTGTATGGTCCATTCACTCAAGATTTGGACTCATTGATCCTTGTGAGTCCATTCCAACACTGAATATTCTGTGATTCTTTTGGTCAGCTAGTGTCAGCTGCTTGCGTCACCTCTCAGCTTCTGGCCTTCCTGGCAGGAAGAGAAAAGAGAAGAAAAAAGTTAAAAAAAAAAGGAAAAAAAAGGGAAAGTAAAAAAACTTTTACGATGTGAAAGCACTGCTCAGCAACAGCTGAAAGATTGGTGAGTTCTCAATGCTGTTTTAGTCACAAAGACTGAATTTGATTTTGACCATTTTTTCACACTTAGAGGTCCAGTCAGAGGCACTATAAAGCTGTCAAGATTAAAAAAAAAAAAAAAAAGGTCGCAAAATACTTTGCCTGTTTAAGTGCACAGTCTAGGGGCAGAGATGATCTTCTTAACCCAACAGGAGAATTAGGGCAAGAAAAAAGTTTCTGTAATCAGCCTTGCTTACTCAGAAGATGGAAAACAGAACAAACTTTTTAGCCACATGAAAACTGGTAAGTTCCTAGAACAACCCTATGAAGGGAAGACTGAGACAAAACAAAACTAGTTTTAAAATGGGGTTGATTAATTTTTAGAATGGCTTCTTTCTGTATTTTTGATTTCTTCTCTATAGTTCTGATTTTCTGTTACAGTAGAGGACTAAGAGTTCATCATCCAGTGTTCCCTTCTAGGACCCAGCAACACAAACCTCTGAAGATAAGGCGTGTATTTCCCAAATGACTTTTTATGTCATCCTCCTTTGGGAACTCGATTTCCACATACTTAGAATCAGGTCATAAGACTTGTACACAATATTTTATTGTAATGCTGAATACTTAAACAAGATTACTCCGTGGACTACTCTCAGTAGTGATAATAAGTATACAAGTAGGTCATGTAGGATAAAGACTCAAATGTTGAGAGCCATAAGAGAATAATTTTTGAATGCAAAACATGCCCAAGAAAGTTATAAAGTGAAGAAGAGGGTCAAATCATCATCTAAATAATTCATAACTGTCTGATTCTATTAAAACAGACTGGTTTTGAAGATAGAGCACGTGACAAAATTTCTGTTTTCAAGCGTTAGAAAAGTTCATATAAAAATTATAGAATCTCTGTAAAACAGCTATTTTCACAACGTTTTCAGTATGCATCAGTATACCTAGTTTTCAAATGACTTCAAGTGACCAGACGGGCTTTGGCCAGAACTTTCCATTTCCCAAGAGTGCAATAACCTTTACTCTCCTCCTTATTTTCAAATTATCTTCTAGTATACTATTATAATTGTAAGAAGTGGTAAGTTCATCCCAGTTGGAACCCAGCTCCTACGCAATTGCTTACTGACTTTCCCCAGAAGTTGACATTAACTTCTGCTGTACACCTTGTCATTATTTGACATAAGCTGAAATGTCATTTAAACTTTTAAGATAGATATATTGTATATCAGTTCTTCCTTCTCTTTTTAATTTTCACTTTTTCTTTTTCTTTTTTTTCCTTCTAATGATTAATAATATGTTACATTTTACATATAGTTGTCATAAAAGGGAATCTCAGGCACTTAACATTAGAAACAGACAGCTGTTGCACTGCTTTGCCGGGATCTTGAGGTTTGGAATGGCATGTAACGTGGAAAGTTATGAACCAGGCTAGTAAATCAAGACCATTTGGAATGAAAATAACATCCACTGTGTCAACTTTTCTCCACAACACCTTAAATTCTGGTAATTACTTTTGTAGCACCATATGTAAGCATGATACTTCATAAACAAATAAAATAACAAAAGAGTAAATAATAATTTGCCAAAAATATTACATGTAATCTTAGTCCTTACTTGAAACTGTGAGAAAAGCGAGAAGAATCTACAAGATAGTGTACCTCCCCAATATTGTAAAAATGCACTTTGAAATAAAAGCAATAATAAAAAAAGACATACATGTATTAAAATAATAAATGAACCAAACCCCTCTGTACTGCAGTCAGATAAAGACAAAAGATAATCTACACTGTTTTATTGTAAAGTTATGAAAGTGTGACTTTCCAATGGAATCTTTCTTCAGATTTTTTCCCCCCTCATCTTTCTTTCAGAGATGGATTCTATTTATTTTTTGCAATTCTTTCCAATTTAATTAAAACTTTATAGAAAGAAGAAGAAACTTTAGAGACATTTGCACACTAATCTCTAAAAATTCAAGTTTGGTTTTGAAAAGTATTGATCAGGACAGAGAAATAAAAATTGTGTTAAGAAAGAAATGATTAATTATCTCAGCCATCATAGATAAATCTAATAATGATCCAGGATTTTTGCTGTTGAAATAGCATAGGTATTCACTGAATTAATAAAATTTAATTGAAAGCAAGTAACTTTGGTTCAATGTAATGTGCATCATTTTTGGTGGCATAAGCTGAACAGTTTCTCCCTAACATTCAGAAGAGAAGGATTTAGGATTTAAGCTTGTGACTTCTAACTACAAAAATGTGGGGTGTGAATAAAATGCTCTGAGTTCTACAAACAAAACTGTGGAGTGGTTATGCAGTACATGTTTTTAATGCTGGGTGTTCTTTCCAGAAATTAATCTATACAACAGCTTCTGTAAAACCTGCATGTCCTTCTTGAATTCATAGACCTATTGAAGGTTTTAGGCTGGAAGTCAGCTCCAGAGGTCATTTAATCCATCAAAGACATTGCTCAAAGACACGTAGATTTTGAGCAGTTTGTCCAGGACATTTGCAGTCACTTTCTATATATCTCCATGGATGGAAATTCCTGCAACCTCCTTGGGTCTCTGACTCTATGCACAACCACTCTTCTGTGGAAAACTCATCTCCTTAAGTGTCATGGAAATTTTGTTAGTTGAAGCTTGGTTGTGATCACCTCTTCGCCTTGCACCTCTGAGAATAATCCATCTCCATTTTTCCTACAACCAAAAAAAAGGCAGTTTAAGACAGCTATTACACTCTCCTTCAGGAGGTCTCCAACCTCTCCTACTCAGTGGTCTCCAGGCCAGCCTGGTCCTTTGCCTATAGAGGAGCCCAGAACTGCGCACAGTTCTTCAGCCTAAACACCAAGAGTGTGAAATAAAGGGGAATAACCACTTTCCCAGACATCTCAGGTGGGATGACTTCTTGTTAATGCCACCTAAGATGCATTTCCTACCAGAATGCTTTGCAAACATTTTAAAGATTATTTGACCCTACGGACACCATAGGGATTCAGACTCTTTGGATTGCTGAGTCTATGGGTATATTTGATTTTTGAAAATGATTTAGCTCTAAGCATTTCATATATATGAGAAAAAATAAACCTACATGAGAGAAGACAGCAAAACTTGCAGGAACCATTCATAATCAGGCCAATTGAATACAATTACTATTTAACTGAGTGTTAGCTATGCTTTCAAAAATCAAACCTTTAAACAAAGTCAAAGCCCATGTTTTAAAAACAGAAAGAACCCAGAAGCAACCTTGGCTTAGTAAAATGAGAAATATGTAACATCTAACCAATATGAGAGACTACTACATTGTTTTGTTTCATTATAGCCTGCAGACATTTGTCATTGTGAGAGTCTATTTGATAAGAAACTTGAAATGTTCTGGGATGGATTTGGATTTATTTTCCCCTTCCTCCGCTGTCATATTGCAAGTGTAGAAGACTTCACAGCAGTGGGAAGAGCTTTTGTTTCAAAAAAAAATCTCTGTCACGTTTGGTGAAATCAGAATCAAATCCTTCCAACTTTATTTCCTTCTTTCTCACATTCATCAATTATTTATTTGCTACCCCAGATATTAGTGTAATTAATTACATTATTATATGTGAAATAGGGTATTTTCTTTATTTAGCTATTTTCTACCAAATGGATGGTTAGGTACAGAATCTGATGGCATTTGGGAGATTTATGAAAATTTACATTCTGAATATACAGCTGGCAAAATATTTCACTGTAATTAAATATACTAGTAAAGCACGAACAGAATGTATTATTTTGCTGTGTTTTATGATTATGATTATTTGAAGTAGTGAACTAAGATGATTAGAACCTGCACAAGGAATAGTGGAAAATAATAAGGTGTATGTCTATAAATAGCTAATTATGTAGCAGTCAGACACAACACTCAAATTTTTCCACAAACAGGTGGAAAGTGACTCCTTTTAAATAGATGCCTAATCCCACTGATATGGATTCACTGGTTGCAAAAGGATGAACCTTCCTAAGTATACATGGACAGGTTCTTTGTCATTGGGTAAAAATGGACAAATAGCTCATAGATATAACTCAGGAAACAATCATGAAGCGAGAAATGGACCAGATAAAATAACAGGCCTTTCATATCAAGGTTTTTTTAGGACTAGGAAAACAGTGGGAATAAGATGGCTATTATTCTGGAGAATATTTATTATTAATGTTGAAAATATTCAGTTTTACTTAAAAATAAAGTAAATAAATGCACAAACAAAACAAAGAAAAACCCAGAAATTATTGCAGAGCTCCAAGAAACAGCATTATCTCAATAAAACATAGGCACACTAAATTCTAATTTATAAATTAAGAAGCTCTGGGGAGTTAGGGATCAATGACTGTTGGCAAAACTTCTTTAGAGATAAATTTATTTCTGTGAATCAAAATGCTCGGTAAGAATGACTGTTCAAAAGTAGTATGGAAAATCAATATTAACCCCTCAACACTGTCACCCTTCTCACAAAAACTTCATGATTAACAGAAAAGCAAAAGATATTTCTACCATAGGGAATGACAGGAAGCTCTATCAGGGGAGGTTTAGATTTGGTGTTAGGCAAAGGTTGTTGACCCAAAGGGTGTTTGGGCACTGGAACAGATACCCAGGGAAGTGGTCACAGCACCAAGCTTGACAGAGTTCAAGAAGTGTTTGGACAACACCCTCAGGCTCATGGTGTGACTCTTGGAGTGTCCTGTTCAGGGCCAGGAGTTGGCCTTGATGATCCCTGTGGGTCCTTTCCAACACAGGATATTATATAACTCTAGGAAATTCTGGCTTATACAAAAGCTAAAAAGTTCTTTAAAAAGAGGTTTAACAAGTTCTCTTGGATGTGCTATAAGTATTAAAAAAAGTAATATTATTTATTGCAATCTCGAGTATATTCTGAATAGTTGTTCTAGTATGTTTCTGGATTTTCTAACGCTCATGGAAAACACCAGGTAATAATATGATTTTTTTTAATGAAAGTAATTTCAAAGCTGCAGCAACTGAAGTTAAAATGAGTTTATGCCAGAAGAGAGAATTGTAATTTCCTAAATCTTTGGGTCATTTGGACAATATGGATAGTTGTTTTCTTACTTGTTTAATCCTTATGGTATGAAACCTTGAAATAACTTTCTTTTCTAATAGAGAAACAAAAAGTGGTAATTTTTAATTTATGACAGTAGCCAATATTTTTGAGGGACAGAACCTCTCCATTTTCATTTAAATTTTCTATCACAATTTGTACAAAAATAGATCTTAATGTAAAACCATAATAAAGAGAATATTTATATTAAAAATATTTTAAATATAGAATCAAAATTCAGTGTATTTGAGAAATATGTTGACTTGTTCCAGAATAAACTTAAATTAATAATAAAATTACACCACATAGGATAATTTTAAATAAAACTTCATTATTAAATTTCTGTTATATTTAAGTGAAAGACAATGCAGAATTCAATTTTATTTGATATATAAAAATAAATATTGAAGATTTCAATATTGTATTTATATCATACCATTAGAAATAGTCCTGGAAATAATTAATATTGTTTTATCTTTATCAACAGGTAAACAACTTCATACTGATGAAGCTGATGAACAGAATTTGCTTATGCAAACCAAATGTCAGTTTAAATCTTATGCATGTCTAATATGAATTTAAGCTCTCAGAGAAAGACACTTCCTGAAAATACTCTGTATTATTTTGCAGGTTTGAAATACACTTGATTTTTTTGATGATTGGTAGCATTTTTTCCTCCACATAAAATGTATAAGTGTAATTTATCTGCTAAAAGGCAGGGATACAGATTCAGGAGAGCAAAAATAACCAAAGAAAGGCAGAAGAACTACCATTTCTTGGGGTTTTTTTTTCTGTTTTGTCAAATCTGTTAGTTCTCTTTTACACATTTAATCAGTATTTCTTTCCCTCAGATCACACAATTTAACTGTTTCTATGTGGAGAGATTCTGACACTCATTACTTTTCCTAATCATTCTAATGAATGTTTTGAAGTGCTGCTTTTAATTATGGAGCTCCTTTTTAGATAGAAGTAAGTACTCTGAATTTCATAAAATATTCTAATAAATGATCCATCCAGATCAGTCCTCACTGTCTTAAAAGACAATGAAGAAAGCCCCTGAAATTTAAACAAAATTTTAAATTGATAAATGCTTGTTGCCATGAAAAGTATTCTTTATTCAGTTTAACTCACTTCCTCTCCAGGTGAGTTAGAAGCCCTTTAATTTACTTCAGTTCTGATTTTAAATGCCTTTGAATCTTTGAATAGGGAGCTAATAGTCTTTAACTAGTCCTCCATAAAACAAACTCAGTAATTTATTTGAGTTAATTAATTTCCCTAAGCATCTCTCTCTAGATATATCCTAAAGGGAGTATCTTCACAACTGGAGTTTGAATTCAAGATTGCAAAGAAAGGTAGAAGGGTTAATAGCTTTGTGAAGCTTTAGGTTCTTTTCTCCTATTTTGTGGAGTGCTTTCCTGCTTCTATGTTTTTATGTAGGACTAATGTCAAACACAACCATATTTTCCTCTAAAAAGAATTTATATGAATTGATTTACATCTCAATTTTGCCTCAGTCTCTCACTTAATACGTCTTAGATATTTGCGTAAGCAGGCAAACTTTTCTGATCTGCTGTTTGAATATTTTGAGATTATGTTGGTCATAGATGAAAAGTGTCTCATCAATCCTGAATATTAACAATTAATATGTTAGTACTGCTTTTATTTTTTTTTTTTTTTT